>NNCF01126099.1:2037-212254 GCA_002313205.1 Laupala kohalensis | reverse complement strand
GATCTGCGTAATACTTCCTCCAAACTTCTAATATTCTCGCGGGATGTGATTCCATCTCACCATCACTGTTTATTACATTTCTCACTGGCTTTTTATATTTTCTTCTCAGTCCATTAATGGTTCGCCAGTACAGACTCTTGTTTGCTCTATAATTCTTTTCGACTTCGTTTCCAAATTCTTCCCAGGTCTGCTGTTTCGACTGTTTGACCGCTATTTTTGCATTGTTTCTAGCTTCCCTGTATTGTTCCCAATCCTCATGTCTTTTGGTCTGTAGATATTTAAGATAAGCCTTCTTTTTGATTTTAACCAGTTCTTTAACCCTTTCATTCCACCATTTAGTTCTTTTGAATCTCGTATTTACTGTTTTTGAACCACATACCTCCGTTGCCGTTTGAATTATAGCTGTTTTGAAGGTACACCATTTTCTTTCCAGGTCCCACTCTTCTACGTTGCCATACTTAAGTAACTTGATACGTAGTTTTTCTTGATATACCTTTCTTTTCTCTGTTCCCCGTAGTTCCTCGACCTTTATTTTTGAGTACTTTTTAGTTTTTACACATTTCTGGATCTTGATGTTAACTTTCATTACTACTAACTTGTGTTCAGTGCTAAGCTCCGCACTCCTATAGACTCTAATGTCTTGTACTGCATATCTAAATGCTCTGGTGTATGTGAAGTAATCTATCAAACTTTTGTATTCTACATGATTTTTTACTGTTTTGAATGTAAATTTATGTATTGATTTGTGAGGAAACCAAGTGTTGCCTATCAATAGCTGGTTATCCACACACATCTCTATCATGCGTGTTCCATTCTCGTTTCTAATTCTTTCTGCTCCATGCTCTCCCATACTTCCTTTCCCCACTCTTCTATCGTTGCCTATCCTAGCATTCCAATCCCCCATGATGATAATGTGGTTGTTATTCTCTCTACTAATGTTTATGGTTCTCTGTAATTGCATATAGAATGCTTCTTTTTCTAGTATTTCCTTGTCATCAGGTGGAGCATATATATTAATTAAAGTCACTCTTTCTTCAAGTTGTATATCCAGTTTTATAATTCTCGAGTTTACGGGTTCCCAAGAAAGCACTCTAGCATTTACATCTGGGTCAAGTATTATTCCTACTCCCTCTTTCGCTCTTGTTTTCTCTCCAACTCCTGAGAATCTCAGTACATATCCCTTATCTAATTTTACTTCCCCATTTCCTTTCTTTTTTGTTTCGCTGATACCCAATATCTTCAATTTGTATTTTTCCATCTCTTCCACTATTTCTACTTCCTTGTCTGTTAAAGATGTTATGTTCCATATACCTATTCTCGTACCATTTCGAATGCGCGGTTGTCTTTCAGTTGTCGATTGATTTCCGAGGCTAAATATTTGGCTCTGAATCTAATGTAACCCATGAGTGGGTGATTAACCCTACGTCATGGTGTCGGATGGGCTACGGCCCTCAACGTTTCCCGGCTAAACGCGGTTTTCTGTCGGGGTATCCTTCCCTTAGCCTTTGGGAATCCCTCCCCCTCCTACAAGGCAGCAGGTGGTAAGGAAGCGGGATTTGTTGGGGAAGATAGGTCGTTGTGAAACACACTTCGTCTGGTACCTCAGCTGAGACCTGTCCGGCTTGGGTGGCCCTGCTGGTAGTTACACTACCGCCGGCATAGCTCTGAGCTTCGCTGGTACGCGCAAACCCTCGCCACCCGCACGGACAGTGCTTCGTTAAGGTGGTGTTCCCTGGGAGGGCCTCAATAGTCAATTATAAAAATTATTTTTAACATTTTTGAGGACCGAATTAAATATTCTAACATTACCTTGTTCGAAATACGAAAAAAGTGATTATCAAATAGCAAAATTATGAAATATTCACGAAAAAGTTATCTATGTCATGAAGTGTTCGCGACCGCTTGCGTGCGACATCAGCACGACCTGACTGTACTTCCCCGCTGAGGCACCGCTGGTCGCCAAATGAAAACACAATTCTGTTTATCAGTTATTTGTGGTTACATACTAAGTTTTAAACGTTTCAATTCATTGATCATGTGATCACGGCATTTTCCTCAAGGCGACAGTATAAATTTTATTCCATAAAAATGGTCGTTTGTTTATGCCTGGTCGTTTTTAGCAATGTTTTCGAAAAATGTTTATAACTCGTTATATTTTGCAAGTAAAAGCTTGAAATTTTTTAATGTTGTCACAAACATAATAGTTAACATTCGCTGAATAAGAATTATTCATAGATCTGTTTTTATATTTGTAATTCACAACTCAACAAGACGAAATGTAATCCGAGGCAATACCGCGGCAGTACGGAAAACGAAATATATCAACTGAATAATCTCTACGGTGAATATATGGCAAATGAATATTATTTTTAAATTTTTTCATAGATTTGTTTTTATATTTGTTACTCATAACTCGATAAGACTAAATGAAAAACGAGGGAAAACGCGGCAATACCGCGGCATTACGGAAAATGAAATATATTAACTGAATAATCTCTGCGGTGAATATATTGCAAATGAGTATTATTTCTAAATTAATTCAATCGTTAGTAAGTTAGATTCCTTGACAGAAATTGTTTGTACATGAATAAAAATTACAATGAATATATGTCAATAGGAGAAAAAAGCTGTAACTTAAAAAGTTATTACTATTTACTTTCGACTTTACTTTCATGAATATTTTACATAACATTATTTGATACGTAAGCTTTCCATGATTAAAATGTATATTGATATTGGTTATCAATCATGAAAAGGTAATTTCACAATAATGTGGGAAGTTTTACGCGCGAAAGAGGCAACGTATCAAATTGCTCGGGATCCAACAGTGCTGATAGCAAGATTATTCTCTCACACGTGCTTGCGAGTTCATGACCAGAGGGTGTACTGTGCGTCTCGTGAATTTTGTTGTTGTTTTTATAGTGGTTTTCGTTATTTCGTCCTGTTTTTATTGTTACTTTGCGTTAGTGTTTATTGTGTTAAATTTAAAAATTTGTTAAGTATTTAAATTTGTTAATTCGCTGAGTCCCTTCCCGCTGTCGTCATGGTAAGTTATTTTCATTGTTTCTACATCGTGTGATACGTGCATGCAGCGAATTATTTTATTTCTCATCGGAAAACATCGCCAACATTTTGCTAGGAGACGTACAAGATACGTGACATTGTGAAATTGTAGGACATCAAGGCAAATCTCCATGCCGCACTTGTACGTCTAAGATTGATTCTTGCGGAGGGCACTCACATGTGCCCAAAGTGCGGGAATCAACTTAAACTGTATGAGGATTCCTCAAGACAATTCATTAATGGGAGTCGTAATTTTAGATACGGGTCTTTTGAGATGAGTAATGTTTTACTCTAATGATTTGGTATTTAACAGGGCCGGTGGGTATGCGTAGAGGTGCACGTTTAGTGTCCCGGTGCCCAAAACAAAGAGGAAGAAAGTTTGTGGGACCAGGGTGTCGTACCGCACGGGAACGTTTTTCGCGGCTTCCAAATTTTCTCTGGTGGACAATCTCCTGTTCGTTGCCCAATGGGTCGCCCGAACTCCCCTGACCTCGATTACGAAGTTACTAGGCTTCACAATAACCTCCGTGGTTAATTGGGCCAGCTTTTGTCGAGAGGTGGTCCACGACGCAATGGTGGTGAACAAAACCCTTAGGGGGACCCGGTAAGATAGTTGAGATCGACGAATCGAAATTCGGTCGTCGTAAGTACCACCGGGGAAATAAAGTCGAGGGCCAGTGGGTTTTCGGGTTGTACGAGCGGGCTACTGGGCAGGTATGTTTGTTTCCGGTGGAAAAGAGGGACCCCGAAACTCTAGTACCGTTCATTCAGGAGTGGGTTGTGCCAGGTATGTATGAAGAGAAACATACTTTTTCATTCTTTTACAGAAAGCGCCTTGCACCTATTATTTCCTCGTCTTTGCTAACAGGCACAACCATCATCTCCGATTGCTGGCGCGCGTACGACGCCTTGGGGGCATCGGGGTACGAGCACCTCACGGTGAACCACTGCCTCACCTTTGTGGTATGATCAACTCAATACATTGCCAATAGTTCAATTTTCGTACTTCACATTTTCTGAAACATTTCTCAACTTCTGCAGGACCCAGACATGGCGTCCACACCAACTCCATCGAGGGGGTTTGGTGTGGAGCGAAAAGTGTGGCCCTTGCTCCCGGCATGCGAAAAAAAAACACATACCTGGCAATCTCGCCAGGTATATGTTTTACAAGGTACATTTGCTATACATTCACTATATATTAGATCATCATTTATCCGCTCCGAAAATAATTAGCTTCGTCTTCCTTTTTATGAAATGAAAAGCGCTGCCGGGAGATGAAACTCGATGTATTCGTCGAGTTTTGTAGGATGGCCGGCGAGTTGTATGACACGCGCCGCCCCACTCGTCCAGAACAGCTGGTGCTGGTGGAAGAGGGAGGGGATTGCGCGGAGGGATACGATAAGACGCATTAATCCTCATCCACCGCCCCCATCGGCGCCAACAGCGCGGAGGAATACTACTCGGACTCGAACCTCTAGTAATTAACGTCAAAAATCATGTGAGTGTTCAACCTCTATTGAGTATTTATGGTGCATGGAGTTATGTGAAAGTGTTTTCATATGTGTTTCGAAAAGAATTCATGTAAGATATCAAAAAATGGCTTTTCTTTGCCATCGAAAAAGAAATTTTTTTTCACATAAAATTATTCAATTTGTAATTTCCGAGGACAAAGTCCCTTCCAGAATCATGGCAAAAAAAGCCATTTTTCGATATCTCATCTGGATATTTTTCTAAGGCGTTGGACCGGGAGGTAGAAATTGTGTTAATAACTTGCCATGAAGAATCAGCAGGGTAATTTTGGGCGACCACTACTTGCTTTCTATCTTGGCATTTTTTTTCGCAGTATGATATTCATGAACACAGATACACATAAATAAACACAAATTAGAATTAAGGCACGAATATCTAACTTTCGCCTCCATGCCGCCTCCGACACGCTCCAACAGCTGACATTATCCTACCTAACCAACCGTCGATGCTCAGCGCGATCTCATTTTCAACTCGAATGCGCAGGCCACCATGGCGCTACCTACTTCGATCTCGCAACTAACGTTTAGGCACCCGAGTTAGTACCCCCTGGTGTGTTGGTTCTAGCAATAGAGCACAGTGACACGAAAGAACTGTTGGAATGTGTCGGACTCGTGAATGGCGTTCGGAGTAGGAACGATGACCGGACTCGTGAACGACATTGTATTTTTTTTGTGGGGCTTTACGGCTCATGTCGACATTAAAGGTCATTGGAGCTCGAAAAACTTGCACAGGTAGGGAAAATGCAGTTACGCACTAGGGAGAGCCAACATGACTCTCCCCGCGTGTGGGACTCGCCGAATGACTAAACCATACCCACTAAAAACTCTCCTGATTTACAACATACCAAATCATATCTCAAAACCAAATATCAAAACATCAAATAAGTGGGGGGACAAAAAATGAGAAGGATTAAAAAAAGAGGAAAATGAAAGATACCCTAGCCTTAATAGCGTCGGGATCGAAAAGAACAAGAGGTGACCAAGGAAGGTCAGAAAAGAGAAAGAAAGGAGCCTAGCACAAGTAAGTGGAAGCAATGCCAGACTCAGCTCGGGGCCCCGTGTTTGCCAAACACGTACTTACTAGATGTAAGTCCCCTGGGGGGACGGCATTCGAAGTGGGAATGATGGACGGGGAGGATTTTTATGTTCTGAAAGATCAGTTCTCGACGAATTATGTTAACTATTAATGGTTATATTGGAAGATTGTCTGGATAATGATTATGTAAAGAACAATATTGTTGGATTATCTATTCGAGGATATAAAACAATATATACTGATCATTTTCTAGAAAGAAATAAAAAAATCACAGAATTCAAAAACAGTGTTTATTAAAAACTTTTGATTTATTGAATCCAGTATTGTTGAATATATCGTATGACCTTTAGATGGGCTGAATACAATATTTGTTGTAACAGTTTTCGAGTTGCAAGCGTAAAAGTGTTCAGGTTTTGTATATTCCAATATGTTAACGTTATTTCATATTTTGTTTTTACGTTGCTGTGTTTCTATTTGTTTATTCCGATGTAATCTATAAAATAGGCTTGGCTATTATTAAACAGTTATATTTTCTATGACATCACTCAATTTTCTGGAATATTTCAAGGTAGCGTAAATTTTTAATATTTAGATGAACGAAGAACGACCATTCGCCAAGAGGAACGATTGGGATTCACTGAAATAACTCGTTCCTTAGGAATCATTCAATCATGAACGTCACATCTCTACATTCAACTACATTGGCGCTAAATGTATTAAGGAAAACTTAAACGGGATCCAGCTTTACAGATTCTGTTGGTCTTGTGCTATTGAAATTACGGACCAAATCCACCTTACGGTCCAACGCCGTAGAAAAATAACCTTATTCTTCGTATATCCTTCCGCGAGTGCTGCTACCTCCACCATCGCCTCCATCTTCACACATACAACATATTTTCTTAAAACTAAATCGCCGGGTCTAACAAACCTAACATCATTGTTCATGGCTAACCTAACATCATTGTTCATTATAATTGTTCATGGCTCGCTGTCGCGAGCCATATTATAATTAACATACCCCTAACATACTAACATAAACGGTGGCGGAGAGACGAAAATAGTGCGGAACAATATTTCTTTATAACTACCGTAAATATGAAGAGCGAAGAATACGGCTTATATTTTCGTAACCGTAATAATATTTGTAGTATTATAACATTAATCATTTTTTCGAACCCTCTTTGGACCAAAAGGTGAATTTTGGCCGAAATTCCTTCAAATGGATGACATTTTAAAACACTATTCTGGAATTGTGAAAAGTAATAACTTACCCTCGTATGTTCGAATATTTCTTTCAGAAATTCCGGAAGAACTGCATTTTTTATAATAAACTTCAGCAATTTCTGCTCACTAATGAATAATTGTAAAAGAATTCCTCTATTTCTGTGTATGGGTTCTGAGTAATTCGTAAAATGTGACTACTCGGAATTTCAGGGCTTGAAAGAAGTGGGCACACTGAGAAATTATTATTCTTTTACTGATAATCACCATAGGTATAGTTGTTAGTAAAAGGTGTGTAAATGAAGTTTTTTTCAGAATGAATGATGAGTTCTTTTTGTTTTTGACAACCAGTGCCATCTCTGGAATTAGATGTCATTGGTTCTCCATTGAAATGAATTTTGTACTCCGTTAGACTTGATGATAGCAATGTTGTTGCTAAAGAATTTTTGGACACAAGCAGAATCTCTTTATGCTGGAATTTCATTAAATGAAGTGCAGTATGTTTTCACCATTTAATTCCTTTTTTCATTTAGTGTTATATCTAATAAAATAAGTAAGGAATAATTTATGGTTTTTAGCACGATTAATATTATATCTACTCTGTAATTCTATATAGCTCCTAATTCAATATCAATGTAAAATAAAGAATACGTAGTGATCACAGACTATAAACCAGACGCCCCTCTCCCATACCATACATATCCCTTGGGTAGTGATAAATTAACGTCTGCTGAGAACTTGTTGTATAATTTGTTTCTATTTTACTTTTGCTACTACCTAGATTTCTGTATCGTATGATTTCCTATGGATTATACTGCCAATATTAGGTGTCCTATTCTTAAGATAACAATTTTTCAAGTTTTTTTATTTCATGACCAAATATAACAATATGGTAATATTAAGGTTCGGAAAAAAGAACATTGATGCCATATTACTACAAATATTATTGGGATTCCAGAAATGTAAGTTGTATTCTTCCCTCTTCATATTTACGGTAATTATAAAGAAATATTGTTCCGGATTATTTTATTCTCTCCCCCATTGGTTAGTGTATTATTTTATGAAAAACTAACAAGCTATTTAATTTTCTTGATTATTGACTCAATTTGTTTATTACACTTTAACACAGTCACAGTAGGTACTGAAAGTCATGATTACTGTTTTTTCAACATTTAGTGATGGTCTACTTAAAGCTAACCAGGTAGCAATCATACTTTACATGGTATTTATTATATTCAGAGCTTCAATCCAAGTTCAACTAGAAGAAGTTACTGCTGTCATTTGCATATGATTCAACATCATCTTCTGATATTTCATTAACCACATCATTAATGTATAATATTTACAATAAAGGACCTAGGCTCTTACCAGGGGGGAAGGCATCTATTGAAATAATTATTCATGAATTTAGTGTTATGTAATAGTTACAACTTATCAACAATACTTTCCTTATGATTTATAGTTTGATATAATACATACTTGTGAAATGACTTTTTTGTTTTTTATTAAATACAATATTTGTTGGTATTATGTTAATACTATAACACATGCTGAACTATTTATATTGTTAGAAGTATGTTGAAATGTTAAATCCGCCTCTGCCCTAGGGCCCTTGATCGTAATTGATGGGATGGTCTCTTGCTTACTTCCGGAGAGTAAATTAATTTATTATTATGCTCCACATGGTCATACACAGATTGTAACTGTTATTTGACAATAAATTTTATTTATTATATATGTTAGAGCTTGTGTGTTGTGAACCAAATTGCTATAAATAGTATAAATAGTGATTGGTATATCACTAACACTTGACTCAAATGTAAACTACATGTATTGTTTAACTTATTTGAAAAATTATAAGCAAATCATATTTGCTTAAGAATGAGCACATATTAGTTCACAATAATGACTCATAACATAGCTGAATTACGATTTTTTGAGACTATTTATTTTTTTATTTTCAGGAGCTTTTTTAGTATCAAAATGAGGAAATAAATGAAAGTTACTGGACACAAAAGTTGTGTGGTTTTGATAACATCTCATTCTGTTTTAGTCTGATGATGGTAAGTGGTATTTATTTTTATTGGAATAAACTACTGAAAGACTCATAGTAATTCTCATTGGTAAAGTTGACTTTGTTGTTGTTTTTTTCTGAATATTTGGTTTCTTAATCAGGTCAAACAGGTTGAAATTATAATGGTATTTGAAGATTAAATGCACATCAAACAAGGAGATTCTTTTTCAGGTTGTGAATCTGATGAGTCCGTACTTAGTCCAACATAGAAAAGTACACTGAGAGAAGAAGAGTATTATATTTATAGTTTGTCTCATTTGTGTAATAAAATTTAGTCACGTGGTGAATATTCATTTAGAAAATTTTGCTTTAAATTTTTCAAATAATTATAAATTAAGTAATTTAATAAATAATGCTTTATAATTAATGTATTTGCCATTATTTGACCTAACTATTTCTCATAATACATATATTTCTTCTGTGTACCCTACACAAGGAGAAGATATGTGATATTATATTTCTCATAATGTGAGTTAAGTTATCATAAGTGACAAGTTATCATATTTTTCATAATGTAAGAATTGTCATTAATTCTTGTTTCTATCACTTAATAACTACTTTCTTTCATATTTCCTTGTATACAATTTGCCTATTGCCTTTAGAATATTGCCCAAAATATGTTTCCAATCAATTTCAGATATAGCATAATCGCTCCCTCTCATGTGTTCAGGGAATTAGTTTGTTTTTTATGAAGACAATTGACTATAGCAATCTAACTTCCAATTTATCTTGTGCACGAGACTTTGTCAGAATGAGTGATGTTTTATGTCGTACAAGATTTATGGCTTAGGTGGTAAAGCACTGGGCCCTGATAGCTAAAGGAGGCAAGTTCAATTCCTGCTCGGGGCACTACACGTCAAAAATATATCAAAATTTTAATACTATAATTATGAGTCAAAACTTTAATAGGATAATTATGCAAGGCCTATCCGTGTATAATTAAGTTTAAAAAAATAGTATCTCCTAAAAATTTGTGCTTTGGAAAGATGCAGAGTTTGGTGTATTACATACGAAGAGCTGGAGTGCAAAAGGTATATTATATCAGTTTAAGCTAATTTTAGGAGAAAAAGAAAAAACATTTCAAGTAAAAGTAGGGAATGGCAATTCAAAATATATTTTTTACATGGTAAATTAATGTGGTTAAGTATGCAAGGTTTTGCTAGTAGGTTCATTTTCATTTGGCTAGAAAAAAAATTTAATGAAAATAAAACAGTTTTCATCTAATCATGAGCAATTTTTACTGCACATTACTCATCTTGAAAAAAATAAGAGACATATCATTTCTTGCAGTTTTAGTTTTACATATAATGTTTAAAATTTGACAAAATAATAAATGGTTCAATTCAATGAAAGGCTATCTAAATTTTATTTATTTAAAAAGTATGAACAGAATTTTCACTCCTTTTAATTATTATTAGAAATAAAAATTTGGCATTATATCAAGGTGTTAAAATTACCTTATTTAGCATGTTATTGGCAGTCAAAATCTTAAGGCTCGGTTAAAAGTGTAATTAGTAAAGGAGTTTTCCGATGAAAATTTTCTGTTAACCTTTTTGTTACACACACCATGTTGGACATTTTGTACCAAATGGATTATTTGCACTGGTTCAAAAACCTAGCCAATACATATATGTTTCAGTTTGAAATGTGTTAAAATTGATCTAACTCATTTTGCATTTTAGCTAGTCATATGTAATATTAACATAAGTTTAAAAAATTTTCAATGGAATTTTGGAACAAATGGAATCTTTTTACCAAAATCAATATGTACCTTATTGCTATACAGCACTTCAGAAGAGAATTATGCTACTGTATATCTGAACAAATCGTGTGAATCAGGTTGAATTGTAAAAATTAGCAGATCATGTTTGCGTATTTGAAAGATTTGATCGGGATTCGATCTTGTTGTGGGTCATTCTGAGGAAAGACTGCCTCAACTAAACGAAAGGCGATCCGATGCTCCTTTGTCACTAGTTGAGAGATAATTTTATTCTATGCTCTTTATGTCAGTTATTATTCTGAAAACAGAGCAGCTGTTTTGCGCACTTTCAATTCAAGCCACCTATGATTTTCCTCTTTTGGTGTCTTTCAAAATTTCTTGTTTCCTTCATAAATAAAGTATGCTTTTTCCACCTTTTTATTTGATAATTGTTTATAGTTCCCTTTAAAATATCATCATAAATGTTGAGGTTTTTTAAATTGAATTCGTGCAAAATAGTCAAAAGGACAAGCTGATATAAAGTTGGGATAAAGTAAAATGCTACACGAGGGAATGAGTATAAACAGACCAAATAACCTTTAAAGTCCAAATTTATCAAAACTAAAAATGAATCAATGTGTGAACTAATCTTCCAGTTCTGAAGAAACTATTTATCGTTAAGAAGCACTTGATTCAATTCAAGTCACTTGGGCATTGGCACCAGTGCATGACTTTCAATTCAATCATGGTTGTACTTCCTCTGGTGCTCACAACTTTTAAGGCGGCTCTGCTAGTAGTGAGAAATTTATTTCTCGAGGCACCAGACTTCTGCAAAATCTGAAGACTGTGCCGTTATTTAACCTTAATTTTTTTTCAATTAGTTCGAATGATTATTTCAAGCTGGTAAACTTGTACATAAATAACCATGTATAGTTAACAACATTGTCTATGTGAAATACTTTCTTAAGTAATAAGTAAAAAGAACAAACTAAATGAGTAATTGACAGGAAAACATTATTTTCTTTAAGAATGTTTTCATTCTTAAATAATTATTGTATCATCTGAAAGGGCACATCACAAAAGTACCACTAATCATTTCCTTTTTAAACCATGCAACTTTGATTCATTAAAACAAAACTACATTTCAGGGAATAGGGCAGAGAGGTCCACAGTAGCAAAAGTAGAATATGTGAGAAAATAAAATTAGGGTCTGATTCGACACACAATGCCCAACATTAAGAGAAAAATTAATTAGTAAGTGCTTTTCACACTAAATAAAATACTCTATTTAAGTAGAGACATCAAGTCAAAAGTTCACAGGAGCTTTTCCTTAGAGAAATATACATCTAATTAAAATTGAATTTTTACAAACTTCAATTTTATTTTTTTAAGGCATAACGAACCTAAAGAAATCTTAAAATTCAAAGATTACTCATTGAAAGTTTCATAGTGGAATCAGCATATTTTTTAGGAAATACAGAACTTGGAGTGCAAAGGCACTGCTCTAGATGTTAAGTAATGAGACTAAATAGGTGAACTTCTCATGACAGGTATGGCAATTTCCAAGTTATCAAATTCTCTCACTTGTATGAAGATTTTAATGCATGGATACCCTGGAATAATTGCATGAGGGAAAAGAAAAATTTATTTACCGAGTTAGCTTCTTTCACTTGGAGAAGATTTCAACTTGCCAGTGTTCATGAGACACGTTGAAAAATAGAATCAACAAAATTAATTTTTTTATTTACTCTTGCATTGACATCACTGAATACAACTACTATTATAACACTCCAATGTTTCAGCCCCCTATATTACGCCCTTCATCAGGGTTAAATATGAACAATTTCCTCCTCATAAGTCATACCTTTTCTCTTAGATGATCATCTTAGCTTTTCTCAGGACCAAGTCAGACCAATAAAAATTCCAAAACATTGCTGATGTTCAAAAAGGGTTCAAAAAATAGGATACCAAATAATTTTTCATATAGAAGTAAATGAAATTTTCAACTTATTCCATTAAAAGATTTTAAGAAAGAAAAATTGTTTACAGTACTTGTGGCATAAGGAAAGTAATGAGGGGGGAGCCTAATGACCACTTGAAAGTGAAGGAACCAATGCTAGCATTATTCCTTTTCTTTTAGATGAGGGCATTTTACTCATGTCAACAGAATCTTAATGAGCTTATGTTCAAATGCTGCCACCTACATCTGTCGCTTAGTAGATCTAGCAGTAATTGATATTCCATCTGACAGACAGCAGGCTTCATATTTAACCTTTGCCCGCAAGGAGGATGCTTCAAGTTTGCTCTTCCACCTACTATTACAACCTTCGTACGGATGACACAGCATGCTGTCTGGAATGGGTGGAGCTTTGCTGGACCACCCTCCGCAACAGACATACAACAACACTACGCTTTTGCTCGATTGGTTATATCTTGTTGCTCCTCTTTCATCGCAAGAACTATACTTAACTCTGTACAATGGCTTTGATTTTCAAAGCTCTTTCATTTTCTGATTAATATAATTACTTATTCATTTATTCAAGGAAGTTGTGCTATCACAGGAATACCCATTCAAATATTTATATCCTGGAGAACAGAAAAAGGGATGTAATTGAAGTGAACAGACTATGCGAGTGTAATACTTCCTTGTCTATGGTAGAGAAAGAATATTTATCACATAACAAGGCATAAATTATAAAAGCAAAAAGCAAAGTGCTATTCTCAACTGCCAAATCAGAGACAGGGATAAAATATTCATTAAGTGACATCAGCCACACATTCCACAGGCATTATTCCACCAGGACAAGTTTTGGGTATGAACTCCTGCCAAGCAAAGTTGATGAGGGCTCCCAAAACACCCTGGTTGATTAAACTATGAGGAGTATGTTGTCAACATCTCTAATGAATATTATCTTGTATTGACTGCACTTCATGTTCTCAAAGTATTTTACTGCAGAGACGCGAGTTCATTACTCATCACCCACGTTAAAATAATAGCATTTTTGAAAGACCAAATTACTAATAGGACACTTTCTTTTATTACTTGTTTGCAGGACTCGAAATAGTTGATAAGCATCTTGATTCAATAGCAGTTTCAATATTTAGTTGTGGTCAAATGATGCCAAGAAAACCTGGATTATCCAAGATAATTAAAACGCTGGCAGGAATTAAAATGATCAAAGTTACATAAGAAATAAACAGTAAAATAATGTAAGTAGAATTCACATTTGTCATATATTCTTTACAAAAATTAAATAAAAATATTAACAAAACTGAGTACTGATAATGAACACATAGTGGGCGAGTCAATACACAAGATGTGTATTGCTAAGGGCACATACGCACATAATCTCCAAACATAATCACAACAAAACTATACATGATACATAACATTTAACTTTGTATAACTAATTGTAATATTCAACCCAAACATCAGAACATTGATTTAAGTAATGCAATTGACTTTCCTGCAACATAGGTCACACACAGCAACATCAATTATAATTGGAATTCAGCTGCAGAGTAAAATTGTTGACAAAAATTAAAACTTCCATAAAATTTATCCTGATAAACTGGAAATCAGGATAAATTAGAGCTGAATAAAGAGGTTCTACTGTAATATCAAAGAGGAGAATAATATTCATAATTTGGCAAATATATTTGTAACATCTCAATGCTCCTTGTATATAATTCCATTTATTTCACATTAGCAAGAGAGAAAATAGAAGCAATTTATTTATTTTATTCATCCATCTATGAAATACAAAGAATAAGCACTTTTTTAAAATAAAATGACAATGTGTATTAAACACCAACAATAAATTTGTCTGTAGTGTACATTTCATATGCAAACTCTTCTTCATGATTTGGATCAAATTCTAAGCCAATATAATCAATTTCCAAACGAAAAGGACCATTAATAGCATCACCAACTGAAATACCAAAATTTGTTACTCTGTTTCGTGGTATAGGAGTCTGTTTATCCTGTACTCGACCTTTGCTCCCAAGAAAAAATTTTGAGAATGGAATCTGGAAAAAAGAACCCAGAACAAATGGAATAAAAACAATCAAGTATGACAATATCTCCAGCACAATTCATTATTATGAACCTTAGATATTTGCCAATATGGTCCTCCCCTGGTGTATAAAACATAGTGATAAATATCATTCCACATAATATCAAAATAACCACTTGTTGTTAAATTCAGCAGGTATGAACGTCCATCTCCACGAACTCGCAAAACCAGATGAGTATAAGGATTCCACTCATAGTACGAATCTCTCTTGAAGGATTTCTAGAAAGAGATTTCTCAATAATACACAAATTACATATAGTTAATTTATATTAAATAATGAAGCAATACATACTCTAACTCTAATAGATTTCATATTACAATAACCAGCTTTCTTAATCCGCCCATCTTTTGGTACTTCATTACTCAATGAGCCTGAGAAGAGACATTTTTGATGAGGTGTGATACTTAGTGAGCAGGAACTACAACCTTCGTTGTGATCACTATCACTTGTTGTTATCCAATTATTAAGGCTGTCAGGCGTGTCAAATTTCCATACCACATCAGTCTCACCTTGAGAAAATTAAAAAATTATAGCTATCAGAACGAAAAAAGTCATCATTCAATGCTTAAGCATAAAACAAACCACTTCAATACCTGGCCTGTAAATTAATATAGGATCACTCTCAAACTTCTCTTTAACTTCTTCTTTCCATAATTTGATTTCCTGCCGTAGCTCTTTTAGTCCATCACGAATTAATTGAGTTCGCGAAATACCGTGATCTTCCTTACCATACCCACCTTTCGGATCCTTTTCCCAGAAACAACTATGACTAGACGAGTGGACGAATCGAGGACACCAATAAGTAAAAGGAAAGTAAGGTGGCGTATTGGACTTTTCAGGGTATTTACATCTCACTATTCTTATTAATTTAAGGGAAGTTACAGTAAATGAATTTACTTTATTACACAACATAACTGAAGTCATTGTAACTAAAATTTACAGATGCCTTCTCCGCATTACCAAAATTTGTATGTTAAAGCCAGTGCGCTAAAAGGTTATTACTGTAATCAAACGTGTCAACTTCCCTTCTTGGTTTTCATGAAATATGCGCCAAAAACACCGTCTACGTAATGAGGAGAAACGATTTATTTCACATTCCAACGAAATCTTACAAATTTTATTATATTAGTGGCATTTGATGGAAGGGGTGCACAATTAATAATACAAAACGTAAACTCATATGGCTTGCCACCTTCACTTCGAGTAAGAGTTCAATTCAGGTTCAAATCGTCCTCAATATCCTGCGATACTCTCTCAACCAGCTACCGGTCACCACGATTTTTGTTAACATTCCGTGAAGAGAATGTTGTAAACCCCTTCCCACGCCAACTTTATCGAAATAAAATAGTGTGTCTAACTGCATTTATCATTTTCTATGAGTTTAGTTCATAAAAAACTGAGAAAAATACGAAATCTCACTGTAATATTAATCTTGATCGTGGATTTCTTTCAATTTTCATCTCTCGAGTACGTGGTTAGATTTTTATTTTGCAATGGTAAGCTTGTATTTCGTTGTTATTCTGTGGTTATAGCCGGGTTTGCACGGGGCGAGTTCGATAGGCGAGTGGAGCATGATATATAGAAAACGAGGCCGTTTCATCAGTTACGTCACTGAGCGTAGGACACAGTGTAAAATTAAGAAGTTGCCTGAACGACTATTTGACGAAGTTGGTGCTGACTAGTTCTGACTGCTGATCGGCGTTAGACTGTGAAAATTCCGTGATGCAAACTATAACTTTAGAGTTATATATTGTAAGCTGATTTTCGAGCTATTTTAAACAACTTGTTTTAGCAACTAGAACATAAGCAGAGAGGTAAGTGTCCTCACTTACAGAGAAATATGTGTATCTTATTCATGCTTACAGTTTATAATATATAGAGTTATGGAAAATAACAGACAGATACTAAAATTGAACAACCAAACGAAAGCCATATGGAATATTGTTAAAAATTACTCGTCACCTGAAATTCGCGAAGAAAACATTTCCCTACTAAACAATGGCAAAATCTTATCACATACACTTGACGTCGCAAATTTGTTTAATTCTTATTTCTCAGAAGTAGGTAAGATAACTAATTCAATATCTCAAAGCCAATGTCCTCCGAATATATCCACCCACGTGCCCCATTCTATGTTCAGTTCCGAAACTAACGCCAGTGAAATCATGAAAATCATAAGTTCATTAAATACAAAGTTTCAACAGGGATAAATGATATACCCGAATTTATTGTTAAATTTTCGTCCCACGTTATATTAAATTCACTCACAAACATATTTAATAGTTCTTTATCGGAAGGGGTGTTTCCTAACATATTTAACAGAGATAAAGTGAAAGTTTTATACAAGAAAGGAAAGAAACTCAATGTTGATAAATTATGTTACGTTGAATGAAAATGGGAGACGGAACCGGGGTTCGAACCCGGGACCTTGAGCGAGACCCAAAGATCTCTGAGGTGGTCTCGTAGAGACTATACTCCAAATATGAGGCGACTCCCTTAGGAAGTACTTTGTTTTGGGTAGTATTTTCCATTACTGGTTCACAAACATAGAAATCTCTTAGATTGCGGTGAACCTCACCGCCAGGTAACAGATTAATTCTGTTACGTTGAATGAAAATGGAAGACGGGCCCAGGAGGCGAACGGGATGGCGCCGTCGGTAAGCGTATGAGCGCGCTGAGCTCAAGGTCTCGGGTTCGAACACCGGTCCCGTTTCCCATTTTCATTCAACGTAACATAATTAATCTGTTACCTGGCGGTGAGGTTCACCGCAATCTAAGAGATTTCTATCAATGTTGGTAATTATGGACCAATTTCTCTACTACCCACTTTCTCAAAAATCCTTGAAAAATTGTTCTATAAACGTCTTCTAGATTTTCTATCAAAAAATAACATTCTCTCTGACGATCAACACGGATTTCGGAAATAATTTTCCACCACCAGCGCCATATTTTCTTTCTTAAATGATGTTACCACTACTCTTGACCATGACAAAATCCTCAGGGTGTTATTCTTGATTTATCTAAAGCATTCGATGTCATTGAACACGAAATTCTCCTTTCAAAATTACAATCTTTTGGCATTCGTGGACTTGCGTATCAGTGGCTGACTTCCTGTTTAAAAGATGGATATCAACAGGTCGAAATATCATATACTAAAAAAAAGTAGTTCAGCATTGCCTTTCAGAAACAGCCACTAACTCGCGGAGTTCCCCAAAGTTCAATTCTCGGCCCTATACTCGTTTTGTTGTATGTGAACGACGTGTCATCTTCCACATCAGATTGCAAAATGGTTCTTTTTGCCGATTACACTAATCTACAATGTAAACACGCCAATGCTCAAAAAGTTTTGTCTATCCTCTCGATTTGGTTCCATGCAAATCGCCTCATTGTGAACACTAACAAAACAGTGTCTGTCATTTCACAATAGTATCACAAAATCTTTACCCCAGGTTTCTCTTTCGTTAAGCGGAACACAATTAAAAACTGTTACCAATACAAAGTTTTTAGGTCTTCATATTCAAGACAATCTCAAATGGAATTGTCACGTTGACAATCTTAATTCCAAATTAAATAAATTGTGTTACGCATTACGAATTTTAGTTAGTACTGTTAGGCCACATATTTCCCGTTGCGTATGTATTGCAAACGTTTACTCCCGTCATCTTCTGGAGTAATTCTGGGAAGAGCGTCCAAACTTTCAGAATTCAAAAGAGGATTGTTCGGATAATTTGTAAATCTCACCCCCGAATCTTTTGTAAAACTTTATTCAAGGAATTAAATATTTTAACACTTCCCTGCATGTATATTTATGAAACTGTCGTGTTTGTTAAGACCGATTTACTGAAGCACGACCCTTGTTTCATACAAATACGTTTTGTTCACGAACATAATACTTGCAATAGGAATAATATTCATCGTCCGTTAGTGTCAACCGCGCTTTGCCAAAAAGGACCATATCATTCGCGAATCGTTCTATATCGTCTCTGCCCAAAAATATAAAAGATATTATTAAACTGAATCTCTTCAAATCCACTGTTAAAAGCTACCTTCTGCACCAGTGTTTCTACACTGTAAAATAATTTATTGATTTTAATAAAAATTAAAGCCAATTTGTACTTTATCACACTATTGTTGTAGTACTTTGAAAATATCTTACTAATATTTCAAAAATATTTTCCTGCATGCTAGTATTAGTCTTATTATTCATATTAATTTAATTATATATTTACTGAACCCTGACACGGTTAAGTACATTAATTCTGTGTCCCCATCCTGGCCCTGGTTTTTCTCCGGTTTTCCTTCGGGTAGATGCGGATTGTTTTATGAAGACTCATTAGGCTCTTGCCTGGAGACGGCAACAGTTAATATAATTATAAGCGAATTTAGTGTTATTTAATAGTTACAAATTATCAACAATACTTTCCGAATGATTTATAGCTTGATAATAATTCGTATTTGTGAAATGACTTTTCTATGTTTTATTAAATTCAATATTTGTTGTTATTTGTTAATTCTTAACACGTGTCGAACTTTTATTTTCGTTAGGAGTATGTTGAAATGTTAAATCCGTCTCTGACTTAGGACCCTTGATCGGAATTGATGGGATGGTCCCTTGCTTGCTTCCGGAGAGTAAATTAGTTTATTGCCCTCCACGTGGTCATATGCAGTGTGTAACTGCTTTTTTGACAATAAAGTTTATTATTATTTATTAGTTATCAAGTTAGGACGTACGAAATATTTCAATAATTGTCTTCGCAATATAGGAAATATTGATTTTAACATTTCTTTTCAGGTATTGTTAATCAGAACCTGCGTGTAACAAGACAATGTGGTGGAGTATCGTTGACTTTTGTGAGGTTAGTTGAATTTCTTATTGTTGAGATGAGGATCTAGTGATATTTCATGTCGTGCTATTATGGTGTAAGTCCATTGAAATTGAGATGATAATAATTAACTTTTTTTTTTCAGACTGGTGGTTATTGTAGACAGAATGCCTAGCTGCTGCAGTGTGATGCAAGTCCAACTAAAGGAGTGAAAAAGAGTTTGTGACAACTTTTGCTCTTCCAACATATGAAGATTTGAAATTTAAGTGGCCTTGGAAAATACCCACATATTTTATTGGATTGAAGAATCTAAACTATTGCATGTTTAAAACATTTTTCTGAAGAAACATTATTAGAGCTGACAAGAACATCCTAAAGGAAAAGTTGCAAGAGTCCGAGAGGAAAATTTTATTAATAAATCCATTGAAGGATGGTGCAGTTCCGTGCATTAAAAATGTTCTTGAAAGATTAGCTGGTTTGGTCAATATAGGCAAATGAGTGGACCAAATTCATATCAGTTACGTGCAGATTCTTGAAAGTGAGAGAGAATTAAGTTTCAGTCAAGCAAAAATTTCAGTTTTGTTAGCCAGGAAGAATGCAAATATTGCATTGTGAACTCTTCTACAATGCAGTAAGTCATGTCAAGAGGCGGTTGAATTAACTCCTTTTATCTCCATTAAGAGGCATGAATTTTAAATTCATTATGTGCCAGAGGAGTTGCTACCAATTCGTTCTTACATTGCTGGTTGTGTAGGCAGGTGAGAACTCAGGCAACAGAAATGTGAAGTACGTGTGACATGGCTGCAGTGCAATGAGACAGTTTATGTGGAAATGTCATCAGAATTTATGTTGTTAGAGGCATTAGATAGAGGAATTTGTTGTTACCTTCCAAAATGCCCTTGAAGTGCATATGTGTTGTGTGGTTTGTCCTGCAGATCATAGTGGATGATTTTTAAGACAGAATTCTTGGCCTTTGTGAATCAGTTAAGCATTTTCAAGAAGTTGACTTCCAAAATGTTACTTGACTATTTAAGTGACTGTGGGATTACATTAACTGTAGATACTGAAGAAATATGTTTGTGCTCCCATACCGTTGGTGACAAGCTTGTGAATGTTTTCTACAGAGGCAGAAGAAAGGACTGGACTGATAGTTTTTGTTATTGCTTTTCCTTTGTTATGCTGCCGCACTACTTGATACAGTTGCAGTGACTTTCCCTACTTCAATAATTATCAAAATATTAATTTTTCTTATGTAAAATAAATTCTTTATTTCGTATTAGTAGGTACTGTTTAATATGTAAAAATTACTGATTGACGAATTATACATTGATTCCTTGCGTGGTGCATTGTATCCGAGCAACATAAGTTACATCATAGTATGAACTACATTCATGCAAAATATAAACAAAATCGGTGACCTGTTGGGTATATGTTCCCCTTTGATAGTCAATTTTGATAAATATATTATATTGAAACATTTGATGTTATTGTGTGTAATAAACTGAAATATGTTAAGTTCTAATGAAGACATTTTTTAATCTCAAGATTTTACAAAATAAATACATTTTTTCGTTTTCAAAATTAAGAATTCAAATACAGTAGGCAAATAAGCAAATGGTTGTATTATTATACGTAAAATTACAAATTTCTCGAATGTTGAAACATTTTTTTATATTTTACCTTATGTACCTTAAATATTTATAAACAAAACTTTTTATTATAAATTATTTGTAGTGAAATAAATGTCGTGTTATAAATTATTTTAGTATAATAATTGCATTAAAATCAGAAAATATGTACAAGTTTATCTACTTTCCATTTACAATTTTTACTCATTCACGTATTTCCTCGTCGTCATGCGATCATGACGATGCTAACACCTTACCTCGTCCGCTTACAAGGGACAGCTAACTAGCCACGTGATCCAAAAATTAGGAGGGGGGATGGTAGGCGAATCGAATAATTTCTGCATTGTGGAGAACCTCTCAACTCGCCTCCGACCAATCCAAACTGTACTCAATTTGCCTGAAGCAGTTTACACAAGGCGAATTCTCGAATCGCGTCTCTTGCTTCATAGCATAGCACGTGTCATACGTCACCCAGAGACTAGCACGTCACGCATCGCACGTCACACACACACTAGCGACTCCCTGAGCGCGCCCGTTCAAATAAAGGCATGATACTAGGAACTCGAGACGCAAATGTTAACCGGAAATGAGTTTTTATTCTTAACAGATTCCAACATTTTTGAGCTCAAATAAAAATGGTGACTTTGCTCGCACAATTTTATATATTTCTTACACTTAGATTTCTGATGTACCCCTTGAATTTTTTGCTGAAAATTATTTTTCTGGAAAACTGTACGCAAAAGATAACATTGGATATAAAATTGATAATTTAAAACGAAAAAACTTATGCTGTATTGAAAGAAATTCAGAGTTTCAGTTGTATATTAGTATAAACAATGTAACCAACGTTGCATTCAACACCAATGAAATCAATGTATTGCCACAAGGACTGAACTTTGCACCAAAACTTCCAAATACTATAAAATAGTTAACTAATTTATCTGAAAGGGCAGAAAATGCCCCAAGATGTTTAAAAGATAATGATTTCTTTGCTGAAATTAATTGTTCAGAACTCCTGTCAATACCAATTATTTGACATGATTTCAACATTGGAACGGTTTTTGAAATACAAAGTTCACCGTCCTCAGTTCTTCTACTCATGACACCTGGAAAATCTCATATGGCAGTTTGTGCTACTATACCAATATAATTACAACGCGAAGCCGAGTAGCCGGGGATCAAGTGAGCGTTCAACCCACTTCTCAGTTTTACACTGTGAATCTGTGTGACGTCACGCGCAGTGACGTAATTCTGATGAAGCTACCGCATTTTCTATATATCATGCTCGACTCGCCTCTTGAACATCGCCTGTCGAACTCGACCCGTGTAAACCCGGCTTATACGCGAGGGAATTATGGGAAAGGCACATTCATCAAGATTCCATTTCTCTGTGCTTGATTTCCGGAAGAAGTCGTGTAGGGTTGTTGCCGTCTAGAGCAAACCATTGAGTTTGGAGTACAGTGTTAATGTTTATATGTAGCTAGTTGCTTGTAGGTGGAGGCAAAATGGTAAGTGAATAATTTTAGCGTTTTCTATGTCTTTATTTTACGGCTGCCTTTGTAGTTCCTATGCTAAATGTAATGTACGTGCTTCCACGTGTTGTCTATTTCATGGTGTAACTCGGAAGCTTGAGTTGATACTTCGAGTAAGTGTGTAGAATTTGTGTTACGTACGACGTACGATTGAAAATATTGGATAGAGTTGTTGAGCTTTCCTTAAGTCTTTAGCTTTGTTACGGTGTAGTACTTGGTCAACATATAGCAGCACACTTGGCTCCAGATGGATCCTGTTTCTGCTAGGATGTGCAACTTCGAAACTACTATTAGTCAAAGTTGCTTGTTCTTATTTGTCACTTGCGAAATTTTTTATGTAGTTTGTTTGATGCGATAGTGTTAATATTTCATTGTTGAACCTTGTGTATTAATTTTGTGTTAAGGTGCTCTTTAATGACTTCCAATTTCCCGTGCATTGGATGCTTTTAATATTAGTTCAATATTTATTTAACCTTAAATTAGTGTGGTATTTCAGTATGTTTGTGGTTTTCATGGGTTTAATAGTGAAATGAGTAATGCCAATTTTATTTCTTGAGTAATTGAATTTGGAGATACAACTGGTGTATTATTTAGGGACGTTGTAGAAGGATGTGCTTCTAATATAAAACTAAATAGCTATTTTGGTAGGAAAGTTGAATGACTTGCCTTGTTACAATAGTATTTTTATGGCAGTTCAATGCAGCAAGTAAGTCTAATTGTCAGGGTGAATTGAAGGTTTCCATCTTGTAAGTGGTTATATGAAATTTTTTTGCCCAAATGCAGATAATTGTGTAATAATGTTAGGGGCTGCTTTTAGAAAAGACATGTGGCTACAGATCAATATGTGAAGTGTAGTGGTTTTTAACCCTGGAACTGGGGCACCAAAGTGGCGCTCACACAATCAGCTTGATTGCCAACATGCTGTGTTGTTTCATGACATGGCTAGTACACACAATACTGAAATTTGTATTGAATCTTTGAGGCTTGGAGGGAACTGCTAGTGCCGTGGACAGTGAAATTGCCATTTAGGATTGGTATGCCAAATTGGCCAAAATGCTGATAAGTGTGTGGGCTTCAGTGTTACAGATGCAATCGGCAAATCATTCATTTTATGGTTGATGTCCTTGAAATGCATGTCTGTGTAGCCCTCCCTTTCTAAAGTGTCTACATTTGATTATGAGTACCTAGTTTCTCTTCTCTTCTAGTAATTACTTATATTTCACTATTTTCAAAGTAGTTGNGTCTGTGTAGCCCTCCCTTTCTAAAGTGTCTACATTTGATTATGAGTACCTAGTTTCTCTTCTCTTCTAGTAATTACTTATATTTCACCATTTTCAAAGTAGTTGTTGTGATATTGGACAGTATACCTAGTATTAGTATTAGTTGTTTATTGGTAACTGTAATCGGTGCTTTCCTTTGTTTAAATGTCAAGTTTTGAAGCAAGCTGTCTGTGTTGGGCTGTTTTCTTGATTACACTGACTATGATTACGATTTTGTTTGAGAATTCTATGAAATGATGTAACGTTCAAAGAAATGACATGCAACTCCACAGGTAATTGAGTATTTAGTATGTGAAGAAAGAAAATGGGACACCTTGCTCATGGCTCAGTAGGACCTGTCATGAGAAGTCATAGTTATGCTTCATTTGGAAATGCTGAATTATTCACTTTGCTGCCTGTCGTTATTTGTTCAAATTCAATGGATGTTAAATTTTTTTTTAGTATTTTCCGTGGGCTTAAGTTGTGAAAAAATGGATAGTTTCATTCCAAAGATCAGTAAGTGTTAGTATTTTAGAAACTAAAAAGCTTCAAATAATTTAAGTGTCAGGTGATTGGCCTTTTGTCAGATCTTACCTGAGGTAAAACTGCAGTTTTATTCATTTGGGAGGTGTGCGAGCTGTTATCCTTGTTCTGGATTTGAACAACCGACCATGTTTGAAAAGAATTGCACCAAATGATAGGATTAATAGTGTTCTGCTAGAAATTATGGAAAGTTCTAAAGGGAGGATGGCAAAGAGTTTTTCAACCAAATTTTATGCATTTTTAGGACTGCCTAATTTAGGTGAATACGCATTTCATTCAGACTTTTTCCTAGTGAATTTTGGCTTTGGAAATTTATAATTTGCTTCTCCACAAGTGCCCAGTTCAACTTGTTATACACCCATTATTGCATGTTGAATAACTTTCTGGAAAAGCTGCTGTGGTGAAGTTTGGTTATTTGAATCCTGGTTGTATTTTCATTTGTCTGTATGTAATATAGTTATGTAAGAGGAAATTGAATTGGTTCGTCATCTTGTTTAGTATAGCTGAAATTGAATGATAATTTTGGTTAACTTTTCAAGAAATATACTTGATACTTGTACTTAAGTTTTTGTTATACATGCAAAGTTCTTTATTATACATGCAAACTATGAAAAGTTTATTTTGTTACTAGCATGTTTTGGTTTGGGAAGTGGAAGCAAAATTAGTGCATTCTGGAACATTCTTCATATATATTCATCTTTATGAAGACAATCTTCACTTATATCATTTATTTTCTCAGTCTCTTGAGCTCTCAAGTGATGCTCTAACATGAATTTTATTGGAGTCTTAATGAATCGGTTTTTTGCGTTCTTTCAAGTCATCTAATATGATTTCGAATTCAGGGGTTTTGAAAAATTAAGAAATAAAAATGAAATTACTTTTAGACTAAATAATGTCCTTCATATTATATTATTTCACAAAATCATTTTAGAATATCAGGATGTATGAGAATGTGGACGGGTATTAGTTAACTGCTGGGAGAACTTTTTTCTAGCACTTCATCATTGCGGCTATTTCAATAACTGGGAACTGGACTCAGATAAAATGTCATACTTGCTGATACTTATTTTTTTGTTCTATCTTGTAAACCATAGGATAGAAGCTAGTTCTCTTAAAATCAAGGAATCAAATCTTGTGAAGGTACAAGTCTGAATTTTTAAGAGTATCCTCTTGTACTTCCTTTTATTCCTTGATGCAGTAATCACCTTATCATGCATTTCGTGAGGTTTTATGTCCTCTGACCACAAATCTTGCAGTGTTGTAATCCTCTTGTACGGGCTCTAATGACCTTTGATGTTGACGAGCCCTAAAGCCCCACACAAAAAAAAAATCCTCTTGTATTGTGCACATGGCTAAGGGCAATATCTTGATTCATGCCAATGAATTCTTTTCTTCACATTAGTTTGAAATGTTGGAGTATTTACTTCAGGTAATTCTGAGAATTTAATTATGATATATCGGGATGAAGATTTTTGTTAGTAACTGAATTACTTGCAGATCTTACAAGTTTTGTAAATTCCTTCTTATAATACTTTATATTCATTGCCCACCATTTCTCATCATAAGTAAACATCCTCTACACAATCTCATCTTCATTGAAGATAATAAATTGTAGTGATCTTTTTGTTTAGTTGTGATTTCTTTATAGTTTCTGCGAGTAAATAGTTTCATGTAGATTTTGCAGCAAGAAAACTCATCCTGATATGAATGCAGAGGTAAAGGACCATATCGAGTATGTTGGTAATACTTACCATAGCAAGAACAAATGCATTGTAATAAGCAAATACGGGAATATAGGTGCCATTTCTTTTTGAACCTTTTTGTACTTGTAGAAAAGTTTCATATGGTTTACGTTCTAGAATATCTCAATCTGTTTAAGGCAATTGGATGTATTTTGCTACTTTTCTCTTTATCCTTTTAATAAGTATTGATTTATTTGTGTATTGTATAAGTATTGTGTATTGTATAAGTATTGATTTTTGTTTTTCAGTTATCTCTTTCACGACCTTTGGTAACTGTGCATAGTGAAAAGAATGAAGCCACTGGATCAACAGTTCCCCTTCCATCGGTATTCAAGGCTCCTATCAGGCCTGATGTAGTTAACTTTGTTCATGATAATATGTCGAAAAACAACCGCCAGGCTTATTGTGTCAACAAGGATGCAGGTATCAAAATCTGTCAAATTTTGTTTTTATTTAGAATAAAACTATCAAATATTTCTCTTTTGTATGAAATTGTGCTCATCAAACTCGTATGCATTGCTTGGGTGTTGGTCTCTGTATCACTAACAGTTTTAGAGGATGAATTGTATCTTCTGCTAAATTTTGTTGTGAGAGGCTAATATCATTGTGATAGCAAATTTCCAGACAACTAGCTGTGATAAGTCTACAATAAAGCGTTAACATAGTGCCTGGTGTAAACATCTTTCATTGACTTCAAGCTAACCTCTTTAGTAAGAACTATATGTAGGTGGCCTTTGGTATGCCTCTTTTTGATTCAGAACTCATTGGTGTGCACCTTTAGCCACAAAGATAAAACCGGAGGTGATACTTCAGATGCCTTCCAAAGCACAAGGTTTTGACAGTGGTGTGTACAACATGTAAGTTCATATTACAAGAGTGGATTCAAGAAAAAGGAGAAATCTGTTATTGTACATTATAGAAGTTCTTACATCATGAGCACGAGGACAGTGTTTGGATTGAAGTAGATTAAAAGAAAGATGTAATAAATGAAAATATTATTTTGAAATATTTGAAAATCATTGCAGCTTATTTACATGATTATCTGTTCAAATATGAGTTTTGCCAGAATGTTTAAAGAATTAATGTGGGAAGTACAAAACTACCTTATATGCAGGCAATTGTACTGTTAACTTATTAGATGTACATACCAGCAACACTTGTCAGAAATATGATACACTTCTATATCTACTCATAAAATACAAAAGTCTATAACATTATACATAATATAAAACAAATATCACTGTTTTGTCTCATGTGCAACTTCATCAGATGACCAAAACATTTCAAGGTGCAACATGGTGGACGACTTTTGCCACAGCAAGGTGAGTGGACGGTGTCTACTTGGTCATGGAATATAAAACTTGCAGATGCCCAAAGGGCTTACATTGTAAGAAACACACAATGAAGAAATGTTCAAAACACGAGCAAATATTATGAGTTTAGGATAATTATATATTGAGTATAATGCAATGTTTTTATCTTTTGTGATTTGATAATATAGTTCGAAGTAGTTTTTTACTTCCACATTATTAATAGCAGACATATAACAAATTAATTCAATATAAAGATTTTAGACAAACAGCATTCCGTGAGGAAAACAAGAGAAAGTGTTGAAGAACGGACAGGAATTCTGTAAGTTAATGGCCAACAGCAACAAGGTACCAAATAAGTGTTGCAGGAAACCCTATAAATCATTTCTAATCTACAAAATGAAATTAATCACACAAAAAGGGGCTATAAACATAATGCTGCTGTAAATGGACATGGCTAGATAAAATTTTCTGGTGATATACTACATGGAAATTGTGCTGGGATCATCCCATGCAAGAATGTGAAAATATTACATATTATAATAACTCTTAAGAAAACAAAACCACTGATTTCCATTTGATTCCACCTGAAACGGCTAGCTTTAAACAGACCACCGACAAGTGATAAGAAGGATCATCCTTTGAACTAGAAAATTTTAGTATTACATTCAAGCTGATTTGATAACCTTAAAAATATTGATTTTGTTGGTAAATATTTCACTCGAAATGGCTTAGTGCCCACAAAACTTTACGAGTCCTGACTTTAAAAATCAACAAAGCTGCTGATATTATCTGTTCTGAGACATGGTCAAAATACTGCTAAGATGCTACACAAATTCCAAGGTACAATTTTTACAACAACAAAGCAGTTGGAGTTGTTCTCCATGTAAGGGATACTTAATCTAAGTTACAAAGGTAGGAAAGCAGGAGAAACATAAGTTGTATGTAATTTGAAGATCTATCCTGTGCGAATTACACTGTTATTTCAGGTTTTTATCACTGATATGCTTGCAAGCCACCAAACTTTCCACATGATCTTAATGAGTACTTAAAGTAGAGCAAACTAAAAATTCCTTTTTGAGATTCTAATTTAGATATTCTTATGCCAGACAATAACTATAATGAATACATTAGTAAATTTCTTAATAAAGGATAACATAACCACACCTTATAATGCACAAATTCCATATATTGGAAATAGTATTGATCATATTTTTAGTGGAATCAAAACTGATAACCGAAAGTGCAGATTACCAATCACACGAATGATAGTTTTTTAATATAGTGTATATTAAACACTCCTATTGTAAGATATGTGGATCCGCCCATAGGGTCGCAACAAAAGACAGAGGGCCATAATTACTGTGAGCAGAGACCCATGTGCCATTGTAGTTATTTAAATGTGTATTCTTGTTTATAGATAAAATTTATCTATCTTTTTATCTTGACTCTTCTTTTTGCCTCAAGTATTACTTCAAAATAAAATCACTGAAATATTTTAATATGGTATATACATTTATGCATGTGAATTATTAGTGCCAGACCTGCAAAGTGATAGCTATTGTCCTCTTTAGGATATACTTAATATCGATGTTCATTTTGTTAAATGTTATTTTCCATCCATTATTTATTTATTTATATTATAATGCTTCATATTTTCTCCTCTGTGCATCAAGGATCATTTGAAAATTGAGATATTATAGTACCTCATTTTTTCTAGGTCATCAAACCAGTGCGGAGTCCTGGGGCACTGGCCGTGCTGTTGCTCGTATACCTAGAGTGCGTGGTGGTGGTACTCATCGATCAGGCCAGGGTGCATTTGGTAATATGTGTCGAGGGGGTCGTATGTTTGCTCCGACAAAACCTTGGCGCAGGTGGCATAGAAAGATTAACGTTAATCAAAAGCGTTATGCCCTGGTATCTGCAATTGCTGCATCTGGAGTTCCGGCTTTGGTTATGTCTAAAGGTAACTTTGATTGTGTTCTTGACTCTTTCTGAACTAGGTCTCGGCCATTCTATTATGCTATTCATTTTCTGAGTACTCGATTGAGAAGCCTTGAGAGGTTGGACTGATGCTGAAAGTAGCCCTTGCTCTTCAGTTGATAGGGAGGTTTAGCTTGATTCACAGGTTGCTATTGGTATGTAAGAAAGTTTGAGGACCTTTTGGCATGTATTCCTGGTAATTGTTGTTTGTATCTATTGTTTAATATTCACTTAAATACCTTGTTTGTTTTATAAATTTGAAATTAATACCTATCTCATTCAAATTTTGTATGTTGTGAAACTTGTGAAATAATTACAGTATTTAACCATACTTAGTCCCCCCCTTAATTTAGAAGGTGAAACTGAGAGGAAAAATAAAGATGTTAAGTAAAATCAGTCTGGGGAATGCGCTTTTAAAATTTGACGTGAATCTGTTGGTTTTTGTAAATCCAAAATCATTAGGATTTTGAAATAAAATGCTAACTGGCAAGTTCAATTTACCATGGTCAGCAATGTGCCATTCGTGAACGATGTGGACTAGTTCGGTTTCCACTTCAAATAAGTGTCATATCCCACTATCATTGGTTGATGATTGAAATGATTATTGTCCATCAAGATTTCTTATTATTCATTTCAACAGTGTAATCTGCATAAAAATTATTTCTTTTGGCTTTGTTTTATGGTATATATAAAAGTTGTGTTCGTTTATCTCATTTTCACCCAAGAAACGTGAATGAGCAGCTTGTGCATCTTAAATATAAACAGGCACTGAATTTCCCAAGGATTGGTTTTGTCAGATCTTTTATTTTAATATATGAAAATAGCTCCTGTGAAGAGCTAAAACTCCTGCAGTTAGAAATGCAGGAAGATATACACGACAGTTGTATTTTATTAAAAGCTTTGTATGATAATGAGCCCAAAATCTAAATTCATTGTTTTTAATTTATCTCTAAACTCTTTTATAGCCATTAAAGTATCATTATTTAAGTTTTAATTCTAATGTCTATTGTAATTGCTCAGAAAGAGAAGACCAAAATATTAAATACTTGGGATTATAGACTCAAATAAACATGGAAAATCAATTTTGACTGTCTGAAAGTAAATTGATGAAATACTTCAAAGTTCCTTTTATATACTTAAATCTTGCTGTTGTAAATACATATTTAAAAAATGTATATTTTGCTCTAATAAACCCTAAAATGGAATATGCAATTTAAGTCTGAAGACTATTATTGTTCCACAAAAATATTTTGTCCAAATCATCTACATAAATAGATGAAAATAAATATCGCTTTCTTATGGACCTCAAAATTTCCGTTGCCCCAGAATATTAGCGTTAGCTATTCACTGAAGGGGCCCCTTCCTTCCGTCCAGCGAGCTGGTTGGAGAGGTAGGTCCAGTGATTGCCCCCTGGGTGGGGTGCTGGAGGGTGCCCACAAACAGAGGCAGGAAGTGAAACCCACCTCCTCTAGCATCTGCTCTGGTGGGTGGAGATGTCCCTAGCCCACATTTCTACCGCTAACTGCATTAACGGTAACTGAGCAGCAATCCTGCTCACTGATGGGATACCAGAGCCTCCTTCCTGTACCCCATGGGTGGGGGAACCATACAGCCTGGCAGAGTCCAACCCAAATAGGGGTGTAAGGTGCAAGCACCTGAGGGCTTGTGCCCCTCCCTGTCTATTCGGTTTAAAGTTCTGAGTAACTCTCAGAGGGTTGTCAGCCCTCCTACCGCTTACTAGATCGCATTGGGATTGATTCGTTACCCAGGTGGTCTGTCTAGGATTGGGTACAAAAGCCGAGGATAGGCATAGGCCCAGCGGTCCACCTGTCACCTGTACCTGTTGAGTTGGGAGATCAGGACGGTGACTGTCCCAATAGATCACAACTTTGTTGTCCTCTCCATATTGTTAGTAAGGTTATCCTTTCAGTGGTGGATTGGTATCCGCGGGTGTCTCTTGTGAGAATCCCTACTACTTTTAATACCAAAATCCAGGGTTACTCGTAAGATCTGGTTAGAGAATCCATCAAGTAGTCTATCCATGCACTTCTACGATTGATAGGACTGCTCCTATCATGTCATGGCTGCGCTGACCACCCTGTAGCGGGGTGGTCTACTCATATTTAACAAGTTTCCTTGTTAACGGAGACAAGTCACCGTTTGGAGATTCTTGCGAATCTGCCTACCGTTTATCTCTTCAAGAGAGTCAATTCTTTACCCAGGGGTCTGGGATGGGGTATGATAATCTCTTGGTTAAGGGTGAGTGCCAAGTGGTCCACACCACAACACCCCCATGTTTATCGCTGTGGCTACGGTGATTTTCTTTTGAAACTACTCATCTTAGATGGGTTCCCCCAACAACGTGAGACGAGTGACCATCTGAACGTTTCGCGAGGGTCATACTAGTGTTACACAGGTTCCCCTGTCAATGTTTGGCGAATAGCCGCTCAGGGATTCTCATGGTACCTTGTCAAAAAAACTTAAAATATTACCATTTAGAATATAACATAAGCCTTGCAGCCAAAGAAAAGTAATGAGGAGCCTAAAGACCACGTGAAAGTTGGGGAGAAAATGCCAGCATTGCTAGATTGCAGACTCTTTCTGTCGCTGTAGACAGGCTGGTGTTTTACTCATGTCAGCTGAATCTTACTTTGGCATGCTGCCGTTCGCTACACACAATTGGGGAAAGAGGGTGAACTGGGGTCAACACTGAAATAAAATACTAGAAACTTGTTCAACTTCCATTGAGGATTCAAAGGAATGGCTAGACTACAGCCGTATTCTTTGGGCATTTCCTTTTTTTATTTGTTTATAATAAGGTAGTTGAATTTTGTCTTTGAATTCTATAATGATTTTTATTTTTGACTTTAACATCTTTAGGAACACGTTTTAACATGGAAGAAACTTACAATCCTCTAATTTTTTTGCCAATTATTATTTTACATGAATTCGCTGGTTTGTGTTTTGTTAGTGGGATTAACTTATAATCAATGCCAATTTCTTAGTCCTATGTCACATCAAATGTACTAGTGTCTAATTCAGATTAATATTAATATTTATTTTACAATGTTTTAGCCTTGAAAATATTATGTGCGAATTTTTCTTATTAATTTGTTGTAAAGATACACAATATTTTATCATTAATTACATAAAGTAATTCAGTATTTTCAATGGTAGTTACAGTATAACCTATAATTTCTTAAGAGTTGTCTGATTCAAATTAGGCACACACTGAAACATAAAATTACAGCAATTTATATAGAAATTATTTTGTTTGTTAAAATATTATATTCTCCATTAATAAAGTAAACCCATTGCTGAACAGGTAGTAATTGATAAGCCAGCTGTGTGACTGTCGGTGGGTTTGATCGGACCTTTGGTTAATAGGACACATGATATTTCTGAAGTAATCTTTTCTGTTAATTAAAGCAGTCTGTGTGGGTGCCACTACATGCCGTCTGAAATAGATGGATCTATGCTAGACCATCCCCCGATGCAGGCATGACAACATTGCACTTTCGCTTCATTGGTTCATATCATTACTTTCTTTGGCTGCACGGACAATAGTACCGAATGGGTATTATAACCTGGGGGGAAATAGTTTCAAAATTGTTACTGTATAATACATTGAGCCACGTTTAATCTAAATGTTGAAACTACTTTTATTTTAAAATTAAGATTTATTATTATAATTATAAACCTATTTCACATTCTAACAGTAATTGTAATGTACAGGCAATCTGTCTGGTACCTTACAGTACTACTGTTATGATCGAGATATAAACTTTCTAACTATGTGACAAGTGTTCAACAAAACAGACTTCTGTATTTTATGTACCAAGAACCCCTACATCCAAATTGTCCAAACCCCTCTTCAGGACCTTAGGCACTATCCCAGTTGCAGATATCACAAGAGAAACATTTTGACGGTCTCCAGATGAAACAACTTCAATCCTTCAGTCAATGCTACATCTGTCCTGATCGAGTTGTCCTTGGGTTTTGATTAAGCGGGATTGCCACATCAATTAAAAAGGCGCACACCTTTTGCTTGTCCATGTAAATGATGTCTGGCCTGTTAGCTAAAATTGTCGAATACTTTTTAATTGACTGATCCCAGTATATTTTAGTGTGGTCGTTCTCAAGTACTTGAGTGGGTTGGTACATGTAATACAGGCACTCCTCTGATATAAACCCATTTGAGAGAGCAATTTTCTGATGGATGATCATGGCAACATTGTTATGTCTCTTGAGATATTCTGTTCCAGCTAGTGATGAACAGTCTCCAACAGTATGGTCGATCGTTTCCAGGGTCAGGCCACATTTACAACAATGCTCTTCTACTCCTCCTCCTCTTTTGAGGATGTTTTCTGTAGAATCTAGTGGCGATGACACTGTTCTGTATTGCTACAGTCAAACCTTCGGTCTCTGGGAACAATGAACTATACTTACGCCACAAGTTTGAGAAATTGCCATCAACATACTCTTGGTTAAGCATCTGAATGCGTGCACCGTGCATTTTTTTAATTCCAGTTCGTGTCTTCCAATCACTAGGAGACTCTTGAGACAAAATGCAGTGTCTGCCAGTTGCAAGGGAGTGCCATTACATTTGGCATTTCTGGTGATTACATGATTCAGTGCTACATTGACTACTAAAGAAGTATTGCCTGAAACTGTGTACCATGTTGCTATCTTAGCCAGTTCAATGGGAGGTAGAGGCATTATTAACATATCTAATATCCATAGCACCATCTTGCTATGGACATTAGATATGTCAATAATGCCTTGACCTCCCATTGAATGGGGTATAGTGATGCGTTCTACTGTGACCTTCAGATGGTGCATTCGGTATTTTCTCATCGCCACACGTACCCGTCTTTCAGTTGTTTCTGTATCAGGGCTCTAATGACCCCAATGTTGACGAGCTGTAAAGCCCCAATAAAAATAAAATAAAATAAAAAAAGCTTCCAGATCAGTCATTGACCTCTTTATTATCCTGAACAAGTAGGTCGGTATAGGTATCGCTCAGATGTTAATGACTCACTGTCGTTCCACCATCCAAGTATGTTTTCAATACCTTCACTACACTCAACATAAATTTATTTGGATTGCTTCCTTCATTGTGTTATGGCATGCAGTTGCATAGAACCCAGATAGTCCTCATTTTCAGCCAAGCATTTGATGTCTTTATCCAATCCCACATCAAACCCGTCGGTATAATCTACTTTTCGCAGTAATAACACCATCGATTTACATTTGTCCATTTTGAAGTCCATCTTCGCTGAATTGCACAGTGAGATCCAACAATGATTACATGTGCTGCCGAGTGCTTGCGTACAGCTTCAAACCATCCATATGCAGCTCTAATTATTATTATTTGGTTAATAATATATTTTTGGTTTGAATATTTGGTATTCAGAAGGATAATGCTAGGGCATGACCACAGACATGATACAGAGAACCACTATTTGTTTACGAATGGGTTGTACATAACAACAAAAGTAATCCACAACTTGCTGTGGAGCCAGATTTTGAAATTATTATTAAATTATTACAAGCATTTTTATGTTAATAATCTTATCTAACATTCTATCGCTAGTCACATTTGATTGTTTTTTAGTACAGAAATCTCTGTGGATCTGGGAATGAAAATATCTGGACGCAAGCACATGGTTGTAAGGTTTCCTTTCCATTAGGAATGGAATTGGACATGTGGCGTGATCTACTAGTATGGCTTACGGTGCATTGTTGTCTGATTCAAAATCCTCATGTGTATTCCTGATTTGTAAATCACGTGTGGCAGGCCCTGATTCCATTCCTGACTGAGAGTCAAACCCATCTGTGAGCATGACTTTGGACACATCAGGGTTCTGATTTCGAATCCTTTCGTATTCCTGATCCAGAAACCAGATGTGTGTGGTCGGTCTTTTATGGCTGTAATGCATCCGTGTACGCCCATACCATTTTAAAAACTAAAATTGTACTAAGTTCACATCAGTTACTCAGAATAGCTGTGCACTGATTGACTGCAACAATTCTGATGTCCACATTCTCTTGTATCAGGGAACCCCATTAACAGATGTCATCAATATCACGTGGTCGAATGAAATGATATCATGAACATTATCTAAGTAGTGATATTTCATTATTAGCTAAATCTTAAAAAAAAATTGCAAAAAATGTTAAACTGAGTACGTAGGTCTTATTGATAAAATAATTTTAATGCAATGCAATTATTCAAAGGGCATCTTTCATCTAGGCTTACTGCTGTAATGTTTCAGCCCTAACAGAATTTGCAAAATGAAAGTAAATCCTAAAGCCTGTGCAGTGAAACACTGATATTATGTATTAAATTTGAACATGTTCAAAGAAGTTTAAAAACTATGTCAATTTTTTTTCCATTTTCTTAGTGAATTTTGATTATGCAAACCATCCCTGACATAAGTTTGAATAATTGATGCTCTATTATATTTTCCTTTATTTATTATGTATAATGAATCTCATCTTTTCTGTTTTTTTAAAATTAGTGTTTCAATAGCTATTCTCTATATAATCTTGCATGGTGATTCTTGTGTTCTTGATGAAATTTACATTTTTTCACAATTGAACATTCTTTTACAAGTATTCACTTGTCCAGTTATTTTCAATCTATTTCATTGTATTTGTAACGGTGAATGTGTTAATTTCTTCCTGTTCTGGAACTCCTTGTGCTGAAGGACACTTTCTCAAGAGTATCAAATCTTATAAAAATATTTTAGGAGTTTAGTCCTTAGCAGACCTCAATATCTTGGACCTTTTTCTGGGAAGGGGGGTAATAACTAGTCTGGAGATGTTTTCTTAAATATATTCCTATTGCCTACCTATTGATGCAGGTCAGAGAAGCTCAGCCTTTTAATAAGTGTAGAACCTGCCTAAAGTGGTTTTCTTCACTGATTTTAATTAGATAATTTGTTGAAGTACCTATTCCCTGTTGAAGGTGAATACTAGGTGAAATAGAAAGTTTTTTTAGTAGTAACTAGTGCATTTTGAAATCTTTAACACCCATTGCATTTAATTTCCATTGTAAACATTTGTATTTCAGTGGTTATAAACTTACAAAGTTAATCTTTGCCATGACTTTATATGAGAAACATATCTACTACTATGCAGGAAGTTTCTTTTAGGTGTAGTCTCCTTGCAACTTACTCAAATATTTACACAAATGTGCTGTCATATGACTGGCCATTGCCACTAAGTAGTTTTATGCATAATCTTTAAATAAGCACCAGCAAGTTAAATGTTCAAATTGGTGTAAGTCACTTGGTTATTGAATGAAAGGTTGTATGAATTTGGTACAGAAATAATAGAATGTGCCAAGATGGCTGAATTATGACGTGTGGATGAAGCAGTGTTGCATCAGTCTTAATGGGAGGTGAATAAAATATTAATTAGAAATGAATTTCTATTTTGTGGATGTGAAAAATCTGAATGGAAAACTTTTATCAGTATTTCCATAGCACGTTGAATATATTGCAGCACATTTGTAGTATCTCCCATTGTTTGTGGGATCTATTCCTTCCAATTGTTTTTCTTTCTCTGGTTGACAAAACAGAGTGAAACATGGAATAAGAGTGGTCAGAAATTTATCCTCATTTTGACAAATGTGTATATACTATAATTTCATGTTTGTGAGAAATGTGAGGATTTCAGTCCTCTCCTGGGAGGTAAGGTGCACAGTATAGTATAGTTACATGGATGCCAGATGGTAGAAGAGTTTCTTACATATGAGGGTTACTATACAATTGTTCTTGAGAGAAGGTAGTAATGAACAAGAAAGAGTGGATGGTATGTTAATGTGTATAGGGTGCTAATAAATGGTGTTAAGTTCTTACAGTTTATTACTACTTAACTCTTATTGCTAGAGATCCGTGAAATTCATGAAACACGATGCATCAACATTTTTATTCCCTATTGTTTTCTAATGTTAAGTTCATAATATACATTTGTGATCTCAAAAATGCTGTTTTTGAATTTCAAAAGTTATAATATAATGTGAAATCCACCGAATAACACAAAATATCTCAAAATGTGCATTGGATATTTTTGTTTGGTGTGTTCACATTGTAAGTGGAATAGAAAATGGTATTTTCTTGGATAAGGGAATTCAGCTTGTAGGGGCTTTCTGTTCATAGTAATAAAATATTGATGTGTACATTTTGTAACAAAAGGCTGGAATTTGACAGACGGAACTCTGTGATGAGACACACAGCTAGTGATAACCAGAAGTGCAAAAAACAAAAAGGATAATTGAAAGGACAATTATCCTTGGATGAATCACTCGCAAAGGCGGAGAGTGCAAAAGAACAGAAAAACTAATTTATTATTGACGTAACAGGCATTTTTGAGTGCGTTATTAACGTACAATACTTTCTAGTAACTAGGATTGCTGACTAACAATGCTTGTATTTGTGTAAATTTAACTGCAAATAAAAATTTTTGTTTCAGAAGTAAGTTATATCTATTTTACCTATCTGCGATTGGTTAAAATGTAATAACACCGAAAGATAGATTTTAAAAACTAATTTTGCTGAAAAGTAAAACCACTTTCACAGATCTCTTCTTATTGCACATCACGAAAGCATTTGTGTTACAAATCTGAGTTACATGAATGATGAACATATTTCTTTTTTGGATGTATGACTAAAGAAATGTTATGAGGGTACACTAATCATATGGAACAGTGTACTATTTTAAATTGTTTACAATTACATGTTTTTTGCAGGTCATATGATCCAAGATATCCCAGAACTTCCCCTTGTTGTTGATGACAAAGTTCAGGAGTATAACAAAACTAAGCAAGCTGTCATCTTTTTGCGTCGTATTAAAGCATGGGCTGATATTGAGAAGGTGGTTCTTCTATTCTCATTTTTGGGTTAAAATGCTAATCAGTATGTTAATTTATTCTATTTTTGTGTAGGTGTACAAGTCTCGTAGATTCAGGGCAGGTAAAGGAAAAATGCGAAATAGACGACGCATCCATAGACGTGGACCTCTGATTATTTATCATGATGATAAGGTGAGTATAATTGATAAATTTTCTCAATTTATTTCTGTGAATGATGAAACACAATTTTTACAGAGCATTGGGTTCTGAAATTACGTGAAGATTTTCTATTTCTGAAAAGTTAATGATTACCAAATTAATAACAATCTTTATGGAATGTATAGTGATATCCACTTTTCTTCCAGGGTCTGACTAAGGCATTCCGCAATATCCCAGGTGTTGATCTTATCAATGTGAATAAGTTAAATTTGTTGAAGTTGGCTCCTGGTGGCCATGTTGGCAGATTTGTGATATGGACACAATCTGCCTTCGCTAGACTGGATTCTTTGTATGGAACCTGGCGCAAATCTGCGGAGTTAAAGAAGGGTTATAATTTGCCTATGCCAAAGATGGCAAATACAGACTTAACCCGTTTACTGAAATCTGAATCCATCAGTAAAGTGCTCAGGCGACCAACGTATGTTCATAATCATTTTTTATGCTTGTTGCTAATTTACATTTGTATTAGTGTAGTTAGAGAATAGTCTTATTTGTACTTCTATGAAGTGTGTTGAGTGGGAGTTCTGTGCATAATAGGCTAATGAGTATTTTTTTTAACAGCAAAATACTCCAACGCAGAGTTAAGAAACTTAATCCATTGACGAACACTAAAGCTATGATCAGATTGAATCCTTATGCCTCAGTAGTTAAAAGAGCTGCAGCTCTTGCTGAGAAAAAGAGGAGAATGAACAAGCTTAAGCTTGCTGCCAAGAAGAGAGTAAGTTGCTCTTGTGTTACTTTATCATATTGTTGGAGAAAATTATTTGTAAATGTAAGACTAATAGATAAGTTTATACTATTGTGCTTCTCATCTAGCAGATTTATTTCTTGTGTATAGTAATGATATTAGTTTCATTTTAACTGGTGGTGATTAAAGTGCTGTTGAGTTATCATTGTTCAAAATATTAATAACTTAACCAAAACCTAGAACTTTTGTGTTAAAAACAAGTTCATTTTATGAATTATTCTATAAGTTTTATGGTAACTTGCAGGGCATGAAGAACCTTTCAGAGAAAATGCAGTGTGCTCTTCGCTTGGAGATGAAACGCAGGCAAGCTCGTGCTGTTCAGAAAGAACAGAAAAGACTTCGTAAAGAGAAAGCTAAAGAAGAGAAGAAACCTGAGAAAGCTGAAACAGATGAAGGAAAGGAAGCTAAACCTAAGCAAAAGAAGAGAGTCAAACCCAAGCCGCTTAAATTCAGGCACATTGGCAGAGTTGTTAAAGTTACGAAAGCTGGTAGAGTCAGTAAGAAGGTTCTGAAGGCTGCTGTAAAGCGTGCTGAACGACGCCGATTTGCTGGTCAACATGTCCCTATAATTGATCAGGCGAAACTTAAACCAGTGCGTACTTTGCCCAAGGTAAAGAAAGTTAAAAAAGTTAAGAAAACTGATGGAAAATCATCCAAGCCAGGTGCACCTAAGTCTATACCATCTAAGGCAAAGTCTCAGACTTCAGGTAAAGCTGCTGCTAAACCTACACCAAAGAGTGGTGTGAAATCTGTAGAAAAAACATCTGCTAAAAGTCCCACTAAGCCAAGTACTAAGTAAATGTATCTATGACCCAATAAAATGATTCTGGAAGATGGAAAAGCTTGACTTTTGCATTAACCAACTCTCCTGCTCCAATATTTCAGGGAATAAAGATAAGTGTCTATTCCATTATTTCTACATGGTCAAAAGTTGAGGGATTGTAGAGCAGACGTATCTTTGAGGGGCATTTTTTAAACTTCTAAAGAGGTGGGTTTTTAGGATTGTGAATTTGATCATTGAAATCTCAATTAGATCTTAAGTCTCAATCTATTCTTATCTCTATCTGTCTCGAATAAGTAGAAAATTTCTCTGACTATTTAATAGGATTTTTGAAGTTGTATTGGGGTACATAACTAAGTGATGTCAAATTTTAAATTGTATTAGTTTTCTATAATTTGAGTTGGGAAGCATTCTTTCTCTCGTTCATGGGACACTGTGAATTTTTTTAGACGTGAAATTTTTTGAACTGTGTAGTAAATTAGAAATAAACATTTCATGGGTGATTTAGTAATGAGTCTTGATAGCTTGTGAGAGGTTGTTAACCTGGTATGTGATTTACATGTGGGGAAACTTGAATTTATTTTTAATTTCAAAATTGAGAGTATTCTGAGTGGAGATCTCCCCATTCCAATTCACATTTATAATTGTTTGTAGGATCTTAATTTTGAGGAATTAAATCCTTGAGAATGCTACTTACATGCTTCAAGTATAATGTATGATACATAATTAGTGTAGTGAATTGGGGCAAAATTTTCTTTGGGGTTATTTTGAATTTAATGTTCTGAATGTGAAACATTCTGAAGATAATTCAAGTAGTGTTGGACAAGATTGGCACGGTGAAACTCCCACTTCACCCTCTGCTTCACTGTTTGATGATATTGACTACCTTGAACTAGATTTTTTTTAGGTGTACAAATTGAATGAAGATCTGTTGGATGGCTTTCAAAAACTACCAATCTTGAGTATATAAAATAATTGGTATTATAGATAATTAGAAACCTCTGAGGGGAACTAGTTTTACACTATATTGAAACAATTTTAAAGAAAGTACTACTATTAAGTGCCCAATTGAAGTCGAATCATTTAGTTGCATGCCATCTAGCAGTTGTCAGAGGATCAGTGCCAAAATAAGCACACCTGCCACAGCTGAGATACCTTTCTATTCTTCCTCCATGGTTTTGAATAGTAACTAATAATAGGGGCAGAATACTGTTAACTGAAACTAACCCACGTTTTTCAGCTACCTGTACTCTGACTACAAATATTTTATTCTGTGGTAAAATGACACTGGCCATGGAAGAAAAAGGAAGATGAACTCTCTTCCATTTCAAATTGCTTTAACACCAGACCTGCTGAAGATAAAATAGTAAATGTGGAAGTAAATTTGGAATGAATTTTGTGTTCCGCAACTTATTTCAGGTTACTTTTTTCTGTAAAACTGGAATGTGGTGTTCAAAATACAAAATTTTATACAAAATGAGGAACAATTTTTTTCATAAATTAATAATTTCTGTGGGTGGACATCTTGAAAACTATAAGGAATACTGAAAAAATGTATAGAAAGTATAGCAGAAGAATTTATTAGCATTAATTTAGCTAAAAAGTACAGTTGTCTGTATAAACCCCAGGTTTGGAGATATTGGTGAAAAAATGTACTTTTACGACTCTTAATGTGGCATTGCTAGAACGGGACTAGTAGTATGTTTACCTCCAAACTCCATATTCCTGAAGAAAGTTTCACAATCTTTCATGTTGATGGCACTAGTAGATACATATAATCACCTTCATTGCCATGGTAGATACCAGTCAGTTCGTGGAAACTGTTTGTTCTTTGCCCTTCTGTGCTTCTCCCGGACATGATGTTAATGCTAAAATGTTACTGTAAATTGATTCATTTTGAGTAGTGTAGCAATTTGGACCATTGTTCATAATACACAGGCATTTTAAGAAAGCTGAATCATTCAACCTGCATTTCTCAGTCAATGCTAATTTACTGAAAATTGGTGAGACTTACAGACAATACTTACAGGAAGTAAATTGAAGAGTTTGGAATAAATGCAATATAAAAAATTTAGGGCAGTAGCATGATTCATAATGAAGGTGCAACTGATTGAACCTAAATTCCAAATTTCAGACTTTTCTGTCAAGTACTTCCACGTTGTGAAACTTGGATATATGAGAAACTTTCAGAATTTAATACTTCCAATATGTATAACAAAATTGTGAAAGAGAAACCTTCGTTCCTATGTTACGCAGTGTATGGATGAATTTGCCATTTCAATACATGGGGGTATCATTTCTAACTGACAAATGATTTTAATACATTACACAATTTTTTATGTTCTTTAATTGGGAATAAATGCACTATTAAGTTTTTTAAAATGATAAACTTAAGATTAATGTGCCTCCTATTTATTTACTCCTGTTAACCTTTTCAAGAATAAGAATACATGACAAAACTTTCAATTTTGGTCTTAGATCTAACTTTTCTTTGTTAAAGAACACAGTTCTTCCTTTTTCAAAAGTATGACAATCTTAAACTAGTTTAATAGGTTGTTTGTTTTATGAGTCATGGCTATCATCATTGAAGTCTTGAGTTTGACACTTGTTAATTATACTAACCAACTTTGATATGATTATAGACTAATATAATGCATGAACATTGAATTTATCTTCCAAATTTGAATTTTAAAAAATCTATACACTAATCTTCCAAGTTTGATCAGTTTACTGTAATGATATTGGTGAAGTCTACTCATACAGTTACTGGATTGTTACTATTTGAAAAATATTTGCATTTAACATTTAACATCCATTTAGTAGTTTCTTATAATAAATCCACTTTAATCAAATTATGCATTTTCTTTTAAACAAGTCTGAATGTTCTATTAATTCACATAATACATTCTCCAACAGTACATTTAGCATTGTATTTAGTTTCCTGTTTTCTCATCTCTGGTGACCCTTTAAACCTTAAACACAGTTTTAGTGATGAATGTAAAATTCTGAAGTTAGCATCTTTCGATGCTTGAATGCAGTTTCTGAACATTAAATGATGGAAAGCATTATAAAACTGATTAACTTTAGAATTATTGTTGATAGGAATATATTAGTTTGATTCCTTAAAACCTTCATACTAGAGGCCTCTATAATTGATGTAACCACATAACCTTGTCATATTATCATAAATTCAAGTTTCACCACTGCCTACGAAATATGATTGTTAGGCTTTTTTCTCCCCTGAAATACTGGTCTTTCGCTGCTTTGCTCTAACAATTGTACTAAAGAAGCATTTTATTTCAGACACTTCAGCAACTTTACGTAGATAAAGTTTGGTACACAGTATTCAAGGCAGAAATGCAGAACAAAAATACTTTGAATTGGTACATCCATTCACTCAGAATTGCTCAAAACTAAGGATATTTCTATTTTCCTTCATTAATGTTCATCGACACTAAATTGTTACACAACCACAAAGACATGAAATGTACCTTGGGAGTGAAGTAAATAAAATGTTTTTGCAGGGAGTGGTCTCTAATATCAGCATGCTTTTCAAAACAAGCTGTTCCTGATATTGTGAAAATTCTCATGAGATTGGTAGGTATGAAGACAGACATTAAAATGGCAGATACACCACAGTGTACTTATTTTTCAAATGTGCTTCCACTTTCATTTTTATACATTTTGATAAGAATTATTGTAATAAACAATAGTGCTAATTTCAATAATTAAACTTTATTTTAAAACAGGCAGTCAATGTAGCTCAGTGGCTAGGGAGCTGAGCTGCTTGCTGGATGGTCGGGGCTCATTTTGGGAGGAGTGATGGGGAAATTTCATCTCACCTCAACACTGACTCAGAGGCCTTCTCAGCCTGATGTAAAATTTGTACAGGGTCTATCATGGGGTTAAATCAGCCTGAGTGAGAGCTTGGCCACAGCTTCTTTTTGCACCGAAGCCTAGAAGTTTCAGAGGTCTTCCCACTAGTAATCTGTGGTCCTCTGTGAACCCTATGGGTCACCTTAGAGCCTATTGTGGAGCAGTTGGACAATATTAAAACAAAGTATGCTTGACATTTTTGATGTAAATACCTGGATAACTTAAAAAGTTATAGCAGGGAATCTAGCAGACTCGCAAGACAGTCTTCTGTCAAGCAAAGCCAGACTTTCTGTCAGTAGGAGAGTGCTATCCAGTAGTATATTTAAATCGAAGGTATGAACCAACAGTAAGAACAAATGTGGAAAATGTATTTTACTTTAATACAAAATATCAATTGGTTGACTTCATTAGATATTCAGGGACAAAAAAATATGACAAAGGGATCCATAACACAACCACCTGTCAAAGAAAAATCCCTCTTTATCTAAAAATGAATAGCAAGTACAATAATTGCTGTATCTATAATTAAATCATAATAGCAAGCTAACTTTCCGAGGAAAGAAGAGTTAAGAAATATAATCTAATGGAATAATCAGGGAGGAGAGCGACCGGGAAAAATCAGGGAATTAGCTGACTGCTCAGGGAAAAATCTAAAAGCGATAAAGATCGTCGATTAAAAATGTCGTTAATTTTTTTTCCTTCAATTATATTTAATGCAGTCAATAAATTCAAACCCAATAACCCTGCCTCGGGAAGCGCTACTTCACTTATAGCGAAAGCAACAGTTGTTTCTAATAAGTCATGATGGAACGTGTTTACAGGTGTCCCAGAGTGTTCCAGTCGCCGAGTGCTCAGAAGCAGGTTTAATACTTCCGTTGCAATGAATTTGTCGCGACAGTAGCATTCGGTTCCGCTAAAATCTTTCGTTGCAACAAGTGTCATTATTTATATTTTAACTATATAATGAATTGCTACGAATGTGAGTTTGTTTTCTCTATGCACCGTTATAAACCAAAGTTTGACACTAATTCATTTTTATTATCGCGTAAAATATCAGTATGACGTATCTTCGATCAGTTTACGGAAGTGTTAGCGTCGTTGCAACGACTTGACAGCGAAACGGTTCCAATCGGAGCTGTTAAGTCTGAATTTGGAGTGGTAACTGTTTCGTTGTAATGTACTTTAGTTTCAACGAAACAGTCACCGCTTCAACCTCCAGCTTCAGAGGCAGTTCCAGTAGCAACGACCCACCTCTAGACGTGATAGCTTTGTTTTATGCATATTTCTGGTAAGTGTGCTTATTTTTATCAATGATTAAGTGCAATAACTCTTAACTGACTGAAGAATTATTTATGAATTATTGAGCATCCTTTTATGAAATTACTTCTTTGTCATAAAATTTCACCTTCTAGGATGTTTTTTTCCCTTCAATTGTTAAGCTAATTCTTGCGAGCTTGTTTATGTTGTGTGACCTTGACTTGTGTAAACAGTCAAGGAAGTTTAATCCAATGGTCAGGGAATTTTGAGATAGAGAATCACTAGCCAGTGATAATGTAATGCTGTAAATACCATCGAGCAGCATAGCAGTAAGTAAACTCATGAGTGAATATCTGGTCTTGTAGGCTGGCAATGAACATTCATGAGACATTTCCTACTACCACTCTGTGCTCGCACCTGAACCCAAAATAATATTTATTCTTTCTGAATAAATGATTAGAATTCACAACTTTTTGGCAGTACACTTTAATATCAGACTAATTGATTTTTTTGTATTTGAACTTCCAAAAAAATCCTGATAAGGTAAGGAAGTAGTGCAGCAAACATTCTGACCACAGCTCATCTTGTCAATTTATAAAAAGGGGTACAAGGAGTGGGTAAGCGTTCAAATTTTACTACTTGGGACTTCACTGCAGGTTGAATAATTCTTTAGATGAGACATTAATTCTAAATGGTAGGAGCACATATAAACCTTGTGTCCAGAGATTTAAACAATGCTGAAGAATAATTTTTGGAAACTTTAATTAATTCTACTTAGAAGAATACAATTTTTGTTTCTTAAAAAAGTGAAAACAAATTAATTCTAACTTTTTTAATATAGTTTAGAATCTTACAACAAATATGAACTAATAAGCAAGAATTTCATTTCCCAATACTTAATGTATTATGACCACCCTCACTGAAATCAAGTTGTCAACTATTCTCGAAACTTGGAAACGTGCATTAAAGGGGTTTTAAACAATTGATAATTCGCTCTACTCATTTATCTGTTGGATGAAGACAATTATTTTGCAATTTTAAAACTTAAAAACAAATTTAGATAGTCTTTGACAAGGGTCACACAGACTTCAGTCAAGTGATGAGGCTGCCATATCCATTAGAACAGTATTTTGGTAAATTATTGTTGTAAATACCCCATAAGGTATGAAGATCTTAACATTATTGTGTTCCTATTTACATTTGCTGTTTTTGTAGGTGTTTTTGCTATGTTAATCTGATACTTAGCAAAAACACCTACATGTTAATCTGATACTTTTGTCAGAATATCAAAACAACATAAGTCCACGAAAGTTTCTCCAAATAAGCTCATAGGAATTTAAACATAAATCAAAATTTTGGACCATAAGGGTATGAAAATTTATTGCCACTGGATATGGAATGGTTCAAACTATCATTTCTAATATATACTGGTATCTTGATTATTGATACCAAGTGAAGATAAATAAAAATGTGTTTTTTTAGAGAATAACCATGAAGTTTACCTCACTTCTGAAGTACGTAAATTCAATAGTATAACTGATAAGAAAAGTAAAACCAAGATTTACATTTCATGTATAAAACATGCAAAAATATAACCCCAACACCAAATTCACAAAGTTTTTCATATTATATACTAATAATAATCTGGCACAGGCGCACATGCTATTTTAACAAAATCTTGATATTTCACTTGTCCATTGGGAGTAACATTGGCTTCGCGGAAAATTTGCTCCACTGAAAAATAAAAAAATTAACATTACACTATAGAATTTAGTACAACATATGGATACAAAATGTCCAATTCACAAAACTAATAACAGTTGTATGAAATCATTGCAAGGGAGTCCCATTTTAATTTCCCAATAGCATTCACAGAGTTAATTCATCCATGTAAGTCGAAATTAGTTTTAAGTTGTTCAACGACACCTAAGTTAACTTTGAGATTAAATCAATTAAAGTTGAAGTTTGAACTTGCAAAAAGAAAAATATGTCTTCTTGCTGCACAGACAAGTCAGTATACTTAAATGCAATATGGCAGGCACTGAGGAAACGATGGTGATAGCTGGGCAATGGGTGCTTATAATCAGTGCTCTAAATTAGCTTAAAGAATGCCTCTGAGAAAAAGAATTATGAAACAAACATTGCTCTACATTCTTAAAATTTAAACAATAAGTCTCAAAGAATTTCACACAGTTATGCTTTGTAGTTGTGTCTTACATAATAGTGTTTTTCTTTTGTTTTGTCTTCGTGGACATTAGAAGATTTTAGTTTACTACCACGTGTTTCAACTATCTTACAAATTTTGTTCAAATATTCAGTGGTATAAACAATATGTAGAAGCCAAATTAAACCTCTATGTCTAGGTCTACTAAATCCAATACTTCAATGTGTCATCAGTAATAGATAATTGGTATTATCTAGCAATTTCCTTCAATAGTTAATAAATTACTCCATACAATAAATTTAGCAGCAGCAAGAATTGGCACAATAATGACTTATTATGGACATCAAATTGCATGCAACAATGATATTTCTCTTAATTACCTTCCTTAGGGCTTAACTGCTCACCCCAATGCAAAAGCATATGTCGCAATTGCTTGGCAGGTATAAATTCCTTTTTACTTGGATCAGCAGCTCTGAAAGCTTCAACTATTTCTCTTGGAAGATCTTCAGCCTGACTGTGGACATGCATCACATCCAAGAAGTCTGCAAAAGACATTTTACCACCTACAAAAATAAAATAAAATGTAAAATAATTTTTTTAACCCTTACAAAATGATAACCAGTTACCTTTTGGGTTGAATATTTGTGTGACATTTATCATATGGCCTTAAAGAACCCGATTAGGCTAGTTGTGGAGAAAGGTTGACATTTTCTTTTGCATCATAAATCACTAGTTAATGCCCTTTTATAATGTGACTAATTGGCAGGCCTGCCAGCCTGAGATGAGGAAAGAATATTTTATTTTCATCTATCATTGGTTTTGGCATGATTCAAACTATTTTCACATGTACTTTCTCCCAATATAAAATTTACACCTTCTGCTCATTAATCTAAATCACAATAAGTGGATAAAGAATAAGATTTTCATGACAATGGTGACATAACTGTTCTTCCGTCCACCAAGTGTCCATTCACAAGTCACTATTGCTAAGGGCTTGTGAAGGCCAGTTTTCTAGTAGTGGCGTTGCATGAAAGCCCCCATTAATGAAAAAAATGTAGACATCTTAAAATATGAGAGAAAATTTGTAGATCATTTTTAAAATATAAAATCAGCTCAGCAGTAACCCTCTGGGAATTGCAAGTATCTTACTTTATAAAATTAATAATATAATTATAACAGGTAGATATCATATCATGAGATTTGATACAATATGGAACAGAAGTACACGTGGAAAATGTAAGGAACCAAAGAACAATATTTCTAAAATTCTAAAATATTAAAAAATCAAAAATACAAATTTGTTTGCTTTATCTTAGTAACAAGTAGAAAAACAAATTAACCACACATACAAATAAAAGCACAATAAAGAAAAAATAAATAATTTGAAAATGCGCACCTTTAAAGCAGAAAAATCATTGTAAACAACTATAAATTTCAGATAAGTTTCCTGGGTCAGTTTGTAAATTTAATGTGTTATTCATAAACTTGATAAGTAACATTTTTGACATTATACATTTATTATAATTTGCCTCCCGATCTAAAATTAAAACTTTTTTCCAATCTATTGAATGATCCAAATTTGAGTGGTGTAATGAAATAACATTATGTTGTAGTGTGTTTATATCTGATGTCTAATTTACATTTCATCCGTCCGATATAGCAAAAGGGACCATTTTTACAAACAAGTTTGTAAACGAAATTTTGTGAAGACATGTTGTCAATTACATCTTTCCCCTTTCCCATGTTGTTTCCTTGTGGTACTTACCAACCAAATTTATTCTTGGAGAAAAATCTACTAAAAATTGAGGATATTATTCTATGGTATGGAAAGACTATGAAAGGTTTACTACTTATCTGAGACTGAGAATTTTGTGCATTTGATGAAGGATGTTTCACATGGGTAAGATACTGTATTTGTCTCTTGACATATTTCATAACAAAACTGTTAGGGTAATAATTTGCTAATAAGATTGTTACAAATTCTATATTATCATAATGGAAGCAATTATCAGACAGCAATATTGCTTTGTCCGAAAAATAATTTAGTACTCATCCTGAATAAGTTTTTTTATCATACCAATTAAACAGCAGTTTATTATCTGCATGCAATATTGAGACATCTAAAAAATTTCATTTTCTTTCGGTTTCTTTCCCCAACATAAATTTTAATTTTGGATAATATTCATTAAAACATTTAACATTGACTATTTTATCTGTTGGTATTATGCAAAAAATGTCATTGGCCTAATGAGGATATAGCAAGGGAATGAAATTTAAATTACTAAGGCATGAACTTTCAAGATCACGTAATACAAATTCCAACAAAAGTGAACTAATCTGACTACCCATTGGCGATCCCTCAACTTGATGGTATAATTTCTTATTAAACATAAAATATGTTGATTCAATAATTAATTTTAAAGCTATGACTATTTCATCTTTTGGAATATTGCAGTTTTGTTCAATTTTGCTCCATCTACTTAAAACACGATTAACTAATAAATCATTTGGGAGATTTGTAAAAAGGGAAACCACATCAAGAGACCAAACATAAAGTATCATCAATTACAAAGTCCCTATTTGCATCACCAAAATCCAAACTATTCTGCAAAGAAAAATTCACTTCTTTGAGGCAGAGAATTTGTAACATAAATTTGGAAAAATCATGTAGAGGACTATTTATTGAGGATATAATTATCCTATACAGAATGTTTACTTTATGAAGGTTAGCTACTCCATAAGCACGTCAGAGGTAAGCAGAGGATATATATAATTTACTACATGTAATGTTGTCTATGTTATTGTACTGTGTCCATCTATTGAGAAGAGTTTTAAAACTATCTATTATTTTGTTTTGAGGATTAAAACTAATTTGGAGGTATGTTGAACTATCCCCTAACAATCACTCCATTTTTTCGATATACTCATTCCATGAAAGTACAACATAACATTACCTTTATCTGCTGGAGTTAAAAATAGATTTAGATTATTTATTCCACAAAGTTACGAAGTATCACAAAATTATTACAAATATAAATTTCTCTAATACTATTACAAGACATATAAAGATGAAATACTAATACAGTAATAGTAGATATAAAAATGTAACAAATATAATGAAATAACCTTATATAGTAACTAAATAAGTGGAAAATGTGGTTAGGTGCCTCATTAGTTACGTATTAAGGCACCATCACATTCAGTACTGGGCTCTTCCCAACTATGCATTTTATATTAAAATCTTAAAATTACAAAATACTTCTAACTAAGGAGTGCTAAAAAATGATATAACAAAAACAATATAACATTTGTTTCGTGTAAATAGAATACTTATGAACAGCTTAAATTAGACTTTAAAATTTAAAAAATCTATAAATTTTTCATTTTGTGACCCTGATTATTCTTGCCCTGCACCGTTCGTACCCACCACTGTGTAAAATTAAGTTTACACTTCATACCTTTATCTTTCATGTACTTCTTAAGTTCTTGAATTGTAGGGCTCATTCCCAGAGATCTCATTATTATAGTCAGTTCATCAAGCGTTCTGATTTTGTCACTGCGTACAAATAGGTAAAAACATTCCCGAAATTCTGGATGAAAGAAAAAAAGAAATATCAGGCTTACAATAAAACTAAACTGAAGTTGATGTGAATAAGTCTGAAATGTAAATTACCATCTATGTCTTGTTCACGAAAATAGCGAGCCTACAGAAAAAATAAAGAGTAAGATGAGTTTCGTAATGAAACAGTAAAAAGTAAAGGCATAAATTCAACTGAAAGTTACCACTCACCATAATCGTCGCGTTCAAGCCGAGTAAGAAACAGTAGCAGAGCAAAAGATGTTATCTACCTTTCAGAGCTGAATGGCTTCTCCACCTTGTATGAGTATCAGTTCTATGTCAAAAAGATATTCCTAAAGAAGGTGGACAGTAAAAATTTAGTCACCCAGTAAGCAAAGCAAAAATATACTGAACCGCAACTCTTGTCACGTCAGAGAAAGTAGGACAGAAGAATTAAATGGGAGTCACAGTAAAGTTCAACAGTACACACTTCAGAAATATAGAAATACCTTATTCAGTTCAAAATCCTTCTCATAACTTTATCTGTCACTATCCACCACATCAGACCATATGAGACAAATGTCACCACATACGTCAAGACTGGTCAAGACCAAGACTACACTCACTACCACTACCACTACTACTCACTACCCGAAAAAACTTGGAGAAGCTCAGTTGTTTTTCGTTTATACCAACGTATAAACGAAATACTTCCAATAGGTAACTTATATAGTCATTTTTCACTACTCAAGAACAAATCAAGTGTTTAACATTCGAGTCCTCAGAAGCAACTTCTTGATCCTCGCAGGTTCCAGTAATAATAATAAAACGATCGTCCGTTGAGAAAACTCTTGTCTAATGTGCCATTGTAGGGTTGGCAATGACCGTCCACTCAATACTTAGTGAAATCATTGGTTTGTATTATATTCAATATACCGTGATCTCATTATCAATACATAGTAATCATCCGTTAATAAACTCCGTTGTGTATCATTTATTCTAGCTTGTTCGATCAGACCTTTGATTAGACTATTGATTAGAATCATAACACGCTTCGGTACAAGCGCTCTCGAGGAGAGATTTCAAGTACTAAACAACTTGCACAAAACCACACAAAACACAAATAATCGTACGATTGGTAAAGTTCAGTCGAGTGCTAGGTCGAGTGAAGTCAGTGAAGTCATTCGCCTGTGCTGCGCCCAGGCTGCGCCTGTGTCTTGCTCTCGTAGCTACGCTTGCTAGAGCGAGTACTGGCAAATACTCTTCTTGCGCCTATTTGGTACTGGTGTGTGAGTGTGCGCGATGTCGTATGAGCTCTATTTTTATTTTACGGAGATTTTGTTTTTCTTATGACTGGATGTATCGACATGTGTTAAAATTTGGTTTCCTATACTTGTGCGTTGATTGTTTGGTATGTCGATGTTTGTAAATGATAGTGTTGTATATTTACGCGATATGTAAAGTACAAAGCAGTGCTCTGCGGTTTCTTCCAAAGCGGGACACTGATTTGAAAGTAATTGTACTGAAGAACTTTATGAAAGGTAAAGTATCCATCGTAATTATGACTGACAATATGAAAGTTGGAAACTTGGTTAGTAATTTGTCCGTACGTAAAGTGCAAGTTATGATTTAATTTTAATCTAACCTATAACGATTTTGTTTTGCTCTTTAAAACACTATTTTTGGAACATTTATGTAATGTTTATGTAACCTGGTACCTAATCGTAATCATACCTCTCTGAATATATGTTGTTGGGTGAAGTTCGTAACTTGGATGTCATCGAATATGACACCTAGAGAGGCAATTGCTCTTTCTAACACAGACGTAAAACAGGTTTTCTGCTTCGCGGTCAATTTTAGTGAACTTTGTAATAGAAGACTATTGATGCTAAGGAGAACGGCATCTTCTCCGAGAACCTACTCTAATGTGTAACCTGGTTCTTATAGAAACCTTTTTTCTTTCTGGTAGATAAGCAATTTTATAATGTCACAAACAATGGGTATCATGCCTATTATTGCAGGAGAAAGTGCGCGTTTCTTTTCGGTTTAAATACTTCTTCCTGTTTAAAGTGAGTTTTTTCAGTTACTACTTTTTATCTTAAATTAATAGAAAATTCCTTGGCGATTTTAGTCTTAAGCGGGCGAGAATCGTTCGAGAGATGCCAAAAATATTTCTTACTTGCAAATGCTTTTTTATGTTGTTTTTTTACACCCGTTTAAATTTCTATAAATGTTTAGAGACGACAAAAAAGACATATGTATGTATACATTGCATTTATAATGATGGAAATAATAGTATTTAAAAGAATTAATTTCATTATGACTAGTTTTGGATGCATCTTGAAAGTGCTTTACGTATTCATGAATATAATATTTTATTTGCGTATTAGTGGACCATTCTAATTTTTCGAACCTTTTCAGAGTCATGTCATTATGGGTACTTTTAATATTAGTGACGCAGCATCTTTCAAAGATTTTTCTTATGATAAATTTTAATACTCATGACGCATCGATTTCTCTTTCTTCTTGTCTGTATATTCGTTCTAGAGATTTGAATAACCTGATATTACATTTTTAATGTTATTTAACACCTTATCTTGAGAGGTATTTGCATTTGATTTTGTTTCTTTTATTGATGTTGGAATGCCATTTTTAGTTTCTGGTCTTCGTGCATTTAAAGTCGGCTAGAATTTGTCTTCGTGTAATATCAGAATTATCATAATGAATGTTCTCCGAATTAAATTATTGTAGGGCAAAAAGAAAATGGGAAAAAATAATCTGAGTCTCTTCTGAACGTGGGTGAAGTGAATGTGATTGTCAATACTTCTGCTTGAATTCAAAATTTCGCAAATTTGTGTTAAATGAGGACCACTTCTGCTTCTTTTCTGGACCAGGATTATGGCTCTTTAATCCAGAATAATTTTCATTAAATGTCGCGCATGGCCGAGAATGAGCATATTTATACTGCCGGTGATTATTAAATTCATTAGATCCCACCAAACAGCGCTCACAATGTTTCTCAAACACGTCATTTGTTGCTGAGTGTAGAGTGTTACTATATTTCATAGAATTTCAATCGTGGGAGAGAAAGTGAGGGGCGCTACCTGTTTATTACTTGTGAAGTCAGATCCTCAACTATATAATCTCTTATTCTAATTTTTTATTGTCCTTAATGGACTTATTTTTAATAAAAGAGGTACTCTTATGCGGAATTTTACCGGCCCGTGAATAAGACGTCACTGCAAGTTTTCAACTAAGNTCTCCCCCCCCCCCTCCTCCGAGTCAAAATAAACTGTTTTTAAATCTTATTATGTACAAGTTCTATGTATAAAATCCATTGTATCGATAATATCGTATCGGCAATGTAAAAGTATCGCTATTAACTTCGATATTGTCGGTTGACCAGTGTACCGTTGCAACCTTAGCCAGCAGTCGTCAACCGGTCTGGTGTTCCTCGAGGAAAGGTTAGTTTCCGCAGGAAAATTAAGGCAACAATTGCAATTTTTGTTTTACTAGTAATAAAATAAAAATTATTTTCAAAAACATTCTTGCATTTCGAATGACAGTGAATTGTAGGTTCCCTCTTTACTCTTGTAAATGTGTTGTCTATCATATTTCTCAGGCTTCATTGCGGAGTCACACAACGTAGCTACTCGACCTCTGTCACAAATTTTGGTCCGCAGATTTAATTTACGTGGTTTTTCCTGTCCACTATTTCCGGAAGCTCAAGTCTGTGCTACTAATTCTGAGAAAACTAGGAATGAAATGTGCACAAATAGGAGATAATCAGTGCTTCGGATCAAAGTTCAAATTAAGCTACATTTACGCATTGTCGGCGCTAACGAGGGATAAACGAGACAGGATTGGAGATGGCTAGGTCCGGATGGATACAGGTCCTTGGACTCGAATCCGTTGTGGAATGGATGGATGTGTCAGAACACATTGGACCCGTATTTTCTGAACTGGAACGTGGTCGTGTCCGTGGATGGTAAGGACACGCGTACTAGGAACGCGGCCGCAAAGCCGAAGTTGGAGTGGAAGTCGCACTCGTATCCTTCGGATCTGAAAGGATTCTCTTCATATTTTTAATATAAAGATACCAAAGAATTCATCAATAGTAACATTTGTTTTATAAATGGAAATTACTAAATATTTTTGGTTTGTGCTTTTCTAGTTTAGCTCATTTGATTTCATTTTCTTAATGAGACTGATTCTAAAACTTGTGTTCCGTTGGTAGTTTCAAAGGAGTAATAAAATATAATTGTCGTCCATCAGTCCGCTTCGGTCTGTTTCACGTCCGGTCCACGACATTCGTTTCTGGTGATCTGGATCCACACTGGTCCTGCGTTTTTTTTTCTTTCTTGGGGCTTTAGGGCTCGCCAACGTTAAGGTCATTAGAGCCCTGGTCCTGCGGACAGGGAACGTGGACGTGCATCTGCGGAGCTAGATATGACTTCTTAAAATTCTCGGACCTAACCATTTTGCGGAGATTTATCTCCAGTATTACTTTGACTATTACTACATTTATTCCTTTCCGTGAATATTGATTATCGTTGGAGTGTTTTAGATATTTGTCAATTTCTCAGCTGATCTTTTAGCTAGCACAACATGACGTGTGTACTCGTACTTTGAAAACTTATATTCCTGACGCGTTGGAATTTAAAGAGCGATTCTCCCCCTTTCTTACCCACGAAATCTCTTATTTATGAAATAATTTAAGGCATTAGTTTGAACAAAGTTTGACTCAAATGAACCTCCCAAAAATGTAGATCTGACCAATGTAACTAAAATATATGCTACCCCAAAATGCAGGGAAGTGAAGGTAATGTAAGTTTTAAAGTATTTCTTTTGTATAATTGTTTACTTAAAGTATAATTGTTTTATTTTATACTTGACTTGGCAATACTACATGTTATTAGGAGAATATTCCAACAATATATTCCCTGAAACATATCTAAAAGTGCTGAGAGGTTCATATGTAATAAAATAATAGGGACGTTACATTAAAACGTACTACATAACAAGACTATCATTTGAAATTTTAAAATATTAAACAGATTTGCATCAATGAATCAAATTCATTATAAACCGTGCCATTACATTATAGTTATTGTGTGATTTTCTACTGTAAATCGTAATACATGTGCTTTTATCAATTATCTGATTTGGTAAGAAAATACATTTAATCACGTAAGTTTCTAAGATACCCGGGCGGCAACAATGGTAGGACCGGGCATAGGACTTAGACTGAGGCATGATGCCTGTTTACGCACAAAAATTACTGGAAATGAAATGAAACAAACAGGCCTTACACATTCCGTCCGTTCTCTCTTTTTCATTTCTCCTGTCAGTTGTGTTTACATGTTGTAAGAACTGAAGTTTAGACTGATTTGGAGACTGAAATGATCGGGTAAGAAGACCTTAAGATGTAACTGCATTCTCGAGCAAATGGATCCTCGTTATTTTTCTCAAAGATAGTTTCTGTATGTACATTATCCTCTTATGATTTGCAATATTTCAATTTTTTGCCGCATTTGTCCAGAAACCCTTCCAGTATAAAGGGTAACACTGTTTGAGACGTATAGGTTTCTGAAGGGAGAACAGATTGTTCGTTAGCGAGCTCTAAAGCCCTAAAAAAAGATTGTTCTAATTGTTTTGTTAATGCTATTTTTCGACGCATTCGTTTTTCTTCACTGCCATGACTCGCCATAATTTCTTCCACGAAAAACATAGTGCCTTTGGAATTCAGTTTGTGTATATTCACAGTCTTCTTAGCAAGTTCACCTCTTCGTCTACGGGATTTCGCGGTATAACGCGGAACAAATGCTCTTTAGGATTTTTCCTTAATTCTCCTGATAAATGCCTAAGATACATTAACTTATTGTGTTTTCTTGAAACGACTAAAATGTAATGATATTTTTCACGTTTTATAGTAAATAAAAGTAAACCAGCAATATAAATATTTTTAAAAAATACTGAATGCAGGGGAACTGAAAACGCTACGGTACGGTATTTTAAAGTACTGTAATGAAGTCATTTTTGAACGTACACTTACGACAGCTGGTTTAAAGTGCGGGGTAAGTCAATTTTCTTTTCATTGGATTACAAATATTTGATACGACGTCCTCGTGCCAAACTCTTTGATGCAGTGTGAATTTTCCATCCCCCGAATACGCGCATTGTGTCGGTTTACTTTCCAGCTGACATGAAGTGCGTTTATGAAGTTTTCAGTGGCTTCGTCTCTAAAAATGAAACGCAATAAAAAGTCCTCTTTTCTCCTTGCTATTTTCACATTTTCCTGTATGTTTTCGGAAATAATCGAATCACTTCATCTAACTCGTTGGGGTATGATTATGTTGGTGCGATGATGAGCTATACTAGCAAAGAGAAGAGTAGAGAGCAAAAGCGAGCGGCGCGATTCCGCACGACAATAAGAGGAATCATCGACACGTCAGCGCATGCGCGGATGCTCAAAGCCTCCCCACCTGCGTTCAGCTGATCGTTCAACGTAACGTCACCGAATTTACTTGTAGAATTAATTTCCATAACCACATCGTCTGTTGTGCTTTTAATCCTTTTTGCCAACGCGACTCTTCGGTGGACGCAACTTTTATCAATTGTTCAAAATCCATTGCAGAACAATGTAATACAGTATCGAAGCCGCAACAACAATGGCGACTCTAGCTTCGATAAGAGCGAAGAAAATGTACCCAAAGGTTTTCGTTGCTTTTATCGTTGGTCTCAGTGCCGACGTAAACACCCTCATGTGTTATCTCTTGAATGATAGCGTCGCTTTCCTCTTATCGCTGATCGTCACTCCAACGTAATCGTACCGTAAGAGCTTTTCTCTTGAAGGAAATGTATTTTGGGTTTATTTTTAATCTTTTTCTCAATAAACGCTGTGTATTTGTGTGTGATATTCCTTGTTCAAGTCTAGCTTTGTTGGTTGATTTCTTTTGGCTACGCATAAACGTGGTTCATACCTGGTCAAATGTCTCCTAACACATGACCTCCCTGTAATTTTGCCTTTAGAAATCCAGCCTATTTCTTCAAATCGGTGATACCAAGTATGAATGCTTTTGTCAGTTGGACTATCTTCACCAGAACGTTTACGAAATGTACGTTGCACTGAAATAACAGATAGTGATCGCATATTACAAAACAAAATGCTTTCTCATGCTGAGATGCCATTTTAGCTACAGTAATAGTAGCGCTTTAGTAATTTCAGGTACGCTACCGGTCATGGCGAGTAGAAATTTTTTTGAGCTTTCGTTCTTTTTAAACAATTTCTCGAGAGTGTTCGCGTAAAAATGACTTAATTATTGCACTTTAAAATGCGGCACATCATTTTAAATAACCCAATATAATTGTGTAAGAAAACACTTTACTATGACACTTTTGTTAGTTTTAGCTATTTTGATGTAACCTTATGACATCTTTACAGTGGGGCGGTAGGGAAGGAATAGATGGGAGGCAACTGTACAGAATTTAAGGAAAATGCGCTACATTTGGGTGTTGAGGTTTCGAAGGACCAGAAATGTGATGAAGATAGTTGAGATGGGAATTGAACAACAGAAGTGCCAACAAAATAATTTAATAACATAAATTGCAATTAGCAAGATAAACCTTTATAATGAGGAAATCAATGAAGGAATACAAAACTTAAATTCTATACGAGTTGTGCTCATATTTTCCATGATAGGCTATTGGATCATTCCATACCAACTCAATTAACTTATAATTCATTTGTTGCTCTATCATTTTCAAAATTTTTATTTAATTTTTGGCACACACATACATGTCGTAACTGATCAGTGCTGCATGGTTTTTATATTTTAATTTTGGTTTTTTAGTTAAATAATTTATTTGCCATGCAGCGTATCCTATTTTAATCAAATACAGACGTTTGGGCCTTGTTCAATATCTCTGGAACGAATTATTGTATTTACGTCATTAAATTTAGCATAAAATGAGCTTTATTTTATGTCATACAATTAAATTCCCCATATCCGTTTTTTTTTCTTTTAGATATTAGAATCTGTATGTCAGCAAGTCACGCAAAGAAATTCAAATTTTTGGAAATTTTTTGTTTTGTAAGGAAATCCATGTCAAAGTTAAAACTTTTTTACATATTAACATGTCTATAGAAAGTTTATTTACAAAGTTTTAATACTAATGTGGCAACGCTTCAAAGATTATGGTGTTTAAGATCTGGTGTTCTGCTAAGAAACGTGTTTTTAGTGTTAAGTATCGTAGATGGGGAAGGTCCTCAAAATCTGAAACTTGTAGGATAAGAACAAGCAGTAAGAATTTCATGACGATTGTGAACTGCTTCACGAATTGAAACTTGCTGAAAATCGTTACAAAGATAAAAAAGTTGTCACTTTGCAGATGTAAACTTGAAGAGAAATAATCATGAAATTATGTATAGTTATTTGTAATAAGTTTATGTTCGAGAAGGTTATTAATGGAACAAGCAGCAAACATTTTCTTAATAAATTTTAGTCCTAGAAGCATTTTTGCCTCCTTTAAAATTATGGGGAAACTATCATATTCTTTAAGTTTCTGGAAAGAATCCTTGGAACCTAGCGCCTTAGAAGACGCTGATTTTGTGTCATATATACTTTGGAATATTTGTTGTAATTTGTCTTGTGTTTAAATGAATTAATATTTGCAATTGTATTTTTCGTATCTTAACACTTGCAATTGTAATATTTGTAATTGTAAGAATACAAAGCAATTGTATTCTTACCAGAGTTAATGAACGAGGATAATGATATTGATTAATAATATTATTTTTGTTGATGAATGTTAATAGTTGATTCGATGAGATCGACATTCAAGTCGTTGAAAGTTTTGTGTGTTAATAATTTTAGTGAATATTTGCGAACACAAGAATAGTTGAATTTGCTTATCTTTGTTTGGTCATAGCTAATCTTTGTGGCAGATTCATTCTGGTCAACACAGATAACGTTTAGTTAAGTGTTGTGCTACAGTCGAAAGTTTTCTCAGTCTCCAACGTTGAAGTGTTCTCAAATTGTGTTCATTGTTTATGTATTTTTGAGATATTTTCAGGTTTTGAAAGAAAATGAGGTGAGCTTGCGTCTCAGTCAGCTCTTAACTTCAATAATCGAAATACTTAAACACAGTTGCCTTTCAAATCATAGTTTGTGGCAGCATCAAGATATGTTACGAAATAACACCGAAATTATGATATTCCTGGGATTTTTCAAGAGGGAGGTTATCGTTGGAAGTTTTAAAAAAGTGGGTAACTTCCCTCTGGCTACGTCTACGGTTAGTAGTGTTCTAGTTTTCAGAATTCAGAAAATATATGAAAAGAAAGATAGGACTAGTTGCGTAGCAGGGACCCTTCTTTTTTTAAGGTGTATTCAAAGAACTTTGTATGTGTATAAAATATGGTTAATTTTCAAATAACTAAAAAACAACTCGAATTGAACAAATTTAACATATTTAGGAAAATAACCTTGGAGTTAGCATAAATAATTTTTTGGTGAGTAGTCTGAGCACCCTGGGAAACAATTTTGACTATGGGCCAGGATCTGACGTATAGAGAAAAAAAATTGACACACAACTTCACAATCAATTTGAACGTAACTACGCTTTCTTGTATTCCTGTCTGTCTGTATGTATCTCGTTTTGGCCAGCTAAGGACTGCTAATGACGAGTGCCAGTAAGGCTCAGTTTGTGTGAGTTTACTCACTAGACACATCATGAATTCTATATAGGATACAGATAGCTGTATTACAACTGCGGTTGTTAGCCGCAGACATCACATACATGGAAATGAAAAGCTACAAATTTTATCTCGCCCCATCTGGGAATTGAACCCGGGATGACTTGATGACGAGCGATCACGCTGACATCGTAGCTAAGGAGGGGACTTCTATGAAAACATAATTGTCCTCTGCAAAATAGAGCACACATTCTGCAATTCGATGAGGGAAAAGGCTTCACGTGACGCAGAAAGGATTGTCTGTGGATGGGGAAGGAGAAATTTGTATTTGTGTCCGCTATGAATAAATGTCCGCGTTTTGGAGAAAATTTCGTCACTTGAAACCAAGTCCGCGCGTAATATTACACTTTCAAGCTAATGCGTGTTTCAAGCTAGTTCGAGGAATCTGTTTCTGTAATTCTTACCTCGACTTTGACTTTAGACATTTTGAGTGTGACTCGTCACATTATTTTAATTATATGCTATAGAATTATCGGACGTTGCTTCCGAATACTTTAATAATTTGTTTGTTAATTTGTATAGTATTGCAATTATTTAGAACATGGGTCAACAACCCTTTCACTACGTTGTTACAAAATAGGGGAAGGGCGCGTAACAGGGTTTGGAGGGGAAGGCCCTCTTTCCTTCACGGAAGATGGAGTGAGGAGGAAAGTCGGTCATGTTCGCGGAATGCCGTCTTCAGACGTTTGAAATATTTCTTCTCTACCTGCTCATGCCGTCTGTGTACGGCATACAGACTTTCATTTTATTGTGGGAAACCGTCTCTCTGCATTTTTCTTTCATTCATGGTGTGCCATCAATTAACGTAGTGCGTCCTTTTGGATATAAGAGGTTGTACCGGTCTGAGACATTTGCCATCTAGAATAATTTTTTCGGTTTACAATGTTCTTTTTTGTCATATACTCATTATTATTGTTGTTTTACTTTCTGGTTACATTTATTTTATACCGTTTTATTTAGGTTACTTTAAACAACTGATACAGTGGGTCATTAGCAACAACTTCATAAATTATATAAAATGTTATATTTGGACAGATCTTTGTTAAATGGAAGATCAAAATGAAAATAAATATACATTTATATTACGAATGAAAAGATAGAATACACGAGAATATTTAATTTTCTTATATAAGTATCCCTTACTTGTAGACAATTTTCTAAATTAAAAACAATGTATGTCATCTTGGGAGAGTATACAAATTATTTTGCAATCTAGAAGAATAAAATGATTAAATTTGATCATTGAGTTTGCCTGAACATTGTTAGATAAAAATGTATATAAAAGCATTTGGACCCGCGAAATCATTGCAACCAAGCACCAAGTGTTTCAATTCGGAGGAAGGTTTCCCGCGTCTGCGTTCTCTGCCTCCTACGGCCAGTCCCTCCAGACAGGCATTGAACTCTTTTCCTGATCTCCCAAAAGAATGCCGAAAGACCCATGATTTCGGTGCGCGGAGAAAAGAGAAAGGAATGACGTCTCAGTACGGATTCTCACAAACTGGAACAGAAACCTAGGTTTTATACAGGGCTGATTGTGAACTTTGACGTCTTCGATAATGTCACTACTAATTTCAGTGGCCCCGAAAACTACGATCTTAACACTAATATCGGTCACTTTCGATTATTTCTACGTTTCACTTCTTCTCACCCCTAACACAAAGAGTGTTTATTCCTTATGGGGGATGCCCCTGTATTTGTGTGGCAATGAGGTTTTCAGTTCGTTTCAGTGGTCCGGCAAATGATTTATTCAACATAATATCTGTTGTTTTTCGATTTTCGTCGTGTATATCTGCTCTCATTCCCTCGCTACTTTCATACCCCAAGGCTGCTAGGGGCGGAGTTCTTAAACTCCACATTTCCTGATGGTTATAAAGTCGGGCATGGATTAAAAATTTTGGATACCGTTAAACTCGGCAGATTCTACCTGCTCTAATGGCTTGCCGCCGGGTGCGCACCCTCCTGCCAACCGACCGACCTGCCGCTAATAGATTTCATGAGTCACTTACTGGAAAGTTATTTAAAGTGCTATTAATTAAACATTTTTATTATCATTATCTTAAATTTTTTGAATTCTACACATAATTCCAATAAAAATGAACCCAAACACGACGTATTTATGACATTACTGAGTTTTAAACATCTGTTAACATAGTATATAAAAAGTATTGTAATCGTGAAAAATATTCGGTCGCGAAATTTGAACGAATATATCAGTTTTGGGAGCCTCAGATTGCGAGAACAATGTGCGTAGAATTCCAATTATAATTTTCTTGATGCTTTCTTGAAACATGATTGAAAGGAAAAAAATTATTTTGTTTATCGTACTAGAGTAAATGCGTTGGTTCTAGATAGTGCACCTACTTTCGGTACTTCAGGTTTTAGAACCAAACACCTAGGCTTTGGAGAACATTTTGGCTCCGGTTTTCTTTCTGGCACTCTATTTATTTCCCTCTAAATTATGAAATGTGCTTTTTATGCAGTTTATGGTACGAATGAAACAATAAGACGGATCTTTTTAACAGCAAGCTTGGTTATTCGTCTGAATGTCAAAAGTAAAAGGGATAGCCGCTAAGAAAGCTTAGATTTAACATCGATATTTCGTCAAAATATTTTTTTTCAAACATGAAAGTTCTTCTTTTATCTTCATAATTAGGGTGTTTTTACGTGAATTGCTCATATATTGTTGAATTTCTGTTGTTAGTAATGTATGTGCGGGTGTTGACTACAAGTGCGCCATTGCTCACATGTTTTCGGAGGTCGACACATAAAATTAAGAAATATAAGAACAAAATGTATATGATATAAGAATATAAGAATAATATACAAGAACAAGATGTATTAAAAAAATATACACTACTGATGTTTAGAAACTTTGAATTCTATAATTCTCAAGCAATTCTCTGAATAATAGATTTAAGTTTCCAAATCCAGTCACTGTATGTTTCTTAAAGAGAAAATATCCTAGTATGTGTTATATTTTATTGTTAGCTATTTTGTATAAAATGTATCGGATGCATCTCTAATATTATAAAGAATTCATTCATGTTCAAATGAATTTATTCTTTTTAGCAGCAGCCCGATAATTTTTAATTAAAATAATTACCAGGAAAACAAGAAAGGAGGGGAAAGAACGAAGCTGCAGGCTCAGATTCCAACTAATAAACTCAAACAAAAATAAATTACTAAGATTTTCTAAAATGCTCTTTCTTCAGTTTTCCGCTTATAACTTGATAACACATTTTAGAACGAAACACCACTGTTCCTAAATACTGTAATATTAAATTTCCAACAAATTATGTACTGTGTCATTTTGTCATCAGACGAACGGATGAGGCTTAAGAGCGCGATTGTACAATGGATCAAAAAACTTATTCTCATCGTATTTTCTTTATAACTTGAGAACTACTTACTTTTAGAGAATTCGTCCTTATACGAAAATGAAATTTATTGAACGTCCAACAAAATGTGTTTTTCAGAGTATTTTTTTCTGTCGATCTGTTTATCCGCTTGTGCGCGTTGTACCAAGTACACTTCTATGTGTCGAGTCAACGTGTACTTTTTCCCTTGTATGGTGTCTGGTCCAAGTACGGTTCGAGTTCTAGTCTTTAACTCGTGCAAATTCACAGAACTGAAATAAATTACATAGCATTTTATTTCTAAAACCCATTGCTTCAAAGTTAAAATCCATGCAAACTGAGAATTGTTGAAAATTTTTTTTCTGGTACTTCAGTCGAGGTCGAAAATTTCGGTTCATCATCAGAATTTGATCATATCAACATATCAAAAAATAAGAACTGCCCTATTTGATGCAATTAAATAATACGTATCGACTCTTCGACATAGATGAGCACAAAACTTCCACGCTCAGAAGAGGATAAACAGATAGTCAGAAAAAAATATCCATGATAACGCGTTTTGTAGGACGTTTAATGGATTTCATTTTCGTATGAAGACATTTTCTCTAAAAGTTTGTAGTTCTCAAGTTATAATTCAATTAAATCCATTGTAGAATTTTTGTCAATTTAATCATGCTCTTTAACATTTTCAGTTCGTCTGGTGACAAAATGGTGCAGAATGTAATTTGATAAAAATTGAATGTACATATTTTCTGTTCAGTAATATTTTTTTCTAAAAATGCGTTGTTTTAAAGTTAAAGGCGAAAAACTAAAATAATATTGAAAGGGAAAAAAACATTTTTTTCTTTATACGTTTCTTTTCGTCACCTTGTTACTGGGCTAATAGTCAAATGAGCATTTGATGCCAGAAAGGTTGTGTTTTGTATCATTTTTCATCATTTTAAACGTAGATTTCAATTATTCTATAACATCACAATTTTTATGGAGAAAACGTGTTTTCTGAAAGAGCTGCCCACCGGTCCCATTGTCTGGGGATTCACGGGACGGGCACAGATAGACCGGCGTAGACCTAATCCTTAAGGAAGTGTCGGCTTTAATGGTGCAGTTATCTTTCTACCTGTGGATCTGTCGAGTTTAAGTACGCCTGCAAGGGATATATTATCCATAATGTGGACTGAATGTGAACTTACGAACCACCTGGTGCCCTACTAAACGTCACGGAAAACTATTGTTTCAATTCTAATATCGGATTTTTTCATTATACTTACATGTCATTCCCTACTCACCTCCTCCCTAAAGGTGCCAAAGGATGTCTTACCCCCTCGATGATGGTTGTCCGATAGTCAGTCATCCATGTATGAAGTTCGGTTTAAATTGTTCCAGGCATTCTAGAGTTATGGTGGGATACATTCGTATCACATTCCAACCCCCATTTCACCATGAGGATTGACGTAAAATCCTTTCCTACCGACTGTCTACACTTTTAAAGGTACCGACGTTCCGAATTTCAAGTTTGCAGGTTTTGTAGTTTCTGAGATTTCGTGATTAGTAATCCCGTGAGTGGTATTTCGCTTTTATATAGATAGATACTGCAAAGGTTTGAACTCTAATCATTCCATGTGCCTCCTCCTCAGATAGTCATTCCACGTGAAATCGGCCAAAATGGGACTTTCATGACTCAATATTATATCATTTGTATTGAAAAATAGCAGTGTACTAAAAATTTAAAAACCAATTCGTGAAAAATTATTACAAAGAAAAACTTATTATAATTTAATATTAAATGAACAACTTTTATTTTCTCTATGGCACCTTCGAGTTTATGGTAACATGTATAGTGCCATTAAATTAAACTTGACGAAAAGAGATTGAAACAGCTTCAAATTAGTCAATTTATTGTGCATTGCTATAAAAAATATGTATTTCAATATGATTTCATACTCATCCTATCCTCAAATTTCATACATATGTATTAAAATGGTTCTTGAAGGAAGATATATTTCTTTTAAAAAATTAAACGTTCCGATTTTGAAGATTAAAAGGAATGTTTTTTAAATATTTTAAATTTTTTTCATGTTTTAACATAATTAAGTTGCGCATAATATAAAAGTTTAAAATACCTGAAAAAAATATCGGAAATCTCATCTATCTACATCAAATACTTTTGAAGATAGAGGTATTTAAAGATTTCAAAACGCGTAGGAAATGTCATAAATATACCAATTTTTATTATTAATAACTGTAAAACAGGCAATCAGAAATCAGTAAAATCTAAAAGTTTGTATTTTTCATTTAAAATCATTATTCAAAACCTAACTAATTTTTAGACAAGAAGGTCTAATTTGGCCAATTTCTCAAGGAGTTACCCGATATATTTCTGCAAATGCTAAAATAAAATTCGTTCACACAACTACTTAATGCAACATGATTTTGGGTTTTGCAAGATTTTGAGTGTTCTTCAATATTTTGTGCATGCCGATTTTAAAAAAATTATCTTCATAAAAATCCTTACATGATAGAAAAATAATCATCAAAACAAAATTCAAAAATTTGTTAAATTTTGTGACAAAGTGGGAGATTCATCAAGTTGAAAAAAAACTATGTCATTTAGGGCACTGGAATTTGAATATGATGGCAGATTACTGCTGGTGTTCTTCATGAGAGATTCTTCTCTTTCACAGAAGAAGAATGCCATGAGACGTCAATTTAAAGGACATCAAATGGCTTAATACTTTTGCTTAGGACTAATTCATTCCATTGTTTTAAATACTTTTTAATTTGCATTTTAAGAAATAATTTTTGGTTTTTTTGACTATTTTCATTGGATTTTATCAATATTCAGCGTATTTTTTCTTTGCAAATAATGTCAGAGAAAAGCAGAAATTGGACTAGATAACAACTTTTGTTTTTGCGATTGTAATATAACCTGACGTAACAGAGTAAATAAATGTCAATTTTGAATGAAAGCAATTTTATCCTAAACCGCCCAATTCTATTTATCCTAAATCGCCCGATCGAAAGTGTATAGTAAATGACATGCGGGTGAAGTTAAGATAAATTGGACAGCGCTGGCCTGCAGCATTGTAACCTGCTTCTATACTTTTGCCCTTTTCCACCCCGTATGTTGATGCTTGAATTTCAGCATACGAAGTAGTTTTGATATTCCTTGTCGATAAAGCAAAGTTTGTTTTGAGGGTCCCATCAATTGGTATGCTCTACTCTATTTTTGAAATGGCTGTCAATTTATTAGTATTATTACTTTTTTGTACGAATCTGCTGAATATTACATTGCTTTACCGGAAGAACAGAAATCAGCAGAATGCGAAGGAATCGTGTATTGGAATTAAAGCCACGAATAGTTGAATGCACTGGAAAAATATAAACTCTTGAAACAGGTACTAATAGCGGGCTTCGTCACGCGTAAGAAGTCTAAAAGCTTCCATCTCTTTCCTGTGACTCAAACGTATAAGTGAAGCCACCATACCGCATATTGCGACTTCCGATTACATCCGTACAAGGCAAAACCCAATACAATTTTCCCAGAAAATATCTTTGTCCTATTAGATTTACATCATAACGTGAATTATCTGAAACTTCGGCGGTGGTGTAATGTTGCTTGCTTTGCCAGTTTTTTATTGATTTAGTGAGACTCAAAACTGTTTCGTTTGATTCCTTGATATAGAGCTACCCAATTTTTTAAAATTGTCTTTTATCTACGGAATCTGCACAAAAACGTGACAGGTATCAGGTTGTCTCTTCATCTTTTATATCTGTAGAACGTGATTGGTGATAACGTTATATAAGTGATTATGTTTGTGTGTGTGTGAATACATATTGTATTTGATTTATTTTGGTTTTGTTACCAAATTAATTGTTCATTTAATAAAAAAATGGAAAATTAATTTCATGGTTAAATTTATCTGAGGGAAAGTTTCAAAGAAACTAAAAATTAGATGGGTTGTTCTTGTCTACAGGCTTTTAAGCAATAATAAATACTTCGAACACGTTAAATGCTACAAAAAAAACGTGTCAGAAAAATATGACTAAAACTTAAAAGTAACACACATTGACGCACTCATTCTACTATTATTTAATTTTATGTAATATCTGGGTAGACAATTATATTTATCAAGAAATTTGAAATATTTGTTTTTTTAATTCAATTTTCTCAGTCACTTGCAGCCTACTGTATAAAAACAACAACAAAGCACGTACTAATGTGAGAACAGCTCAGAAATGATAAACCTCGTGATAGTTTACATAATTATGGAAAATACTTCTCATAGTTCTTATCACTTCATATTAGTTTTGACTGCTTTTAACAATTCTCTGAAATAATTTGACTATTTAATATGTTTCTGAAAAAACTTTTTCTCAAAACGTTTTACTTTCACTTGATAAACAGAAGAATGAATCTTTCCTCTACATATTTTTCAATTAGCACATTCAAACGTTGATTGAACGTTGTTCCTGTGCGACGAGCAAACGCCTCTTCAATGTAGCCCGGGGCTGAAGGCGTTACTTCATGAAGTACTAACTTTACGAAAGGCGTTGCCCGGGAGCGTGAATTAATCATACATCTATTGTGTTCTTATTTTCTAATAGTTGCATTTTCAATGATTTCTTTTTATTGAACTTCTGTCAATACTGTCCATATTCGTAGTCAAAGTATATTCTGAGTCTTATTCACCTCTCGCTGAAGCTTAGGGTTCGCAAAGGTGAGATGACCAGTGGCGTAACTACCGCCGGTTTGGCTGGTGCAATTGCCTGGGGCCCCCAGAAGCAGGGGGTCCCTAATACGGATATTTTAAAGACCAAGAAAGTTATTTTCACGATTTTTAATTACCTCCCTTAAGAAATTTGTTAGAGGTCTCCTTTGGTGTCATTTCAAATAATGTTTCAAAAGAATGTGGTGTCATTTATGAATTTCGCATAGGGAGTATTCCGACGAAACATGAGTTTTAACACGAAATAGACAAATCTTTCCTCGAAAAGTTGTTTCCCAAACAGTTTTTATAATTTTCAAGGGTACTAGAATTAAACAAAACCTTCCTTATATTTATCTTAAAAATGTGATCATTAACCGGGGCCCTGGAAGGTAGTTACGCCACTGGAGATGACTGAAATGAAGACGCACTGAATGTGACATCATCGCCAAAGACATACATCTACAGATTTCGTCTTTTGGTGCACATCCAAATTTATCGATTAAAATATCCAAGGTCGAGACACACTTGTAGTTAACTACAACGTTTTGAACTAAAATTTTTCAGATGATTCTACAACTTGCAATCCTATTAGAATATACACGGGCTTAAATACAATCGAGACCCTCTCCCATTAGTGCCGAATTGTGTTTATATGGCATCACGTCACAATTCATCTAAACTATCCCGAAAATTATGAAATAAAATCTAATGTCGGGTATTTTCGATTACTTTACATACCACCCTCACCGCACGCCTAAACGTGATCAAAGAATGTTTTTCCTCGTCCCGATAGTTTCTGTATCCTTATTTAACAGAAGTGACCCTATTGATTTCAACAACTCAAAAATCTATGGATTTGACCCTCATTTGAGTAGTTTTGTATTATTTTTTCATGTCACTCCTGTCCCACTTCACTCTAAGGAGTAATTTCACTTACACAATCTGCACATGAAATTAAAAGGCGTCGGGAATATTATACTTCATCTCAGCAACCCCGAAAACCATGAATTCGGTACAAATATCGGTTGTTTTAAATATTATTACGTTCCTTGCCCTTCCCAACCTCACCTGTAGGGGGTCATGCGCCTCGTGTAGCCTGACCTTTGACATTACAGCATCAAGAATTGATTTTTCTTCTGAGAATATTCGAAAACTATGGATTTGACATCACTATCGATTTTTTTCTTCAAATTTTTATATGCCTCGCCCTTTCACCCCACCTAAGGGGGTACAGTATCACCCCCATGTGATATGAACTGTAACCTAACTACATTGACAGTATATTTATTCAACTCAGAAACTCTGAAAACAATGGATCCGACGCAAATCGATTCTTTGCAATTATTTCTTCTGTCACTCCTTTTCTCACCCCTCTTAAAGGTCGCAACGGGTGTCTTATTGCCTTGGGTAGTGAATTTAGATTTAAACTATATCAGAAGTGGCACTATCTCAATGACGCCGAGAACGTTGAATTCGTCAATGATATGTTATTTACGATATTTTTTAAAATTCCATTCCCTAGGGGTGTTTGGGGGTTGATTGTGAATTTACGTGTCATCGGAAGTGTTATGTGTTTCAGCGGCCCCGAAAACCATCCTCTTAACACTAACATCGATCATTTTCGATTAATCATACATTTCATCATTTTCTTACCCCTATCCAATGGGTGTATTTTTCCCCTGGAGGGCGATCGTGGATTTATGCAACTTTGGGAATGTCTGTATTCATTTCATTGACTCCAAGAAAGATATATTCAACACCACTATCGATCGTTTTCCATACTTGTACTTGGCACTTTATTCCTACCCCTCCCCACGGGGGGTAGAGGTGTACTATCCACCACGTGTACTGATTGTGGATTTAAGCGGCACGGGGTGTCATCAGTTATTTCAGCAGTTAAACTACAGTGTCAAAACTAATATCGGGGTTTTTCATTATTTTTACTTCCATCATCTATCTATGCGGTGATAGGGTGTATGTTCACCCGTGAGAATTATTTGTGGACTTAAGCAGCTGTGAGTGTGGCACTAATCCTCTCAGAGGCCCTCAAAATCATGTATTCAATATCGATCGTATTCGATCATTTTTTCATATCACCCCCTCCCCACCCCTCCCCAAAGGGTGCTAAGGTAGTCTTACCCCCACAGTGTTTGTCGCCTTATATTCAGTTATCTGTGTACCATGTTTGTCTGAAATCACATTAGGCATTCGGAGCTATACTGGACTATACACACACATTTATTTATTTAGATCGATTTAAAATTACATTTTATGTATTACTTTTTTAATAAGAATGTAAATTGGGAAACCATATTTAAATAATACATATGATTAATAGATATTATGTGTCACAAAATCTTAGAAGTGCAGTCACAATGTTTTAATCAATACTTTCCGGACAATGTTATTTGCTTGACCCAGATTGAGTAAGCAATTTAGCGGGACCCCGTGTCACTTCATCTCCTAAACGAACAAAAATCGCACCATGGAACTTGGTATATTATATCTGTGCATTTTAAGCTACTTTCAAAAATATTAAAATAGTCCAAGTTTGTAAAAAATTAATTTTAATTAATTTCCATTTTTTATACGAAAAAAACTTGAACTTAATTAAAACTGTATTTCAAAACTGTCAATTTCATTTAAGAATTTATTTTTGCATTATTTTCTTTATATTAATAATTGCTTGAAACAAACCAGACATCACATGGCGCCCAGTCTCCAAAAGCCCGGAAATCGGTAACTAGGCATCATGGCGAAAAATCACTTCATGTTCGTGAAATGTAATTGCGGATGTGTAACTTATCCAAAAAAGAAACAGTTTAAAAGACAAGATTTTTTTTGTCCACTTCATGTGAAATACACCTACACTAAATTGTAACGAATAGTATAACAGTGACACAAACTCCCGTGCGAGACCGAGACGGGTCGTTCGTAACGCAATTGAAGCGCATGTCCCGTGCCTCGGGAAAGATTCGAATCTGCTTCCCTAGTTTTGCCGTGCTTGGTGCGTTTTGTTGCGACGATAAGCTTTTATTAGTATGTTCATCCTGTTGGGCTGCTCAGAGGACAATGCTACTTGTCACAGACATCAATATAACCATTACTATTAGAAACCGATTGCGGTGTTGATTCTAGTACTGTAACTGTCGTGTAAAGCTTTTGTTGAATATGGTATCTCGACTGTTTGTGTGAGAATCCAATCCGGTTGATGTTGAGGAGTGCTTATCGACTCTTGAGTGGCAGTAATGAAATTTTGTGATAACATGATAACACCAAGTCGTATGAGGAAACGATTTTACTTTTAGTGCTGGTTTTCTTCATATTTGAGATGCTGTAACATTTTTCCTTGCTCCATGATAAAGCTTTTTTTTCTTATTTTAAACTGAATAATTACGAAGTATACAATTTTCATAATATCACTCTCAACCTCGTCGCTGATATTAAAGCTAAAACTCGATAAAGTTTTTAAAAAATCATATTTTTTTGTAGAGCGTACTATTGTGGCACCAGTTTACCTGGACGTGTTGGAACTGTACGTTGCATTTCAGTTACAGGAATTTCAACCATGGGTAGTGTTTCAAAAAGATGGTGCACCGCCACACTGGGGTTAAGTGTTCGCGAGTTCTTGGATGAAAACGTTCCGGACAGATGGATCGGTAGAGACGGTCCAACCCATTGCCACCACGTTCACCTTACGTCACCTCTTGATTTTTTTGTGGGATAGTAGATAGTTTTAGTTTTGCAGGATATCTGAAGGATAAAGTGTACATTTCACCTATTCCTGAACTCTTATTGCACGAATTCTAGATGCTGTAGAGACGGAAGAGGTGTTCACGGACTCGTGAAGAGAAATTGAGTACCACCTAGACGTTGTACAGGCAACAAACCGAGCACACATAGAAGTGTATCCATAGAAAGCTATATGAGTTAGGATGCCATTTGCTACAAACCGCTTAGCTGAATCTAGCATGCTTCTTCAGAAATAGAGTTTTGTAATTAGGAAAATAACTTATGTTCACTCTGTATTATTTTTACTTTGTTTGTTAACATTGAAAGTTGACTTTGCAATATTAATTATTCACACCATTTACGAAAAAATGTTTCATGAGATGTGAGCGTTTACGTAAATGCCAATAAACTCGAAAATACTCGTGTGCGATTAAACAAAAATGGCCGCCACACGTAAATAGTTGACATCTTTTAAAATCTTTTTTAAACTTTTAAATTATAAGGGAAACAACGAAAAAATATGAATTTCTTCAAATGGTCGATCGACCAAGTAAATTTTATTTGGACAGTTTTGTATGGATAAACCCAAGTGCAAATTACGAAATAGAAAACTGTAATAATTTAATTCATGACATTTCGTTAAATTTTAATAGTTTGATAATTTATTTCTGAGGAGTGAATATAAACCTAATACTGCAGTAAGAGACTGCTTTTAATTAGGAGGGGTCGGTGCAAATATTCCCTTACTCAAACCAACTTTCGAGGTATTAGAAGTTAAGTTTGTGTGAACCTGTAAAATATTCTGTGCGTTGCAGGATTTCGAAAGTTTTATATTTCCATTGATACACCTTTTAGCTTTTTAAATCCAAAAAATTGTTACCATACTCTAAAAACATTTATTACAGGAAAATATCGGACAATGAGCGCAACATTAAGATAGTTCTTGCAGCAGAGCATGAGCCAGGGAACTATCCATAATTTTTGTGAGTGAGGTTGTAAACAATTTTATTTATTAACGACTGTAGTGACTTAGATATTTTTGGCGAAGTGTTGATAAATAACATGCGAAACTCCACTGCGTGGTAACTAAATTTATGGTGCTATCCTCTTCCATTTGTTTTTGCAGTCGTGTATTTTTCGTTTTAATTGTTTTGAATACATTTTATCCTACCCGAAATGCTTAACACATGCAATGAGGGTAACCTAATTTTGCTTTCTTTGATTTCAACTCCCTTAATTTTCTCGGTGTATTCAAATGTGACACTTCGTCCAGAATATTTTTTCACTGAATATTTCGCATTCTTTTGCTTCAATTTTATTACTTATAAAAGGTATGTATTTTGGGCGTCGTGTTTGCCCATGTTCTTAAATGATGAAAATAGCAAGTTCAGCATGTTCTTCCATCTTATCCCGACATTTTCGAATACACTAGCATTTGTTTCCCAAAACGTTTCCCGGTTTTTCTACGACCTGCTCAATTAAGGCATTCTAACCCCAAGTTATTTCGACACTGTATTTATAGCCCATTGATTACTATTTCTGCTCCTCTTACTCTTGCGATCACATCTTGAAGGGACTACGGAGATTTTGGCATCAACATGACGTGATTTATCCGCTAACTTTGAAGACAAGGTAAATCCCACTACAACATTTGACGACAACTGGCGTTTTTACGTACTCGAAAATGGCAGAAAGAAGAATCAAACTCTAAACAGCGCCTGAAACACCTGCACCACTGTGGACCATTATATTAGGATACTGATGGAAATTTCTTTTCTTAAAAACTGAAATTGGAAACTGCATGAAACATAGCAAAGAATTCACTAATGAAAAAATTACAGGTCACGAAAGCAATACCTGTAATTTCGTAAAAACACTTATTTTAAGTAGAAAAATTGCGGTCACACTTGACATGGAATGTCAACATCATTTGACATGTAACTTAATTCCAAATGAACTGTGAATACATTTACTCCTGAAAAAAATATTTCAAGTTTTATAATGGTGTCAATACTTGTTTTTAATTTAATATATAACATACTGAAGTGTCGTAGAATTCTATAATACTTCGATTACAGGAAACTCTTCCTATGTGTATGAATACTCAAAAACATCTTTTTTTTGTCACTGTAGTTGCGTGTTATACCAACATTTTGTGAGACTGATTGTGTTTCCGAAGTAATTTGGTCTTGGAATGCCTGCGTCATTGGAGTCTGAATTCGTTATAATTGGCAGGAATGAAAGGCCATGGTCTTAGAATCAGGGGTGTCCACAGCATAGTGAAATGGTGCAAATTCCCCCATTGAATTTTTCTCTTTTTTTGGTGGGGGGGATTTCCAAGGTTATTTTCATTAATGTTAGGAAAATTTTCCCGGGTTACTACTAGTTTTCTTTGAAGAGCCCGCGCGTATTTTTTCTTACAAGAAATTAATTACCTCTTTTAATACTATAACCATAACCATGAATAAAATAGATCTTACTGTACTCTTAATAGGATGTTCGAACACTACGCGACGAATCCATGTGATTCTCCACTACTGGACATCGCCATCATTTAAACATTCATGACTATCATCACCAGCTGTTGGTACTTGCGCTTGTGATTCATGGGAGATGGCGATTTGGCGCCCCACGGTCATAAGCGACCCGGGTCGGTACTTAGCTATTGTCCGTTCACAATTTAGTTGATAGCACGGGCCTGGTGGAGAATCGTCGCACTACTACCTGCCCCGAAAACATCCGTCCTGAGAACTTCGAAAAATCCTTATGAAATCATATCCCGCGTATTGGTGAATAATTTTAATGTTTCACTATCATCCATCATAGAGAAACCCTTAGTTCATTACTTTGTACAACAACGTCCATTTGGAAGTTTTTTAAATTAATATTTATAATTAGGAGACATTTCCCCGTCAAATGTTGGATTTTGCTTTAACTTTTGGCGACGGACCGGTGAATTAGTGTATAAGGGAGTCGAGACGGGTAGTAGAGAGGATAGCGCCCATGCTGTTGTAAGTAGGTTCCGGGTTCGAGTACCGGACGGTCGCCCTTTTCATCTGTCCGTAGATGGTGCAACCTTTCTTCTACGAGTAGGTATTCGGAAGTTAAGAGTTGAAATTACATTAGGATACTTCGGCGCGTGGAAACCGGGTTTATGTGCTTTCAACATAGGGAGCCGCCAGTTGTCACTTTTTCCCCGTATGGGGATGTGTTGGAGGCTAACCGGAGCAGGTCAGGTGATATCATGTATGGGCTAAGCGAGTCGAGACTTGACTGCACCCCTGCGACCTGGGCAGGAAGTCCTGGGTTCCAGTCCCGGTCCGTCACCATTTTCATCTGACTATACACAATGCAACCTTTCCTCCGAGAGTAGGTGCTCCTACGTTAATAGGTGAAAATATGCTTCTTGACATTTTCTTCAAATCAAATCACATTTGCATTCAAATTCAAACATTCTCTTTTAACGTCCTATATCTGTTCTCATCACATGCTTGTTTATTAAGTCAAAAAATGTATCATATAGTTCATTCATAGCATTCTCAGCTTCAAATACTTTCTATACTTCTCAGGGGGACACCAGATTTGTGCACCTTGGGGAGACCGTACATTATAGGCATGAAATTGTTATTTCTTTTTAAGGATGGTTTAGTCTCATTGGGTATGGATGAAGCATTGCTGATAAGTGCATTGACTTCAGTCCTCAACTTTCTAAGAGGGTTTGTATTTATCGGAGAGTATGTCCCGTCGCTCAGGAGTTCTTCCTCCTTGATGATATATTCAAATCTCTTCATAACTACTGTGGCGTTACCTTTATCCGCTGGCAATATCACTACATCTCTTTCCTTAAGAGATCTTAACGCACTTCTTTCTTCTTTACTGATCATCCACTTCTTACCACCATCCAGCTATCAAACGTGGTGTGTTAAAAACATTAGGCACCCGAGCCAAAAAAGTGTGTGACAAAGAGAGCTTAGACCAAGAAATGGAACTCCTGCGTGATACTTTCCGCAATAATGGCTACAACAACAAGGCCATAAACAAGTCTCTCAAATCGCATCATAACGTTCGTTCGGAAGATAAAGAAAACCGCCTTACTCCCATAAGTGGAAGGAGTAACTGACAAGGTTGGTAAAATTCTCAAGAGACATGACATAAGACCTGTCTACAGCGCCCCTGAAAAGTTAGGCAAATCTCTTGTTAAAGCTAGAGACAAGCTACCCCCCTGGCGTCGGCCAGCATTTACTCCATACCCTGTAAATGCGGTCGCGAATACATAGGGGAAACCGGACGAACTGTGGAAGAGAGAATGAGAGAACACATTAAACATTTCAAATATGGAAGGACAACCAATTCAGCCATAGCCCTCCATGCGATAAAGGCGGGACATGACTTTAACTTTGATGAAACTCGGATACTTACTAAGGAGGATCGTTGGTGACCCAGACGGTTCAAAGAAGCCATAGAGATTGCCAAAACACCTAACAATCTTAATGTTGACAATGGCTTGATCTTAAGCAGCGCCTGGAGTTGGGCACTAACTTCATCCGAGCGCTCCGCTTCACCCGGTCTCCAAGCGCAGAGTGACACCACACCCGCCCCACCCGGTTCCGCTCCGCCCCGCACTGATTGGCCGCCGCGGCCGGCCAATCATGGCGCAGCCGCCCAACCCCTACCCAATCTATATAACCGACGCGTAACACGTTCGACCTCGCAGAGTACGACAGCGACTTAGGTCTGTACGACTCTGACATTACCCTGAAGAAGGCCACAGCACGATGTCCGAAACGTTGGTAGTTACATCTACTGAGACGCAGTTTGTCCCGGACAAACAAGCTTATAGTTTGTATATTGTTCAATAAACTTGCAATAGGTAGTTTCATGGTTTTATGTATATGTCGTGCAAGCATTCGAAAAATATTCTGCGTCTTCCGTGTACGTGTTTCTCGCGGTAAAAATTGATTGATTTTGAAAATTGGATTTCTGAACTTACAGATAAATAGTCTGTAAATGAAGAAAAAGGTGTATCCATCGATATATACGATGGATTTTAAGCTGTGATCTGCATATTGTGATGCTGAATGCTCATAGGTGTCTAAGTGACCCGGATCATTTAATTCCAAAGCCAGTTCTGGCTCTTAAGTGCGATTAGTTACGGTTAGGCGGAAAGAATCGAAATTTTGAGATATTGGTGATAAGGGGAGGATGTACATTAGTGTTCACTTAAATATTCGGGATAGGATTCCCCCGTCCCTTATCACCAACAAAAGTCTCATGGATGGGTTAAAAGATTGAGCGAGATAATTGTTTTGAATGTCCTTACAGAAACATTTTTGATGCATATGAGCAGCGTAGCATATTCTAAGAACACTGTAGGTTCTTTCTGACACAATTAGGTCGTTCGGTGAAAAACTTACATCGTTTTCTGACAAAATAGTATATGGTAAATATATTTTTTCTGCTCAAGGTTTTTGGAGAAATTTTTACTAAGGTCGGAACTCGTTACCCAATAGCATTTTGAATGTACGTGTTAACCACGTTCTCTTTTCTGACCTCCCTTGGTCACCTCTTGTTCTTTTCGATCCCGACGCTATTAGGGCTAGGGTATCTTTCATTTTCCTCTTTTCTCTTCTTTTTTTAAAAAATTTTTGTAGGAAAGTTTTGCGATATGTTGGAATTTGTGTTTTGAGTTGTAATGCAGGAGGGTTTTTATTGGGTATGGCTGAGTCTTTCGGCGAGTCCCACACGTGGGGAGAGTCATGTTGGCTCTCCCTAGTGCGTAACTGCATTTTCCCTACCTGTACAAGTTTTAAGGGCTCTAATGACCTCGCTGTTGACGAGCCCTAAAGCCCCACAAAAAAAAAATGTTAACCACGTAACCCGTCTCTTCGTACTCACACGAGCGCGACCACAACAGGTCTTGTTCCTACATCACCCCCTTGGATGTGTAATTGAATAAAGGGCTTTTCGAAGCGACAGAGGACATAATTTACAAGTGTATGATATTTTTCTGAGCCTCTAGAAGTTGGTTCGGTAGGTGCTGATGCGAAAGTTTGAGTTTAGTGAAGGAGCGCTTTTGTCGATGGCTTGTGTGTAGTAGAATGTTATACTTGAGAAAGGCAGGTAATTCGCCGTCCTGGACAGATTTCTTGGGCATGAAATGGTATCAGAGGAGATTCAGAACGCGTTATACTCCTGGAGAAAAAGGAAAAGTACACAGGTAAACACGAAAATAATCGTCCTTAGTGGAAGTATTTTTTATGAGAAAACAGAATTATCTTGCTTGCGGTGTGCGTAGCGTTTGTGAGATGTGCCGGCCGTGTCAAGAGTTGAAGAAATGACGATTTCAGACTGTTTGATTTCAGGATGACTGAGGCCAACGATGTGTTGCTAGGGTCGTTGTGCGAGTGCTCGACTTTTAGACACTCTTCTTTGGAGGCGGTACTGGCGCCTCCGGTACGTTTTGTAGGCGAATACTTGTGGGCGATAAAAGTTCATAAAAGTAGATACCAATTATGGCAGTGATTGGTCGTTAAATAAGTAGTTGCCGAAGTACGTTTTTCTTTACATTTAGCACGACAAGCTTTTTGAAGACATATAATGATGATAAATTTATTATCATAAACAGTACAAACTGCGTATGACCACGTGGAGGACAATAAACTAATTTACTCTCCGGAAGCAAGCAAGGGACCATCCAATTCCGATCAAGGGTCCGAAGGCAGAGGCAGATTGAAATATTTCAGCAAAAATTCATAGAAAGGATAAAACGTTAGCTACGAGTTACAATACTAATAGAGTATCAACATGTTTGTAATTTAACACAAAAAATTTATTTTACATGTACAAATTATTATCGAACTATAGATTATTCTGAGTATAGTGTTTACAAATCATAAGAATTGAAATAACATTAAATTCACGATTTCTTGTTTTAATAAACGCGCCCATAGGCAAAAGCCTAGGGAGCCTGTATAAAAAATCCACCTCTACCCGAGGTAAAACCGGAGAAAATCCCGGGCTAAGATGGGACTACAGGATTAATGTACACAACCGTGCCAAAGTTGAGTACACATAAAACTAAATTAATATGAATCATACGACACAACACAATAATGCAAGAAAATAGTGTTTGAAATTGTTGTAAGTTATTTTAAAAGTACTACAGCAGTGGCGTGATAAAGTACAAGACGGATTTAACTTGTATTAAAAGCAATAAATATTTTTACATAGTAGAAGCACTGGTGCAGATGATAGCTTTTAACCGCGGATTTGAAGAGATTCAATTTCATAATATCTTTTATGTTTTTAGGGAGGGAATTATATAGAACGATTCCCAAATGATATGGTCCTTTTTGGCAAAGAGTTGTTGACACTCTAGGACGATGATTATTATTACTATAGCGAGTATTGTGTTCGTCAACGAGACTGTTTCGTATGAAGCAAGGATGGAATTTCAGTAATTCGTTCTTAACAAACACAGCCGTTTCATAAATATAAATGTTAAAATATTTAATTCCTTAAATAAATGTTTACTAGAGTTCCGGGGGCGAGATTTACACATTACCCGTACTATCCTCTTCTGAATTCTGAAAGTTTGAATGCTCTGACCGGATTTACCCCGCAAGATAATGCTGTAACGTAAATGGGAGTAAACGTTTGCAAAATATACGAAACGGGAAATATGTGGACTAACTACATTAACTAAGATTCGGAATGCGTAACACAATTTGCTTAATTGGGAATTAAGATTGTCAACGTGACAATTCCATTTCAGATTGTCTTGAATATGGAGACCTAAAAATTTTGTATTCGTAACAGTTTTTAGTTGTGTTCCGTTTAATCATATATCACCATATTAAATCATTTTCTGCGATAAAGATACTAAGGGCATTTATTTTTATTAGGATCTACTATTGTGAAAGATGTATGGAAGTATTAGGATTTGGCATTGTATAACCTTAATAAAAACCTTAACTTANGGATCTACTATTGTGAAAGATGTATGGAAGTATTAGGATTTGGCATTGTATAACCTTAATAAAAACCTTAACTTATTTTATTGTTTCTAGTGCATGGCTTAAATAAAAGCTTGTTTTTAAGAAGGTTATTTATTTATAATTTCCAAGAGTAAGGACCGGTGCATTAACTAGATCTTTCCCTACAATTTGGGACCAACACAAACAGCCAGCTCATCAATCAACAACGTTATATAAACACGCCGCCAATTTGGCTGGGCAAAGCCTCCTGGAGAAGTATGTAATAACGTTCTAGGGTACAAGGGCAAACTGTAACATCACGTGGCGTCCACACGTTAATTTATATGAAGATTAATATTTCTTATTTTGTATGTTCACTTTCTTTTTTTAAATAGCGCGTTAGTGTAAAATATATACTTAATTGTTTAGACGCAATCTCAATTCACGACACTCGAAATAAAGGTAACATTCACACTCACTTTTTGGAATAGGTTCACTGATAACATAAAAGCGGATATGAGAGATACTATGCAAAACAATAACGACGATCTAATGCGCCATTTGTGAAGTGGATTTGAGAGTGCTGCTTGACAGTTTACTGTCTAGCACTAAATCGGTTCTCTAAAGCAAGGTTTCCCAAACTTTTTTAGGTGACGGAACACAAGTTTTAAAAATTTCACGGATCACTATATTTATTTTCTAGTTTTAGCATTCTGACACAGAGATAGAGTTCCAAGTTTAGGTGTTTAGGTAGTAAAAACAATTTTTTAGGTTTAATAAATGACATTTATTTATTCATTTGATAAGAGCGACAATTCAGAAACAAATAACCAATATAAACTTAGAAACAAAAAAATTAATATAATTTCAAAAACAAAAATAAAATAATATTACAAAAAAAATAAATACTTAATGGTAATCAATGACTGATGGTATTGCTTCTTTGAGTTGCAAATTCCAGTGATATCAGGAACGGCAGTAGATATTTAAGTAGTAGTAGAAAACCCACTGTTCTTTGTTAAAGTTCCTGTCTTTAACCAAATATCCATAATTAGTTTTACAATATTTATATTCTGATAACGAAAAGAAAAAAGCAATTATAATTAATTTTACGTAAATTTACAATAAATAACTTTTAATTACATTTCACAAAATTAAAATATCTCAAACTTACTGTATTTTTTGAATATAAATTAAACACAATTCTAATATATACATATATATGTATCGGTACTAACTTTGTTCACTGTTTTCAAAATATTTAAAATTTCAAGCGAAATTCAAAGGGCGTGAAATTATCGACTTCTGAAATTTTCATAAGTTACAATCTAACCTCAAACAGCCTTCGATCTCGCGCTTCATTAATGAATTTTTGACACATTTTTATTATTGAAGCTTTCTCAGTATGCTAAGAAGTAAATTAATATTCTGGGGGAAAATTTCTGTTTGCAATGTCATGAAGTTCTGAAAAATATGATACAATAACACCTGCCAATGCGCTTTTTTTGCGGCTAAGTATTTGTAACATGACATAACCATAATATAAAATGCGTCTGTGATCGGGATGAGTTATATTTGTGAGAAAATGTGAAATTTGCACTGGCCTTATTATGTTTTTCAATTTTTGTTTTTGCGGAACACAGTTCGGGAAACCGTATTCTACTACATACCTCTATTCCAAGACTCTTTTTTAACAAACCATTCTCCACTCAACTAAATTAGTAGCCATGTGTGAACCAACCTTTGTGGTAAAAGAGGACTGCTTGTGTGGCAGCTAGTTCAAGAATGCATTGCTGGAAAAATAAAACACAATTTTTCCAAGTGGAATTGTACCGCCCAATTGTTACCAAGAATGTGTTTTAAATGTGAACCATCGAACTATACATCTTTACAAGCAATCTTTGCAAGTTCCGGTCAAAAATGAATCCCGAGAATTCAAATGTCTGCATCGCTGCTCATACTTGTGATCTGAGCACGTTGCTTTTTTTGCGACATGGAATGTGCGAGTAAACATCTTTGAGTCAATTTGATTTTAATTATAATACTTCCGAAAATACCTCTGAATTAGTAGCACTTTGTTGTGTCATAAAATCAACCGCAAATGAGCATTTGATTTCACGTACGCCTATGTTGATGCGTATGCACAGAATAAAGAAATTTAACTAATTCTTAATATAAAGTAATATAGTAATTTAAAAAGTGATTTTAGGGTTTGTGGGAAAATACGACGTTCTGTACATTTTGCCCTTCGCTTCGTAACTTGGACTTCATAAACGTATGGAGATATTATCATATCTTTCTGAGACCATTTAACTCTGCTAACATTCGGCTGTGAAAAAAAAACGTTTTGACAGCTGTCTGAATAAGTCAGACAATGACACTTCTGGAAGAATTTCACAGTATAAAATCCTTATATTGAGTGAGTTGTATTATAATGATTTTCTATTTCTCAGTGAAGTACTGATAAGGGACATTTCATATTTGAGCCATGCTCATTAAAGAGATCATCAAGAGACGTTTAACAATAAACTTACATCAATAACCCACTTGGTATGCGTTCTTTAGTCAACAATTATGTCTTCAATTAATTTTCACACGTGAGGATTATGTTTTGGATATACACTATATCTTTCAACCATTTAAGCCATGAGTATGTCGCTCGTGGTAGATTTCGATCTATTACTTTGATATGAAAACAATACATTTTTTCCGTACGTTTTTTGCACGTGTGGTATTCTCGATTTCCGTAGGTTCCGCAACCCGTTTTCCTGGGTTAGATAATTCAAATGAGCATTGAGTTAATACAGTCTATTCATTTATTTCCTTAATCCGCTTCTCAAAACTATAGTATTTATAGTAGTTTGGTTTAATGTCGACCTGGGTTGTTGGTAAACGTTCTTGATATGCGTCTGTATGCGTGGTAACACTGTTAGAAGGTATCTAAACTTTGGAGCTAATAGATTCTCTGAGTTTTGGCAAAGGCTTGTTTCTGGAACTCATTTATCCACTTTCATTTGCAAGATTGTTTTTTTTCTGGCGCAGTTTCTTCAGGAAACCTTTCCGAAAGGTGTGTAATGTTTCCATTGTTTGAATAATCAGTTTTTGAAGTAGAAGCATCAGATTGTTCTAATGGCTTTATTAATTATATTTCCACGCCTGATTTTTTCTCTGTGACATAGATCGCCACACATATTCAAGGCCACGTAAAACATTGTTTCGTAGAATCCGAATCTTACACTTTTGCAAATTTTTCAGTTACCTTGCCTTTTCTATCTTAAACATTTTTTTATGCCAAGAAACTTACTTTTTAAGGTTTTCCACTAAATAACCTGACAAATCACGAAAGAAACACCCAGTTCCTGATTCACATGAAAGCCAGTCTTTTTCTCTCTTCAAACAAGTGATAGGTAATGATATTTTCAACTTGTTAGGGAAAACAAAAGAAGCTTATTTACACGAATCGCACGCATCTCTTCAGTGAAGCGGTGAAGGAGAACCGGGAGAGGCAGCACAGCTACTGGCAACAAGTATTTTTGGGTTCCTAGGTCTCAGGTAAATGGCTCTATCATCAGATCTCTCTCCTCATATTTTGCTAACTAATGCCTTCAGTGCTGCCCAAGTATTTTTAGTATTATATTTATAGTAGTTTTGCACGTCGTTGCGCGTCGTAATACGCATTGTTTAAAGAAAATGAAACCCATTTCGATTTGAAATAATTTAATTCCAAAAAATTACTCTTGAGGTGGGACTTGAAGTTAGTCAAATCATTGAGAAGTATCATTGTTTTGGGTATTTTTATTGTAACTTTTATAACACAACACTATGAATTGTAATGATGAAAAAACATTTAATTTCTATATATGATTAAAAATATGACCGTGTAATGCACAAGTTTTGATCATAGTTCAACTAAATTATATATCTATGATCATATATTTGATTATAGATAGGACATAGGCCGGTAATACACGGTCGTAATTCTATCAGTTAATAGAGTAGTATTAACAATATTCAGGAACTCGCTTGACTCATTGTGCCCAAGAGCATGTAAAAACATGGTGGCCGAGCACAACGATTTCGGGATTTATGCATCTCACCTCGGAAGACGTGAAGTATCTTTTTGTAATGTCCTGTGATATAATTGAATACAACGGAAAATTTACTTCAAAAGAAAGAAAGAAAACTTCCGCCCCTTTTTATAAGACTACCGTTTTTCTTGACCGCACCTAAAAAATTAATTTTTTATTCGAAAATAAATTCCTCCAAGAAGGTCTTTCTTTACTGTGCAAATGTTTCAAGTGAATTGGTAGATTATTTGAAGGAGCGTAATCTGACTTCAATTGACAGACTATATTGTAGACTAGCTGACCCGACAGACGTCCTGTCCAAATTTCTATAAAGCTGTTTGTGATCGTTTTGTGAATTCGTGAAAAGCTATTTTAAATGTGTAAACAAAGTAAAAATGAGGGGGGAAAACGTTTATAGGTTCATTGAATCTATTAACGATTGGGGATATGGATATACAGAAGTACGCCAATAGGAAATTTTACACGCGAGATGAATTCTCTCGTCAGTACACCGCTGATGTGCTGGAAATGTGTGAAGTGTCTGGAATGTGATCGACTTGGAACCATGCGGTTTTGTTCCAAAATTTAAGTCACAGTTGCATTAAGTCAAAGCATCAACCAAATATGTCGTTCCTATCGTCCGTTATGATCAAGAGTGCATACAAAATTTATAATTTTTGCTGTTTGTCCGAATTTTCCGACTTTCCTTTGTAATTGACTACATTTTTTTCTTAAATTTTTCCCAGAAATAACGAACAAAACAAAACAAATACGATTATTCATTGTTCGAATCGTGAGTTATGGTCTTGAGTTAATACAAAAATCCCATGGAAAAAAGCTCTTTCCCAAATTTTCCAATTTTCCTGGCAACTTTTCCAGTTTTACTTTCCCTAAAAACCTTATTCTGGCTATTACGAACATTAATAAAATTAGCGAAATCGGTCCAGCCGTTCACAAGTGATGCGCTTACCAACGAACAGCATTTAATTTTTATTTATATAGATAGATTGTTACCGAGATTCAAAGAAAATACTTAAAGACAGCAAAATATTACTTTTTCCAGAATTCTGGAAAAACAATGTTTTTGAAAGAAACGAATTAGGGTTGTCTAGGGGGTACTAACTCGGGGTGACAAATCGTTAGTTGCGAGATCGAAATAGGTAGCGTCACGGTGACCTGCCCAGTAGAGTTGAAAATGAGTTCGCACTGAGCAAGGACGGTTGGTCTAATGTCAGCTGTTGGAGCGTATTGGAGGCGGCATGGAGGCGAAAGTTAGATATTCGTGCCTTAATTCTAGTTTGTGTTTATTTAAGTGTATTTGTGTTCATGAATACCATACTGCGGGAAAAAATGCCACGACAGAAAGCAAGTAGTGGTTGCCCTAAATTACCCTGCTGATTCTTCATGGCAAGTTATTAACACAATTTCTTTCACTATTTTCACTGTTGAGTCTTATCATGTTTATTACAATTGTCATGGAAATTTTGCAATTATTATTTATTTCAATTGCAGGAAACTCCAATGCTGATGTCAAGAAGTACATAGTTTTCCACAGGAAATGTATGTTAGACATGATTTAAAGTAATTTGCTATGGCAACTTACTTAATTAATCTTATCAGGATAATACGAGAAGAAATGGGATCAAGCTTGGATTCTGTAAGTATTCTCGAATAATTGATAACCGAACAATTTCCTGAACAATGGCATCTAGGGCAGCACCATATTTAGAACAAACATTGGTGTTGAAATAGCAATAGAGAAGCAATCTTGTGTGTTTGATATTGAGGTGTAAATTATCCTTGTTTCCACAATTTTTTGTTACTTTTAATAGTATTATTTTCTAGACAAAGTTGTGCAAGCTACCTTAGTATTGATAATTTATTTGCAATTGAAATATTTCTTTACACTGCTCCATATTGACATATTTATTTTACAGTTATTGACAGCTGATACAGCTGTGTATGTGCCCTTTGTATCTGTTATTTCATTAATTGCAATAGTTGTATTACTTATCTGTACAGTCATCCCAGTGAAATATCAGAGTAAAAAATTTTAAAACCTTAAATCATACACATTTGTTTTGTTTATCATACCTGTATTTCACTAAACAGTTCTGAAATATTTTTGTATTTAATGGTACAAAATAGAACTGAGAATTAATTTCTGAAAATCAACATTCTCTGTTTCATTTTCTGAATGAAAATTTAAATGTATATGCCCCCGAAAATAATTCTGAATTTTTTCAAGATTTGTTTTCCTCGGACATAAACCTAATTAAAATCGTTTTATTTAAGAATTTTGTTATTAGGTCATTATTGATTTTTTTACATTATACCTCATCCCTATCATTCTTAAATGTTCTCAGTATAGGCACTGGTGTGTATATCATCTCTTTATCTACAATTATTTGTAATAGTTCCGTTTCTTTTTTTACTCTATTTAGAGTTATATTTTATGTGTATTCACAAATAATTCGTTTTCCCATTTGTAATTTGTCTAGGCAAAGTTGTTTGCATTATCTCTGTATTCAAAAGTAGGTTTAATTTGTAAAGGAACTATTTCTTAAATATTCTCAATATAATCAGTGGTGTGTATATTATCTCTGTATCCACAATTATTTGTAATATTTTTATTTCTTATAAGTACTCAATTTAGAATTGTTTTTGTGAATGCTCATAAAGTACATTTTCTTGTCTGTAATCAGTCAACCTCTGTATTCTCTGCATTACCTCTGTATTCGCAAGTAGGTTTAAATTGTAATAGAACTATTACCTAAATGTTCTCAGTGTTGGCACTTGTATATGTATCATCTTTGAATCCACAATTATATGCAATTTGTAATAGTTTTATTTCTTATCTGTTCTCGGTTTATGTATTTTTTTGTTTTATGTAAACCCTTAAAAAGTTCATTTTTTTATGTGTAATCAGTCTGGGCAGAGTTGTTTGTATTATCTCTGTATTCACAAGTAGGTTTAATTTGTGAAGGAACTATTTCTTAAATGTTTTCAATATAGGCACTATTGTGTGCATTACCACTATTCATAATGGATTTTCTTTGTAATAGCTAAATTTATTTTCTGTTCTCCATCCTGTAACTATTGTGTGTATCCTCTCTGTATCTGTAATTAATATTTTTATAATAAATACTTGCTTTCAATAAAAAGTCATGTGTTTGTGTAATTTTATTACCATTTATTCCATTTACTCATTAATTGTAATTACTATATGTTGGTTGAGGATTTATTAGCGATTTGTTGCTTTCAATTTTAATTGCAGTTTTTTTTGTAAGTTCCTTCGTTGAAAGCAAAAAATGCACATTCAATACAAATTTAATGAATTAAGTCTCGGGATGAATGCCCCGTTTTGAAAGAAGCGCCATGCGTTTACGTGACGTCATTGGATTAGTTCCCCTGCCTGGGGAGAGCGAAGTAGATGGCGTAAATTTGCCATTGAAGGGTCTTACGGGAGTTTGAACCCCCTGGGGTAGACTGACGTAGAAAGAGATCCATTAATAAATTTAAGGGATTACAATATTCAGTGTTCGTATAAAGTATCCTTTACTTTATTTTCCTTTTTATGCTAATTCCGTTCCATTTGCGTGGCAAAAAACTTTTCTCGCTGTATATCATTTCTATTTCTAAATAGAATATTTGAAGCAACTTTTTCGCTGGGACTTGTTTTTGGTTCTATTGATTTGAGACTATTGCAATGAGCCCTCAACGAACATTCTACGTCGCCGCAGAGTACCTCTTAATTTATGTCAGACAGTGTCACGGATAACTTTATATATAATATATATGTTTTTGGATTTAATTTGAAATATATGTAAGCAACTCCACACAAGATATGAAGTTCGTAGAAGTTGAGAATGTATCTCTTTTAGGGAATTAATTATGAATAATGTTTTAGTATATTAGTTTCTCTATTTATCGCTTGATAAATACGATCATAATAATAGTACTTTCTATCTTCATTGCTACGAAGTATCGTCAAATATTGAATATTCTGTTTTATCTTTGAATTCTGAATAAAAATTAAATTTGGTTGATCAATACTGCACATATGTATCATTGAGTTCACTTCCTATCATGCACCTGTAAATTACACTTTAAGATTTTTAACTTATAAGTATTAAAATTATCTATTTCGTGACTTAATGCTGTGGCGAGGTTCGAGTATTCAGTTTTCTTCCAATTACACGATCTGGAAGGAGTAATTGGGAAGCCAACATGGTGGGTTCCCGGAAACTTAAGGCTCCTTATCGTCCTTTGGTTTAATGTAGGAGAGGAAATCACAGCCCGAAACTTCACCCAGTTCCGTAGAGCGGAGGATCAATTTCACGCTATCCTACCCAGTGTTACGAGTGAAGCCGCCTCCACTACGCAAAGGCTGTCTTTGCCTCATCAATAATGACATCACCATACCATATGTGTAATTTTTTCAATATATGGGAAAGTTGAAACAATTTTGGGCGTGAAAGAACGTGAAGGACCTGTCAGAAATTTCGAAACAATCTTTTTCGACAAAAAATACTGGATGACAGTCTTTTGCAGTCTTGTTAAATACTTGGAATTTTCTTCCTTTTAATCAAAATATCGTCTTCAAACGCTACTCTAACAGTAAAAACAGTCTGGTTGTTTGCGAATTTGATAATTTACCAATGTTATAAAATTCAAAATTTTCATTCAAATTTTTCGATTGTTTGTTTACAAAAATGTTTCACTGCTCTAGCTTTGATAAAAACCGCATTTGTGAAAATTGCAATTAGGTTCGTGGAGTTAGATTCACAGATATGAAAACATTTCAAAAATGATCTTCAATTTTCCGTTCTTTGAATTGGACTGAGACAGTGCAAGGTTTAATCTTTTGACTTTTTATAAAAAAACAAGTAGTACCCGCCGCTTTGCTAGCGTAAAAGTTTGGATTTTTGTACAACTTTTCCTTCTAAATCGCCATTGTGTTAAGCAAGAAATATCTAAACCGAATTTAGAAAACGTTGCTGTGTAGTGCTCTGGGAATTAACCAAAACGTGTGTTTCGTATTTAGAAGCTCATCGCCAACACCATTCATTCGCCAGGTGGGCGGCTCGACGTCATTCCAAAATTAACCAATTTGGTTGTGTGTCACATTGAATATTGCTACTAGTAATGTCAAAGTTCAATCATTTTTGTTGTCGCATAGGCCTATAAGGGTCCACCCTTCGGCCCTTAAGGGACTTTGGGTAGGAAGGATAGACCTCAGGTCTAAGTGGTAGAGCTTTAACCGGAATATTTCCTACTTGGAGATGACGTAGAGTTTGTAGAAATATACCGCATCAAAACTGGATAAATACCATGTTTACTAAACTTGTAATACGATTCTAATGAACAAAAACTGTCATTTTCATGGGTATTTAAATGATTACACTAAGGTATTCCATAAGGGAATCAAACAGTGAACTATCACCTACAAAATATAATAGAAAAGAGTATAATCCAAACTCTTGTTTTTCTTGAAACTTCCCTGTCATTTCAGACATAGGGGAATTAAATATTAATGAGGTAGACGTAGTGCGTTTCATGTTGAATAATCAGTAAATAGAGTTTTCTCAAGCTAATTACAAGTGTGCCCTAAGGCTAGGACCATTGGTCCGAAACTTGTTGGCTTCGCCAGCATGTGTGCTATATTCATATCCAACGGAGCATCTGCCCTCTCGAACAGGACAGCGGGTTGCATCTACGAACTAGACGATTGTTGGTATCGAAACTTGTGGCTCAGAAAAGCGACAACAACACAAGTTCGATTCTGACTGCGAAGAGAGCTCTCGGACGTACGTACGAGTATTTATAAGGATTTTCACGCGGGTGCGGTCATTGTAGACTTAGAATGGGGGCCTTCGATCAAAGGTTACATATGCAGTTATATTGCACAATAGAACAAAGAGAACTTCTAGAAACTTCTAGAAGCTTCAATGTCAATTCAAAGTCAAACCGCATGACACATATTTCCTGTAAATTTGTAAGCACGAATGTATCCGGTTGTGAACGTTGCGACGATGTAACTATCTCTGATGAGCGGTCGCGACACGCATTTAAATACATTTGGCTGATAGAGACGCGAACGTGTCGCTTCAGCGGCGCCGTCGCAAAAGTAAAAGTTAAAATCAATAATTTTCGGAGTGAGATTACATAATGAAACGGAGGGCAAAAATGTTACTCCGTGACATTGTATAAGTGGTAACCTCTACTTGCCTTTCAAAAATGTTGGCAGTCCGCTTTGTCGTTCTAGGTGCAGCGTGTATTTGACAGGTATTGTAAATGGTACTACACAAGTGTTAGAGAGTAATGGAATTAATCACCTGACATTAGACATGATCCTTGGAAAACTTCCAATACATTTCGTCACTAGTGATACTTTGATTTATATAAATATTTCTTTGAATGATAATAATTCAGTTACTCATTTTGTTGTTACACTCCTGTTGTGTCATTTGGAATTCTTTATCTTTTTAGCCGTCCAGGATAAGAACGGCCTGAGAGATGAGCCATGGCGCTGTGGAGACGCCGATGGGCGCTGCTGTTGTCCTCAGGGAAGAAACTTCCAAGAGGACAGCAACGTCCTTGAAATCGATTTCCGTTTCGTACCCACACGATGGGACATCAGAGATTTCTGACAACTCCCCCACTGCGGTTGGTGGAATTGCAAGAACAACTCTAAATAAGACTGATACAGAAATTGTTACTGTAGTAAGTAGAAAATTATTTCCAATTCCCAGGGTATATTTTCCAAATACTGTATTTGGCAAGGTCTACCTGTTATTTATATGATGTAGTGAAGTATTGTTCATGGATTTCATAATGATTTGCCAGAGCTAAATGTGAGTTAAACACTTATATGAATATATTACATTTTACTAGTTAAATATAAAATAATGTTCCCGAATCTGAGGTCCTTATGTCCGGTCCTGAAGTTTCACGATTACATAAAAGATAAGGGCTAGAATATAAATTCATAAATAATTTAGTTGTAATACAAAATTTGAAACAGTGAATGTTCTTCCGCTCGTGTGTGTGGCTTCTCTGGCCGCTCGTCTCTGTAGTTTCTCTGTCCGGTCGTATGCCTGACCTCGTACGGTTGTCTAGACTCTGACAGGACGGCCGTCTGTGTAGACTCTCTGACAGGTCGGCCGTCTGTATAGACTCTCTGACAGGTCGGCCGTCTGTATAGACTCTCTGACAGGTCGGCTGTCTTTGTAGACTCTTGACAGGTCAGCTGAATTTTCTGTACGGTTGTCTGGTATAATTAGGCGTTTTTGGTAAAGAGTGATTGTTTGACCACGTTGGTTAAGCAATGCTTGCTGAAATTTACGCTTCGGCCTTTTTTCTTGAAGTAGTCTTCTCATCCTTTTGCGGACGAAAAAATATCCGAAAATAGTGTTATGTGGTTGAAGACCGCAAGGATTCATCCCCGAAATTATCTGGCGAAATTCCGTCATGGGCATTTGTATGAAATGGACATATCATAGATTCCCATAAACTCGGAGATGAGATATATAGTATTAAACATTAAAGTCCCTAGCAATCACCACGATGGACCAACTGAACATAAAAATGCAGCCCAAACTTCTATCCTGGTCTTCAACAGTACAAAATATTCAAGGATGTACAATGGATTAGTAGTTATGAACTTGTGATCAAAGCTCTTCGAGGTAGACCAATCGTAATATGATACCTTAGGGTATACTCAAAGTCATCTAACTTCACTCAGAGAATATGTAACCCAAGAAGAAGAAAAACATGATGGGGAACGCACTGTGTTTATTAGTTTATTGTAAAGTAGTAGCAGTAAATTAGTTTATTCTCAACGTACTCATAGGCAGTTTGTAACTGCTCTTTTGACAATTATTTTTTTATTGCCAGTCTGTCTTGATGTTGGTACTGAGCTTGTACCCAGTGTAGTAAACGATTGTATTTCGCCATCGCCAACAGTGGTGGCACTCCACTCGGCATTGCTTTTGAGTAGCGTATTCGCTGTATAGAACAGAATAGAATAGAATTTATTACTACAATGAAGTTTTCTCTCGGTCGTAGCATACATAAGAGTACATTGGCCAAATATTTGACGTATTCACAAATATCAAAGATATGTCATTCACGCATGGAATGTAAAGCAAATAACTCAATCGTGCCAAATACGTTTATACCAATGGTGGACGTGTTGGCAGCGGGGGCATCACATTTTTTCTTTACTTCGTGTTATCGATACATGTTGCATAAATATAAAGTTACGAAAAGTCCATGGTAAACAAGGCTCTGGTGGATGTTAATAATTCATATGCCCACATGCAAGAATGCATTTGATATAATTCTAGAAATCTTAAAAATGATTTTTTTTATTCCAGTACGTAGAAATATTGTCCATTGTAATGAAAACAAGAATTATAGAATAAAAGAAGTCAAAAGTATAGGTAAAACGTGAATATCAAGTCTCGATCGCTGGCGCACTACTGAGCGAACCACGGTTGTTATTGGAAGTGTCTACTATGCCACGGCTAACCAAGTGTGGACGGTTACCCTTGATGTGCGACTAAAAACCGACTAGGTGACTGATACGGATGTTCACCTGTTTGCCACAGTAGATACAGACAAATAGCTCTTCTACACCTGGCCGTGTTTGGGCAAAAATGACTTGTTTTTAATTGATCTGTATTTTAAACAGTGTCATTATACATATATTACAAATACAATAACATTAAAAATAAATAAAATTGAACTAATAATTCTTCGTCAGCAACGTGACTACATCTCCATGGCCATGGCGCTGTATCCATTTCCACCACGGGGATGTGGATGTAGTCAACTGCCTATTGTGTGTCCCTTTTTTTATTGCGTTTCGCACCGTACACATCCTACCTACACAGTCTTCGTATACCTTAGAAACCCACCTTAGAAAATTATAGGTTCATTTGCAGCACAAATTCAAGAATTTCAAGTAGTACTTCATTGTTGGACTAGTTCCATGCTATTAAGTAAATGCTTCCTCTTAGGTGGACAAAATTGTGCTCAGAAGCTATATGATGGGAAATCTCCAGAATGTAGTAGGTGATATATTTAAAATTGCCCATTAACCCTGCTGGGAAATAGGAACATGTTTACTTTTGCTGCATCTCTATTTTCCATTGAGCAGTTTTGGTCTAGAGCGAGAATTTTCATTGATACGTCAATTTCATACGAATAGGGAATTGGAATGTTCCGTGTCTTGCTAGTTCAAATCTTTCTCACTTTCAAACCCTTCAATCTTCCAGAAATAGTTTCAAATCTTTCTGACTTTCATCATGAAATAAATGTTTCACAGATGGAATTATTCTCCTTTTCACACCATACATGAGAAACAAGCGAAATTTAATTTTGTTTTTTTATGTGAACCTTACTTCTCTGTACGACATTTTTGACGATGTTGTATTATCACTTTTACTGCAACTTCTTTGGACATTATCTGTCATCTTGACCTCTTTGAGTATTTTCAACAGGTATCTAGAACACGCTACGTTTCAGACGTTCTACTTCAGCGTAGGCACCCGCCAGCGTCGGTACTTGAACCAGGGGTTGCAGAGGCCCAGTGATACCGTTCTCGCCTTGAACCAAACTACCCCGGTTCGAGTACTGGCGCTGTCGGATGCCTGAAGAAGGACGTTTAAGTGGAACATCCGAAACGTAAGTGCTGTATACTTATTGAAAATACTCAAACCGGTCAAGACGATTGATAATGTCCTGTTGCAGTCATAATGACCTTACTTAACTGTGAAATTGTTTATTGTAGAAAAAGTTGAACAATACTGAAATAATAATAACGAGTCTTCTTGCGGGAGCTACAGCTGGCGCAGCGGCGAAAACTACCATAGCTCCGCTGGACCGAACAAAAATTAATTTTCAGGTCAGTTCAAAACATATATCATTGCTTTTCAAGATGTTTGAATATAACTTACAACAATAATTTCTGTTTCAAGATATCAAATAAACCATATTCTGCTAGAGAAGCTCTTCGATTTGTAAAGGAGACTTACGTAAAAGAAGGATTAACTAGTTTATGGCGAGGAAATTCCGCGACGATGGCTCGTATAATTCCATATGCTGCAATACAATTCACTGCCCATGAACAGTGGAAACGTGTCATGCAAGTGGATCCCACGTAAGTTCATTATTGTGTGTATCTCCTTGATTATTCCTTTCTTTTTGTTAGCTTATTCTTCTTACGATACGTTCCTGAATAATGCTAGAGATTAGCCAAAACAATAAATACTCGTGCTTTTGAGGAAAAGCTCCCAGTCTGTATAACAGAGGGCTTCTTTTCGTAGAGTAACTGATTTGGGTCTTGTCATTCTTAGATTATAATACTTTTCTTTTCCCATTTTAGTTGCTAGGTCTGTTAGGCTAGTCAACGTATTGTATATGAGAAGCAAGAAATGTTTGAAGGATTTTCCTAGTCTATTTTATTTTTTGCTTTCTCTCTCACCTTTAAGTTTGAACGAAATATATTCAGTTCGAAAATTTACTCGGCTTTCTGAAGAATATTCCATGGAACCCCTTTCTTCCGAATTAATTGGGACTGTATTAATCGGAAAAGTTCAGTCTAACCGATTAATCCGAATAAATAGAACTCAGCACCATATGTACGAAGTTGCCCTGCCCGGCAATATAGCGTAGGGATGAGACAAAGCTGCTGCTCCCAATGTAATCATGTTTATGCGACGCTACTGTAACATCTCGTCCTCGGGGACATATTTATCACTACGCCAAAATGCTAATTTTAAGTGAAACAATGTTATGTAGAATGTATTGTGTATCTAATAATAAACGTTCGTCTTTTTTGCAAAAGTATCTTTTCTTCTATAGTGTATTCGGATTGCCACGGTTCAGAGCAGAGTTCTACACTAATAAAGACCCGAGTTATCATGAACTCTGGTAAGATTGCAAATAGCGTCATTCTAACATACTGTTGTGTCCTGCCAGAAGGTGGAAGTTGTACCTGGTATTTTGCTGCCCAAGTGCAAATTGATATTGAGGAATCCCTACCCGCCGGAACAGCTCGTCTGTTTTGTTTTGAACCGATTTATTTATGGTCAAAATTATAGAAGGAGATAATATCAGATACTAACAAAAAACATTTATTTATTGTACATTAAGTGAATAATAATTAAATTAGCATTCCCTCTAGTGCAACAGCTGGAGTTTGTAATTTCTGTTGTTTTTACACTTTTTTGCTCACTGGAACACTCAAGAGATACAAACCGAACACGCTTATTAATACGGATAATTATGTGTTTATTGGACCATTTTTAATGATAAATAGACATTTAAGATAAGGTCAATCTGGGAGTGAAAGAAATAGTGAATCACAAATTTTATTGATTAATCACAATAAACTGCATTTGACTTAAAAGGTCTTTTTTTCTCGTAAACGTGGGCTTCTGCGCCCGGAGTCAGTATAAACTTGTTTGTCCGAATAAAATAAAATAATCTGTCTACACATTATATAAATATGGATGTAAATATGTATATGGGTATATATCCCCCCATAATTCTGGAACGCCTGGAATAATGTCGATCAAAGTTGGTCCACATTTGACTGACAAGCACTGTTGGGGTAAGACATCTAGAAGGAGTGTTAAAAATTCAATTACATATTTATTGAGTTTAAACAATTTCCTATTATCTGTTGCAAAAATCACTTTTGGGATATACTCGTATCTTAGTCGACCTTCTTACGATTTCTCCCATCTTGTCGATATATTACATTTGAGTGATCCACGTTTCTATTTCGTCATTTTAATCACAGCCATTTACTTAGTTCTGTTATTCCCATTTCCATGCTAGATTTCCGATGGCTAAAATTTGAACAAAAAAAACATTTCAAAGTTTCATCTGCTCCCAGTGGAAATTTTCTTTCGGTGGACTTCGATTTCTTCTGTCAGTTACTTTGTTAAAATGTGATTCTCACATGAATACCGTTTAAGAGTCAATGAAATTAAAATAAGTGAATGAGCGTTATATGTCACGTTCTTTAAATTTTAAATTGAATTCCTCACAAATATTGGTTGTCCTTTTAGTAGAAGGTGCGAACTCTACTCAACCACTTGGAAAGAAATATGTTAGCTTCTGAAGAAATGTTAACTTCAAACACATAATAATCAGTCGTTCATCTCTGTAGTTTGATGAACCGTAATACCTTCCACAAAACATTCATCCAATCTGTGGGTTCTCAAAACGGCTGACTGAAGAAATATTTTAAGACCGTCTCTGCCGTACGGTCCTTGATCTGAATTGATGGAATGGATCATTGTTTGCTTCCGGGAGTCAATTAATTTATTGCCCTCCACTTGATCATACGCAGTTGTAACTGCTGTTCTGACAATAAATATATTAATAAATTTATTTAGAAAATTACTCATCTCCGAATCCTTATTGTATTAATTTGTTTGACCGAGGTTTTTGATTGTAAAAATAGTTAAAAGATTATCACTTGATTAGTTTTAAGAAATTTACTTATTTATTACGCAGCGTAGAGTTTGTCAGAATTATGTTACAATGTCTGAGGTGAACGAATACTTTAAAAAATCAGTATAATTGCTAGGGGTATATCCATTATTATTATGTTCACAAAATTTAACCCGGAACTTAAAAGTAAGTTACACTATTAAATAAATAGAAAATGAGAATTCTCCAATGTATGCCTATCAGTACATACCTTATTGGTACTTTACTGTCTAAAATGATATTTATACTCGACTTTGAAGTCGAAAATATTCAGAACAGATCATTTGATTCTTATCCAAACAAACGTTGAACTAAAGCCTGTTTATTTATTTTGTACGTAGTAAAACTAAAATAGTTTTGTTTCGTTGAATTTGATTATAATAATAAACGTAAAAATTAAAAATTCGTAAAGATTTCAAAGTCATCCTTTTTGACAGGAATTGTCAGAAACGTTTAAACGTTTATTACCAAATAACTTATTCGATAGATTTCGAAATAATTCGCTGTAGAGCAAATTTTTTATGAACGTACTTTACGTTTCTTTCTTGAGTATTTTCATTATTTCATTTGTTGTTAATTTTCGATGACTTAACGAAAGACGAAATTTGGACGTAAAAATTCTGTTCTAAGCTCCGATAGCACCGTTATTATATAAGCTAAACTATATTTTATCGTAGATAGCACAAATGTAGTAATCTTTCTTAAAATAATGTAATTCCCGTGGTATATGGGTTTACTCAGGAGTCCACATATTTTTTCCCGTTAGGGAATCGCCAGTTTTAATCCGCCAATCCCGCTTTATTATTGTCGTTTCGCAGTTTCACCCCTTTCACCACTAGTAAGCGCGGGATCAAGTAATCTGACGGCGCACGCTGGAATACAATGCAATTATTACTGGTCAAAAGACTAAAAAGCGAAGTCAAAATTTGGTGGTTTCAAGCTTACAGATTTTTTCTATAATGTCGGAAGGACACATCGCCATCCCAGTACCTTAATTACTCGAATTATTTTCAGGTATAATTGCAAAGGAACATGAGATTTTGGAAGTTTAAGAAAAATGTCGTTTTGTACCTTCTGGCTCTCTAACAATTTCTACGGAAAATGAATCAACATTACCGGTTGTAAATTTAATATGATTAAGTTCAAGGAGTTTTACATATAAAGTGTAAAACATCGAGAAACATTATTATTTTGATACATGAACAATATCATGAAATTAGCTAAAAACTGAGAAATGGACATAACATTTTAGAACCGATCATTTTTTAAGGGATTCTTAGAGATTTTGTACTAAGTACAACGGGATGGCACGAATTGAGAAACTTCTGAAATTTTACCCTTCGAGCTGGGCACGATTTGAGAAACTCCTTTACCTGGCCATTTGCGACAATAGGAACCCTTCTTACCCGCACAGGTAGTCATTTTACCCAGTTCTTATTTGAATATCACGAGCATGAAGATGTCACTCTTTCAAGACTCTTGATACTTAAAAAGTTGTTTAATTATATTTTTAGTGTTATGTCACTGTACAATTATATTTATTGCACAAATTATTAGTCATAATAATAAGTCAACATTAGAGACAAAACAAAACATACCACAAGAAAATAAAACTTACATTGGAAACAAGAAAAATAAAATGAATCTATAACTGCTTCCAGACTAATTAAACTAACATGCATGTTCACATTTAATGTACAATTCACATTTGACGAAGTTCATTGAATGATTAATAATACGTTAAGAATAGAGTGCTGTGCACACGCGTGGCGAGGTCGCTCCATGTATTTCTTCCGTTTTTATGGAATCGTCCGTTTGTCGCGGGTTTTTGCAGTGCTAGTGAACTACGAAGTGTTCGCCGAATGTGTAAATTTAGCGTATTTTTAACTACAAATTGTTGAGATATCACGTAACAATCGTTTTAGCGTTCTCTCCCTTTCACAGGCGACAACGGTTTACTTTGGGTACCGTCCACGTTGCAACGTCGACAAAATTCGTGGAACTTCTGTGTTCTGTTTAAACGGTTGCCGCACTCACCCTTCGTATTCCACCACCAGGACTGCGGAAACCTTCGTTGTTTCGTTGCCTTTCTTCTCCGAGGGACTCCACATTTTCTGTTCCATCTGGTGCTAAAGGGCTTCCATCAGCCACCGCCTCTCCAGCCTCTATGACTATGTGAATGGCATCTTCGTAGGCGTAGCTACAGATTTCCATCATTTCGGTTTATCGACATGCCAACTACCTGACCACTCACACGCTAGCATGGAGCCAAAACAACTGTGCAATTCTCAACCTAATTTTAAAAGAAATAGGGCGAGATATGTATGAAGTTTTACATCAAGTTGCCTCACATGATCCTTCTGCTTTGGAAAGCGCTTCGCGAGAATCCGTTCAAGCGTGGGAAATGCCCATTAGCAGGCGAACAAGGAACGGACTTCGAGCCATCGCAGAAGCCAGCCCACATCTCTCAGAGGCACCAACTACCACCACTGTTGAGGGGAGTGACACTTCCAAGAAAACTATTTCTTGGAACAATGTCTCTGGCGATAGCACCTCCAGAACTGCGCACCCCACCACTGACGACGCCTCACAGTCCGAGACCATCTCAACTGTGGACAATGAACGAGCAGTAGCCACCACCTCCACCAGCGCTTCGGCGAAATAGACCACCCTGTTACCAACGTTCTAGATGGAGACGTCATCCCTCGTGTTGGTTTACATACCCACGGGCACGATCGATGCAGTCATCGCACCAGACTGCAAAAAAAGAAACAAAAATGCCCGTCATGAATGCTTCACCGCCGGAAGGGAGGTTCAGTCAATGGGCAAGACACATAACGAAAGGGACTGTCTACTAAGTGACAATGCGATTTACAGGTGCATCGCTGTCAATTGAGACTCGTTGCATCCGAGACTATAAAAAGATCACGGAGATACTCCGTAAAGCAGACGAGTATTTCACACACCAATTGCGGCAAGAAAGGTGGTTCCGGTATGTGATTACGCGCCTTCCTCCCACCTTATGGAAGACGAGGTGACAGAAGGACTTCTACTCTCTCACCCCGATGCAGCGAATACCTCCAAGTCTGAACTTGTCCGAGTAAGGAAAGTTCGCAAATATACAAGAGATGCTGCAAAAGTCTCACGTGAAGAGAGTCGAGGGTCATTCTTCGTCGACTTGCCACCAGGCGATAACGGAGAGTGGCTAATAAAACTTCGATCATTATGCAATGTTAGAATTGAAATGAAATTAGCAGAGCTACACCCCACCCCTCCTATATATAAAGCTAACGGTGGAGACATACTGCAACATAATATGGAGGTGCAGAAAATGTAACTGAATGCATCAAAAGCGTGTGAGTGCCCTATAAATGAGCCATGCACATGTTGCAACTGTCGTGGCAGCCACCCAGCCAATTTCACTGGCTGCATCAACTGGATGCAGCAAGCGGACGCGCGGCGGGTTGACGGGGAGGAACCAAACCGCCCCGCCCGATCTGCGCATACGGTGAACGAAGGGGCATCCTTTACAGCAGCCGCCGCCCCACCCCCACCGTGTGCGCGTGTTCGTCAATGGAGTGCTGGTGTCTGGCCCAGGGATCAGCTGCCCGATCGGCGGCCTCCCCTCTCAAACGCCCCCTTCCTCCACCGTCAATGCCAACACTGGTGACGATGCTACCACCGCCACTGCCACCACGCCAGCGGTAGCGCCTTCAATTTGCGGAGGGTCGTTTTTGGCTGGCTCCCGCCCTACAGTGCCGCTCCCCAGCAGCAGGAATAGAGTGGCGCCCACCCTCAGGCACGCCAGACAGTGATGCGTCTCCAGGAGGAAGTAACAGCGCTAAGTTCCCGTGTTAACCACTTGCATATGGAAGTGCAAAATGTCGCGGGAGTGGAAAACCTTTCTAAAGTGATAATGAGCAGGATCAATGAGCAGCAGAACTAGACTGACGGAGACCCCGACTGTTGGTAGTAGCAGCGTGGAACATCAACGGACAAACTAAATACAGCGAGAAACGATTAATGAAACAATTTATCAACTACCACAAAATTGACGTATTGTTGCTCCAAGAGACCCACCTAAGACCAACAACAGACTTCAAACTCCCAGAAATGACGATATACTGAATTAACAGACCATTACCCAACTCCACTAGCAGACAAAGGGTGGCATTGCTGTTGCGGTGAAAAACTAGACTCCACAGTTGACCTACCGAGAAGCTACTTTGGTGGCCATAGGGAAGCAGTATGGTGAAACTGTGCTAGCCTCGTGCTACCAGAGACCGGCAAAAACAATACTCGATGCTGACATAAAAAATCTGACGACGCTAGGAAAGCATTATGCACTGACGGGTGACTTTAACGCCAAGAACACTAACTCGGGATACGCAGCGACAAATAACAACGGTAAAAAATTAAAAAACATTATTACAGGAAAATTCTATGACTAAATTAAATCCCCCCAACACTCAAACAAGGTACACAAAAAAGGAACAAAACACCGACCCGACATACTAGACATACTCCTCGTCGATGACGCCACTCCCACGACGACGCCAAAACCAGAACCGCACGGTCGGAGTGGCCACTATCCCATTGTGTTTACATTAGGAACCATCAAACAGATGTTGACTCCCTACTTCCCCTCACCGACCATAGACTGTACCGCAATAAAAGAGAAGGTATATGACACAACGCCTAACCCGCCAACCAATATACTGGAAAATCCACAAGAGACTGACAACGAAATAACAAAACTAACAAATACAATCAATACGACTATCAAAGAATGTATTCTAATTAAAGCTCACGCCACACAGTCAGGCGCAACCAGACTGCCACTAGACATACGAGATTCAATAAGACGCGAATGTAAAACGCGCCTCCTCTGACAGCGCTTTTGTCCCCCCCCCCTCCTCCGACAACTAGAAAAAGAAGAAGCCGAAGTGCGGTCGAAACTAGCAGACTACTACTCATCATAATGGAAAAAAAACAATAGAAAAAATTAGTTCACGAAAAACCTGCGAAAGGACTCTACAAACTACAGCGAGCGCTCAGAATTGAACCCAAGACCGCCACAGCAATTCGAAACCCGACAAATAACGACAACTATCTTTACGACAATGTACAAAAAGCAGAAGCGTTCGCTGATGTGTTACAGGACCGATTCACTGACAAACGCGAAAGAACAAAGAAACCTATTGTAATGAACCTTGCCAACAAAAAGACCCGGGTAAAGACTACTACATAAACATACTACATACGGCAACCATACTGAAAAATATACCTGAGAAAACTAGAAGTTATCTCATTCACATATGCAATTGCTGTCTATCAACTGCTTACATCCCGACTCCATGGAAGAAGGCAAAAATAAAAAAGCTTCACAAACCGACTAAACCAAAAGACGAAATATGTTGTTACAGACCAGTAAGCCTCCTTCCACTACCAGGAAAAATACTCGAACAACTTATAATGCGACGCACTCTACCGACAGCAGAATTATTCGAAAAGAAAAGTTTGCTTTCCATCCCAACCATTCAACCCCTTTTCTCGCTCTAACTTTACTACAACAAATTACTGTGGTCCTGAACTTTCACAGACATGTACCAGTCGTTTTTCTTGATTTTATTCAAGCTTTTGACTGAGTCCCACACGACATTATTCTTGACAAACTATCCCTTCACCTTTCTCCCTGTCTTATTACACTCTTTATTAACGTACGGAACTTTCTATGTACAAATTGAATCCTTCCGTTCTACAACTAGACCGATCACGAGAAGTGTGCCTCAAGGAACCGTTCTTTCTCATCTCTTGTTTTCCTTCTTCATCAACTAGCTGCTGTACCCTGCCCCCAAACTCACGAGACTTTATTTCTTTGCTGACGACGTTGCAATATTAGCACGAGGAAAGACTGTAAAACAAAAACTAAGAATCTTCGACAAATGCCTAGCCGGCGCCACAACTTGGGCTGACGAAAACGAACTAGCTTTCTTGGCAGAAAAGACCTCAACAATCATGTTTGACAGACGAAAACCAAACAAAAACCGAAAACAAGGACCCGGCACTCGGCAATCCGACACTCGCTACCTGGGCATAACTCTAGACGAAGGTCTGACCTGGAAAACACATAAAGACAATACAAGCTAAAGCCAGACATAGAATAAGAGCCCTAAGACCGTTGCTGACGAAAAAGGAACTACCAACAGTGAAAGATATACAGAACTAAGTCGCTGTCGTACTCTGCAGAGTACGACAGCGACTTAGGCGTGTGCGACTCTGACATTGCCCTGAAGAAGGCCACAGCATGTTGGCCGAAATGTTGGTAGTTGTATCTTCTAAGATGCGGTTTGTCCCGGACAGACAGTCCGGCCGCGGAATCCTACGTTTATAGCGAAAGTTAATTTATATACTCGTAAGACATGCGTACGACCAATAATCACATACGTTCCCTCCGTGTGGACATTAACCAGATCGAAGACACTACTAAAACCACTCAGAAACTATGCACTGAAACTAATAACCGGACCTTTGCTAATGACTAACCTAAACACACTCCGACAAAAAGATATACGAGAGTGTCTAAAAAGGTTGGTAACAAAGGAACTTTAGCGAGCCTTTGTACATGACCAAAAACCCAAGACATTCAGACAATTCCGACAATATCTACATTCCACCATGGGAAGACGAGTGCAACTACCATCTGACCGACTAAAGCTATTATGACGAATAAAGAAAAGAAAATCAGACCACATGCAAATAATACCTGCTCGCTATCATTAAATTATTACTGTCAATCTCATATAGTTTTCATTATCATGTGTATAATCATTTCATCATATTCATCAATATAATACAAACAATCAAATTAGTTGAAATCTAGTAAAACCAAGTGAATAGCTCATAGGTATAGTGCATTAAGGAAACTGAGCGAGTGAATGTGTTAGTAAAAAATAGTGACCGAACAGCAAGAGGCAACCAGCCTGGTACTGTCATTGCAGAGGTGACAAAGCCGCTACGCGAAAAAAACCCGTTGATTACAGTTTTTTGCAGCCGCTTTATTTTATTTATGAATTCATGCTTCTGCTTTGTTTTCTTATGTCTAATAGCTCTCACTGTTTGAGGTATCGTTGTTTCGAATATGTGTATCTGTCTGAGCTCATATTTTACATACATAAAAATATTCGGGTGAGAGGAGCTCTGTGATGCATTGAAACTACAAAGGAAAGTCTCACGAGCATTCGTTGTTCTCCATTATTCGCCGACTGGTCGCTCCATATGGCGGGCGGGAATGAAACATTTCCATCTCAGGCTAAATAATTTTTTAGCGTGATAGTTCACAAGTCTCATCAACGGGTCATCGCTTGGCTGGGTGCTCATGAAGTCGCAAAATCTTTATCCGACTACTTAGTGGCATGAGTATGTAAGGCAACCAAAATTAGAGCCATTTCCCTTTCTCACATGATTCGTCATTGAATATTTTCGACAGTCCAAGTTGTTGAATCTTCCTCCCTTTGAAAAGTATTATACATTTTACAGCAACATTGTTGCATATTCTTTCAAGTTTCAAACAAATTAACCGACTAATAAGTAAACAAATCAGTACGGAAAGATATGTTGAATATTTATATTATTAATTGTAGTTTTTTTTCACAAAGTAACTTAATAAACGGCCAAGTAATCATGAAGACAACTGACATTCAGATCAGAGTGGAAAGATGAGAAATGTAGATTTGGAATTTCCGAAGCCGGTCCTCAGGTAAACAACGGGGTGCAACCAGAGATGAGGATGTTTTTCAATTCGTGCCTAGGGATTAGTAGACCCTTTTTCAATCTTTTCTCGTGGTCAAAATAGTTTTCTTGATTCGAGTCTGCCCGGAACTGAGCTTTTAGCATTTTGAATAATTTCTTTTTCGTGCATAGGAGTTATTCTCCTTGAATTCATTGCTCAGGTAGAAAACATGAAATGCATGTCAGAAATGATAGCATATGACTTAAAATTTTCAAATATTTATTTTGAGAGCAACCTTCTCTTCCGAATTAGCGAGTACGGCCCGTTGAGAGAAATCATAAATAGAGATATCTCTATCGGTAGTGTTTGCTCAGGTGGTTTTGGTATAAGAATTGATGTAGAAATAAAAGTTGTTTAAAAGTCTTTTCTTCTCTAATACTGGGCTTATGGCAAACAATACAACCTAACGTTTTCATTTGCCTTATGGTCGTGAATATGGGTAACTTCGATGCTATTATTTTTTCTTTCTACATTGATGGGAATGGCGTTGGGGACCATGGTAGGTTTTCATGCTGTTTAGAGTTATAAATTCGTTTTGAATAAAAGTTGCAACTTCACATTTGAAGGGGTGAGTGGGTGAAGGAGGTATATATCATTTTTTTAAATTGAGTTATTGTCAGGGATGAAAAAGGTGTGAGTTGGCCTGTTTTTTGGTACAACTTTCTAGTAGCCTTATTAAGGTAGATACTAGAGTAATGAAGGAGGTATATGACAACAACAAAGTACATTTCTGATGGAAGGATGTATGTAACATAAATTACCACATACCTCTCTCATCCCCTAATCCAAAAAATCAACAATGTAATATACCTCCTTCATCCAGAAAAAAGTTGCTTTCAACTTGGTGAGTTAGGGAAGTATGGATAGCAAAATAACACATTCCCCGTTCTCCCACAGCGCTGAAAACCTACCGTATTGGCCCGAATATAATACGACCCTCAATAGTCCTTAGTATTTTGAAGGAAATACCCATTTTATTCTATCCTTTTTAATCACAACTTTTCTCCTAACGCGTGAACAATGCATGCACCTTTTATTCAAAACTTTGGCCAAATATAACAATATGGTAACATCAGGATTCGAAAAAAACATTGATGCCATATTACTACAAATATTGCGATTCCGAAAATATAAGTTGTATTTTTCGCTCTTGATATTTACGGTAATTCTAAAGAAATATTGTTCCGCACTATTGTCTTCTCTTCTCTTCTCTTCTCCACCGGTTATAATAGTAGGGTATAATAGTAATAGTAGTTATAATAGCGGTAATAATAGTAGTTAGGGTATGATAATTATAATATGGCTCGTGTGTGAGACGTGCGTGTGTGTAAGACTGGCCACACAACTAAGCTGCATCATAATATTCTTGGAACACCGCGAATTCTCGATTAGTGATTATCAACAGGTGCGTTCAAATGCTTGTTGAGGCGCACAGTACCCAACTAATTGTTGCTAATCTTGAAGTACTCGAATATAATGCGAATACAACATTGGAAGGTACGTATTAGGAAAAGCTATATTCGGGCAATACGGTATTTCCTTCATGTACTGAACAGCTATTTGCGACAGGTGGAAAGAAAAATCCGAGTTTAAGACGTTTTTAAGTCTGAGTTTTTAAAACATACTGATTGAAAAAAGATTTGAAATGATTTCTAGGGGATAACTAATGTTAAACTTAGTTCGGAAACTTTTGCTGAATTTAATACGATTGATGACAAAGAACCAATGAGACTGAAGTTTCGCTTAAACCAAAGAATCAATTAATCATTTGGAGAGACTACCGCCCAGGCCAAATTAAAAATTTCGTAATGATTTGTATGTATCATTATCTTGTAAAAAAAGTCAAGTTAAGACAATCGACCACAAGTTCCCAGAATTAGATCATTTTTACTTGGATTCTGATCAGGATTTTGGCCGAATAGAGTAAAATTTAAGAAAACACCAGACTATTTGTACTCCTCAACAATATCATAAAATCATTGCCCCGACTAGTAGAAAAAATACGGTTATTGAAATGGAACACCATTTCAGTGATACTGAGGATCTTCCTAAAAAGATGAAACTTTTGATCGGAAAAAACGAATGAAAAAGTACATTTTAGAGATAGAATTAAATGGAGTCGTGTGGACACTTCTGGGTCATACCTTTTCAAAGAGAACTTTGATCCTTATACTCCCTTTGAAGTGGTAAATATTCATAAAAATTTGAAAATAAAATCTCCTCTTACCAATGATTTCGATATCTTACGACTCTCAGAAAAACTGACCAAGGAAAAATTTGAAAACCTTAAGGAATAGCTGCGCTTTATTCCAGATGAACACAAGTGGTTCTATGAGCAGGTTTTTCGTGAAAATTGGGTATAATGAGATTAAGAATAATTGAAATCTTTTCGTGTAATACCAACTATTGCTTTTATTAAAATAAGAACAATTTTCTACTTGTGTTATTCTGGAATAATATGCTAGATATGTTATGTAATAGAACCACATTACTTTCAAATATACAAACAATACTTATATAAATATAAACTTTACTTATATAAAACCTTTGTTGTATGGTCATAACCCCATTCATTTCATAAAATGATAAAAGTAGAAATTTTGCGAGTGGAAGAGTTTGGTATGTACAATATATATTTTATTTTAATTTTTTAAACTCGTATTAAAACAAAAATTTATAATGAATAAAATTTTTACCACTTATATGAATAGTATATTTGAGCAAGAACTTAATAAAATAATAACAAAAAAGTACCGCAATGACAACTTTAAGGTTAAATATCTCAAAACACACTTGCTGTTACATACTCCCTTCATCCACTCACCCCTTCATTTATGAACTGTGAAAAACGTTTGTATGAAATGAATAGAGGTTTTAGGAAATAAAATGATTAATTATTCTCTTAAAAATGTACTTTATTCTACATTTGTTGTAAAGTGACTAATATGTTTGGTGATTTCGACTCCTCTCTTAATCGCCAAGTGAGAACAACACACCCCTGCAATGAACAGGATTCATGCTCGCGCAAGGTCACTCGTTCAAGGATGAGTTCTTTTGAAAACAAGTTATGTTTGCGCACGGTAGCTAATTTTATGCGTTACTGCTGGCAAAACAATGAGGTCAAAGTTTACTGGAGAACATTCTAAGAGAACCTCCAATGACGAGTGTCGGCTAGAATGAAAAAGATTTTGCGATATCTGACTCCCGTTGGAGAGGATGACTTAGTTAATGGAAGAGATAGACTCGAACATTAAGAGATAATTTATTAAGAAGTTCGAAAAAATTAAGAATGTATGTAATTTATTTTATGATTTTGAGCATGAGCAAATTATGCTTGTAAATATGGTGTCTTCTTATATTGCCTGAATATCTTTTTCGTCCTTTGTAAAGGTCAGTTGTGATCAATCTTTCTTAAGTCGTCTGACACAGGTTGCTTGACCATTTTAAAATAAATTAATAGTGTCACCTTTAGTTGCTTATAGTGTGAAGAGCCCGAAAGAAGTGAAATTTTATTTTCATGACAATCAATTTATTAATTGCGGCAAATTTTGTTTCTCAGGGCTCATTGATTTTTTGCAAACGAGAAAAGAAATATTATAATCTCAATAACTGATTATGGTAGACATGAGAAACAAAATCCATTTTCTTCTACTTTTTCTGCTTAATATAATTCATTGTTATAAAAAATACCTACATTGTAGAATAACTAACGAAAGTTACACCTAATTTTTAAGTTGGTAGTTAGCAGCTCAGCACAATTGAGGGGACCGTTTTTAGGAAAGGGGTATGCTATCGAATATAAAATTGTTCATTTTAGTAGAAGTCCTCATTGGGTGTCAATTCAGCAAGTGCGAAGCATGTTATTTGTTCGAATAACTTTTAATAGTTTTAATAAATTCAAAATTTAAGTGAAGATCGAACTTTGAGGGTTGACATCTCTAGTGAGGGATCTGATAAAAATGTATAATTTATGTATGTTATAAATCTGTATACTTGTAAACTGTATAACGAAATTCAGCTTTGATACTTCTGTCTAGAATAAATTACAGATTTTTGAAATTCAAAATTTTCGCTTACCATTTGTAATTATTTACCGGATTATTTAGATCGTTTCTCTGTTGTGTTTTAGCTATTTATGTTATTATTAGTGAATTTGTTAATAAAAATTGAGCTACAGAGGCAAAAGAAGTATAAATATACGCGTCGAGTCAAGAACTAAAAATTAATAGAATCGTAATATTTGGTGCAACCCACGCAAAACAAACGTTTGGGGCAAACGTAGAAAATGGAAAATTGACTATAAAATGTTGTACTGCTGCAAAAATTATGAAAAAATTAATGCATGTTGAGTTATATATTTATAAAATTATGGAATAAAATTAAGTGTTCCTATTAATTCTCCAAATGTGCTGTTTTGCGATTATCAGAAATTCTTTTTGCAAGTTTCTAAAATTATTCTATTCTGTTCTTAAATGATATTAAATGACCTCGAAAAAAAAGAAGTCTAAACCTGCGTTCCCATCCCCCGTGTACATGGAAAAGTTAAACACATTTTTGCCCCAGGGAAGGGATTATGAACTATGGACCATGGAAACTCACGCTATAAGGCCGGTGTTGCCTCATCTGGCACCAGTGCCATCTGCTACCGAAAGGGACGTGGTTGAGTCAGGTGGGGAGGGAAGGTATACTTTCCTCACTCTTTTCTCCGCTACAATGAACTTGGAAATTCAAAATAAAAATTACTATTTAAATATTTTCAGTCAATATTATTTTACGTGTAATTAATGACATAATAAATGGCGGAAAGAAATTATATAACAATGTAATAATATAGTAGACAAAAATAACAAAATATACAAATAACGTTATGATATCTTACTTGGTTTGTGAGAAATATAGCGTGCTATTGAAACTTATCCACATGGGGCGATAGAAGGTAGGAGGTGGGCGGAAGGGCTATTGTTAGTAGGTGGGCCGGTTATCTAGGTTTACCAACAATTTGACCCACGTCGAGGTGTTAGTAGGAGTAGTTAGAGTAGAGTAGTTAGTAGGAGTAGGAGTAGGAGTAGTTAGTTAGAGTTAGTGTTACTGGTTGTTGTAGGACGTGGATAGAAGAAGAAGAGTTCAAGGGGTGCTTGTTATCACTTCACATCACAATCACTATCTCCACATCTTCACTAACGCACCTCTTATTCCAGAACTTGCCTAACACTGTGAATAGATGCAGAGCTCGAGAACGTTTCCACAACCGATGCAAGCATTAAATTCCCGTATCTAATATCGTAGTCTTTGTGTGAGAGGGTTAGCGGCGGGGGACTAATCTAAAAACATTGACTCACTATCGAAATATAAAACAAAATCATAGTTCAGGGTGGCGAGCAACCGGGAAAACTCAGGGAATTTTCTGTTTCTGGAGAAGTAAGGGAATTTGCTCACTGGCCAGGGAAAAAAATTAGAAGCGATAAGAACGATCGTTTAAGTAAAAAGTACACCGCGAATTGTTTTCTTCGATTAGATAGAAGGCGACTTATTCAACCCAATATTCCGTGAGTTTTTCATTGAAAGATGGAAGCACTGCCTGACAACGAAGGTAACCTGTAACTAACTTAATTGTTAACGCCATTGCAACGAAGCGACAGTCAGTCGGTTCCATTTTTTTGTGGGGCTTTAGGGCTCGTCAAGGTCATTAGAGCCCTTGCAGGTAGGAAAAATGCAGTTTCGCACCATAGGGAAGAAACGTAGTGACTATTTTCCGTGTGTGGGACTCGCCGAATATCTCGACCATACCCACCAAAAACCCTCCTCAATTCAACAAATATTTAAACACAGAGATGAGAGAAAAAGAAAAGGAAACAGTTTCCCAATACATTATATCGAAAATGAAATAAATTCTAAAAATTATAATTTTCAAACTACAGAAAGGAAGAATAAAAGGAAAGAAGAAAGGGGAAGAGGAAAGAAGAATGCAAATTCAAACCCTCCCGAGAAATTGTGGGAGGAGCCCCGATCTACTCATAAAATTCAATAGTTTATTAACATTGAATTGTTGGTAAATCTACAGCCAGACCAATTTGTCTCCGTATTCTGGTGTATTTTCTGCAATCAATTAGTAGGTGACATACTGTCAGAGAAGAGCTACACTCCTCACAAACGGGTTCATCATCGAGTAGCAAAAGATACAATGTCCTACGCGCAGGTGGGTCAGCAAGATCTTGCGCCTGACTGACTTACAGGAACTGCTTCATGACTTAACAGAGGATTTGATAAGTCGGGGCTTATTTCCTTCAACAGCCTACCACTCATTGTTCCATTCACTTAGAATTCTTGTCTTGATGGAATTTAGGAGATCCCTTTTTTGAATAGTGAAGAAATCCACGCGATTATTGAGGCATGCCGCCTTCGCGGAAACGTCTTCTTCCTCATTTCCTCGGATTCCCACAAATCGGGGAATTCAGCAAAACATGTTCTTTTCATCGCTTTGGAGCGAGAAAAGCACATCCTGGATGTTCTGGATCAGTTTGTCAGCTGGATACATAGTCGGGATTGCTTGAAGGGCACTTTGAGACTCAGAGCAAATCAGGAAATTTGATCCGCGAGAGCACTTTGTTGATCGCAGTGCTCTCAATATGACGTAACACTCAGCGGTGTAAACGCTGCACAAGTCGCCAAGACGGTGGCCACAGGTCTTACGGGGGAACACCACGGAGCAACCGACACCATCGGCCTGCTTCGATCCGTCTGTAAACACAGGAATATTGATCCGGTTTTTGTCAAGGATTAGGTGGAAGTATACATCACCTCTGGAGTTGTCACGATGCAGAAGATCGAAACTAATCTTCGGCTTTGCAAAGCCCAAGGAGGAGTTTTACTAAAACCTTGATTTAAGACATCAGATGTGCGTATAATCAAGTTTTCCAAAAAAAGTTTGGAGCGATATCCAAATGATTTGGGTGCTCTCAGTCTGTTGTTGTAGAAACGGATGGAAGAAGAGAAATGATGAAATACTGCGTTGTGTATCAGCGCCCCATTTCCTGCTACTCAGGCACTTGAATAGATTCAGACTTTAATGTTCTCGCTCTTAGGTCTATAATATGGTGTATCCAATTCAGTCTCTGATGAAAGATTATACCTAAGAATTTTACAGAAGGATAGAATTTTAGAACATTGTTTCCCAGAGTGAGGTGAGGTTCTGGCAGGAGGCTTGGTCTCGTACTGAAAACAACACAGCGTGTTTTCTCAGCTGAAAAACGAGGTTATGCGGGGAGATTTTCCGGAGATGGACTACCCTTAAATTTCGGCAATGCTCTTCGCCTCGCCCGAATGGTGGAATGACAAGCGTCGTTCCACCAGGGCACATGAGGTCTTCACGGAAACAGATGTTTTCGGAATGGATTCTTCAGCGGCGTGATGAATCATCTGGATCAGATGGTCGACCCTCTCTTGGACACTTCCTGTTTCTCTGAAAACAGCCAGAGGGAATCCATTTCTGAAGCTTGAATTCGGGAACAGTCGCACGTTCCTGCAAGGACAACCAGATAGGATTGTGGTCGCTTCCATGCAGATCATCTTCTACCTTCCATTGGAAGATATCAGCAACGTCAGAAGAACAAATTGACAGGTCTATAGCAGTCCATGACCCCGTGGCAAACGCAAAGTGTGGCTTCTCCCCGGTGTTCATTAGATATAAATCTTCACGCTCAATGAGATAATTCAGCAGTCGGGCCCTGGGGGCAATCGCTCGACGAACCCCACTGTACACTGTGGGCGTTGAAAACTCCAAGGAGGAGGAATGGTCGAGGGAGTTGGAGAATTAAATCTCTGAGGGAAGTCTCCGAGAAATCTCGTGTCGGAGGAAGGTATATTGAACACACGGGTATATTGAACACACGGTCATAGCTGGTATGCTGTGAATTGTGACTGCTATAGCCTGGATTTGAGTTTGCTGGAGAATGGGTGTGGAGAGGATAGTGTTTCTAACAAACAAGTCAACTCCACCTCTTGCTCGATCTTCCGTGGTGTCGTCATGCCTGAAGCTGAAGTATGCCCGCAGAGAGAGAGAGTGTTCTGGTAAAAGGTGTGTCTCTTACAGGCAAATATATATCGAATTGCGACGCGATAAGTCCTGTAACTCTTCACGTTGAGTTCTATAGTCGTTAAGATTCAACTAAAGTATGGAAGCCATTACTATATGGAACTTCCTGGGTCGGGCTCCTGACTTTGCATTTCCGCGTCACTCGGACAATGCACTATCCGACTCGGAGGAAGGAAGGACACGACTTGTTGGACGGTGTTGTTGTTGGTTTTAAGAAATCGGGAAGGTGCAGGGGTTTAGCCCCGGAACCCTGCTTTTTCTTCGTATATTATTTGGTACTTGCTGTAGATACACTGCTGGTTATTTTCTGTGTCGAAGTAGAAGTACTGGGATTCGCTGAAGTTTTTGTCTTCGCGGGAACAACTTGAAGAACTTTCTTCCCACAACTGCACTGGCATGTGCACGACGTTGTCGGAGACACGTCAGTGAAATTTGCCTCAATGGAAACTCTTTACTACTTGGGTCTTTGCTGCGATAGAGTAACTGGTATAAAATACACGGTGTAAAACCTTGTATTTCTTCCGCGCTTTACCATAAGGGATCTTCTCGATGGTCTTAATTTCCTGTATTTTCTTTTCTTCAAGAAAGGAAACGCATTCCCTGCTCCATACCGGGTGGCTGCCTGAGCAATTAATGCATTTGGCAGGCTCCGGGCATGAAACGCGTTCAGTAGGCTTTTGTTTACGACTATTCCTTATACACTCAATAAAAAATCATTTCTGTGGGAGCTAGTTCACCACTTGACATGCCGATATATTTCATTATGTATGATGTCGGAGGGTATTATGGTCCATTCCCACCTGTAGCGATTAAATTACCTGGATACCGGCAGATACCGCTCACATTCACTTCAGCAAGAGCACGTGAGTGGGAAAACCCACTTGTCAGAGCGCTCCCATGGATGTGGTCGCCCATTAGACAGTAGGTTGTAGTCGCCTTGCGATAGCTTGGTTTATCTGCGAATTTCCCCCACGTTAAATTAATATAATTTATCATTAATCCTGCCAATACGTATTGGCTTTTATCATGGAATTGACTGGTCATGTTGATTTTTCGTAACGTTGACTAGAAATCTGTTAAAAAGACCTCTTCAAAAATATGTTGTCTCAACTTACGAAGACTTCAAAAAGTGTGGGTTTTCCGTCCCGTGTGCCATACTGACATGTCGGGAATGTTTACTTCCAAGTCGAGATAACATTATAGAAAGTTCAGTTTCAGGTCGATTAACAGGCACACTTGCAATTTGTATTCTTTCTTTCTATTCTTGTTTTACTACCAATACAGATATTCGAAAGAAAGTTATCAACTGGAAACCTGTGATAAACTCGCGCGGATTGCTGATCAATAAACGGCTTTTCACAAAACCACATAAAGTGAAGATTATGATACGTGGAAAGACAAACAATCATCAGGCAAGGAAGAAGGCAACTTAATTTTTCACGAAAACAAGTAGAGAGATAACAATGCAGCTGAAGAAATAATAACAGCGCCAATGAAAGCTGGTTTTGTCGACTGTATCAAAGAGATGAAGTTACGGGTAGAGACATTTTTGTGCGCTTTGATTGTGATTTTTTCTTCTTTTATTGTTGACTGTTCTAATGATACCCTCATTGCCCGGGAGCATTACTTGATTGTACAGTTGATAGCAATATCTTTTGTATTGTATAATTATAATATTTTTTTTGCAATCTCAGTTTCTAATAGTTTCGTTGTAATTTATTTGTTTTGATAAAACTGCAGTCAGAGAAGTGTCCAAATTCGTTGTTAAAGCCTACAAGCAACTTCTCTGCGTCCTATTCATCTCGCCCAAAGCTTAGGATTGGGAAAGATGAAATAACTGAGAATAATGATGTGCGGTATTTGGCGTCATGGCCTTTTGTGACTGGCCTGGTGTGTCTGGTCTGGTTGGTAGCTGAACTCGTACAAGATTAGAAGTGTTACTATTCATGTCAGTGACCCTGAAAACTGTGAATTAGACTGTCTTTTCTGTGGTTTAATATTTTACGTTTCACCCCGTCCCACTTCACTCATAGGGAATACCCATAACCCCTCCAATTTGGTCTGATCTTCGACCCAGCTGCATTGATAGTATAATTTTTTTGTCTGAGAGCACTGAAAACTGTGGAATCAACACATCGATCCTTTTCAGTTTTTATTCCATTCTATTTCCACTCCCCAACCATGTAGGGGTGCTTGGGATGTCTTATTTCCTATTGCGGCTGAATTTTCACTTAGTCGATATCAAGATGTCACAAATTTAATTCAGCAACATCGATAAATGTACTCGTCACTGGTGTGTCATTTTCGGTATTTATACGTATCCCCTTTCGTAGGGGCGAATAGGGGCATTTTGTGGGTTTAACCGTAATCGAGAAGGTCACTATTCATTTCAGTGGCCCCTAAAACTATGCTGTCGACACTAATAAGTCTTTTTCGACTAATTTCACATCTTCCCCCTTACCCTACACATTTTCCACCACGTGGGTCATTGTGGTCTTTTCTTACAGAATTTTTTATCTCTTTCCTGCTCAAAAAGATCCTGTTATCTACATTTTGTAGAAAAATATTAATTTCTTTGGGTATCGACGGGTTTCTGGTCGAAGATTCAAGGAAACATAAGAGATAAAATGTATCGTTTAATGACTAGTTTCGTGTAATTCCTCGCCATATGATGTCTGCAACCTACTCCTCTTTTACTCCAAGTCTCTATACAACGGTGAGGCCAATCCATTCTCTTTAATTAGGAAAGCTTAGTGATGCACGAACTTTTGCAGCTCGTCAAGAAGACTAATTAGTGTCTCGCTTTGATTTATTTCAACTTGTATATCTTAGGTCGCTTCTAGTAAAGAATTTTACATTAATAATGAAGATTAACCATGAACGTTCGGATGGCACTAGGTGACGACTTGCGCCATTGCGTACCGTTCAAAATATTTTTTTGGATAAATCAATTGTAGTTGAAACACAATTTTGGACAGTTCTGTTAGATTAATATCACTACATGCAGTTTCATTGTCTACATGCCTTCCCAACGATCTATAATTGCTAAGAAGTATGTCACAATGGCCATTAATCGAAGAACGCTGCTCAATACCAAAACTAGAAATGAACATAGTCGTAAAACTATTATTACTGTCAACTTACTTATTTAAGAAAACCATGCCATCTAATCGAGGGTTGTCCCCTGAAGAGTCCGATCAACCAAACAGGAATTTGTAATTTGGGGTCTTGAGCAGAGAAGTCTCGAAAAATTACGATTTATCCCAACTTGATGCACCAGGTACGTTGATGACATTTTTGCATGATTCCAGGAAACAGAATACAAAGCATGTTCGATTTATTGAAAAGTTACCATCCAAGACTTAAATTCACTTTAGAAATTTAGAATAATAAAAAGCTAACTTTTCTTGACATTCTAATTGCACGTGAGAACGGAATTATCTTTCGATTGGTATGTATAGAAAGGAAACAAACTTGGGACGTGTGCTTAATTTTCATGCTGAGAAGTAGGGAAAAGATATGAGCCGTTGTACTTTCAGATGAACAATTTAGGAAAGATTACTCGCAAATTGTTTATAATATACTTTTGGTTAATCATAACCCTCTGGACTTCATCAACGGACACAGAATTTCACACATCAACAGACACTTAGATATTTGCGGCATAGACAACAACACCAATGGGAAGATACGATTTACGTAATTTTTTTCCGTACAACAAGATTTGTTACTGCGGGGAATAATAAAATCGGAAAGCATAAAAGTATCAACGTACCAAGATAGAAATACGTTAGTATCTAAAGAGGTCAGGAAGGATACTATGTGAGTAAGAAATATAGTTTATGGGATAAAATGCAGAGATTGCAATGTTATTTATATACGAGAGACAAAGAGGACTGAAAACAAGAATTCACTACGTAGATGAGTATAACTTGATGGATCAGGAAAATCTCAAGATATTAGACAGCGAAAGTAATTGTTATGCACGCGTATGATACAAGAACGACACAGTAGCTGCCATTGGCGGAGGTATTCTTCCTCAACTCCACTACATAGGTTGATCCTTTCCACAGGTTTCTCGGCGAGAACGTCTATTGTCAACATCCCGGCTCGTACACGAACTGCGTCCTCAGATTCTTTGCGAAACGCACTGTTTACTCTCAAGTCACTCGATCTATAGACTGAAGTCACCTTCTGCCGTTGTTCTTGTGTCATTAGCGCACCAGCCCAAATGGTATTACCGTATGTGAGCACTGATGTACTCAGCGACGACAGTAGCGCTCGTATTCTCTGCTTCAGATCTCCTACAATGGGCATGATTCGAGACAGTCGACTCCTTGGTACTTGGTTTATAGTCCGTGCTACTAACGTCCTACGATACGACTCCAGATATTTCGATACTTCCTAAAGGGCCAAGGGTGTGTGTGTAGTTCCAGTACTTTCCACAAAACGTTGTCGCGTCCATGCACCGATTTGTTCTCAAAGTATTATGTTACCCGAAGTTATAGTCCTGTAAACTTTCAGGAACCGGAGATATGTTGTTTCTTACATTAATAAATGCGATTTGGATGAGGCAATTTCTCAGTGCCATTTTCTTCTTTTGGATTCCACGCTCGCTCACATTTTTTGCTCATTTTGTTTATTTCCCGGTGATAGACCTAATTTCTAGGCTCTGAGACTTAAAGTTACAAAAGGTATTCTTCGACAAAAATGACCGTTTTCAACTTTCTGTTAAATAGCGCCCTTTTGCGCAAATGACATACGATTGGGTCAATAGTTCCGTTTTTTGATCTATTTGGCAAATTTTAAGACGCGTGTCAATTTCTTATTTTGGAGCTTCTCGGCTGCTGCAAGTTGTTTACTTTTACAAAATGTGTAATATTTAAACGTGCATAACTTTTAAGTCCCTGAATGAAAGTGGCTCAAATTTGGAGAGAAATGAACTTCGTGTGTAGAACACACTGTCCAAGCGGTGTGCTTGGTCCAAAGTTCTTGACAGACTTCTAGCACTCAGGAAACGTTAAATATTGGATTTTATCTCCAGTTTGGAGCACATCAGGCTGTTCCTACAAAATGTTGCGCTAGAGTTGTAATTTAGGATCTACTTTAGACAGCTCAGGTTGTGGCTGCATTCTCAAATGATGACCTTGTACATCCTGAATATGGCAAGTGTAGATTCCTTTTTAACCTATGACTGATTTTGTTAGGATTTTCTTTCATATTAAGATAGCCTTCTCTTTGGGTGCATTAATATGCCTTATTCAAATCTGAAGGAAAAGTACAATTCAGTGAGGGTTGAAGTTCTATGAATTGAAGTCTTGGAAACCATAGAGGAAGGAAGTTTCCTATTCCACACGTAGTGTTTGATGGCTGGTTGTTCTGAAAAAGACTCATACATTCAGGCTGTCCAGGATACGTATTCTAACTGTTTTATATTTCTTTTACCGAGAACAAAGTCATCATTTTTTATGATTTTATTGAAGTATGTATGCTCCTGAGCATTCTTACTTTCCAATTAAATGTTAAGGAAAAAGATTTCAGAAAGGAATAAGAAAAAAATTTACATATCTTGAAATGGGAGAGTTTGGATTTTGTTAACTTCAGCAATATTAATTGTCTGATGAGAATCACATTAGAGGTCTCTTTCTGAAGAATTCATTTATTTCATTCTTGAACATACTAAATAACTGAACTGGAGGTTATATTGAGGTCAGGAGTGGTGGATTGGGGAAATTTGATAGGGGGTGTATGAGCATGTTGCTGTTGCAATTGCTATCTAAATACATATAGACTAGTGCACTCAATATTGGAAAGATATGCAAATTTACATTCATGAACTGCTTGTACACTATTGTTTGCTTCTTAATTAGTTTAACATCAACGTTAAGGAATTAATTTTCACAATGTCAATAATGTTGACGAGCCCTAAAGCCCCACCAAAAAACAAAAACAATGTCAATACTTCTCATAAATTTGCTATCCATTCTGTTAAATTTCTTTTGTTGTTAGGAGTCCACCGCTCATGAGACTGATGGCTGGATCCTTGGCAGGGGTAACATCACAATCTCTGACATATCCCCTTGATATGGCTCGAGCGAGAATGGCTGTTACACACAAAGAAAAATATGGCACATTAAGACAGGTAGGGAAAAAAATAGATCACTCTGTTTATTGGAATTCTTGTTTCTTTCTCTCTGCTTCAAATAAAGTCTGTACCATTGTCTCTTTGTGTCGAGAGAGTGGGTTGGATTCATTCTAGTGTTTTCTTCTTATTAAAGGTTTTTGTGAAAATTTGGAAAGAAGAAGGACCTCGCACATTCTATCGAGGTTATATTCCCACTATAATGGGAGTTATTCCTTACGCTGGTGTTAGCTTTTTTACTTATGATACTTTGAAGAAACATTATACGGGCAAGTACATTGATATTTTATGAAAAGAATGTTATGGAAAAAAGAATGTACTCATGAGAAATGATCTATTGATAAAGCAATTATTTAATTAACCAGCTAATTCCTATCAAGAAATATTGAGGGTTGTGTTCAGTGTAATCCCATTTCTTGTTTTTATTAAAATCTATGAATTAATATTGTGATACTCCATTGTTAGTTACATTCATCCATCTGATTTCAGAGATGAAATCTGATTCACACTTCCCCATTTTATACACACCATGGTGTTTAGAGCAACACCAACCTATGGTTCTTGTTGCTCTAAACATTTGTATTAGTTTTGAACAATTGAATATTAATGTTTTGCTTTTCAGATTATACAGGTCAGAAGAAACCTCATGCACTCGCTAGCTTACTATTCGGAGCCATTGCTGGAATGTTGGGACAGTCTTCCTCTTATCCTCTTGATATTGTAAGACGGCGAATGCAAACAACTCCATACCATGAGTCCAAATATCAGACAATCATTGGAACTCTTAGTACAATATATGAGTAGGTTTGACTTCTTTATGCATTCATAGAATAAGATAAGATTTTTATGTATTGTAGTTAACATTTTTTAATTGGGTTTGCTAGAATAGCGTAATTTACAGTAGTTTTTATATTTTAGAGTGGTTGTTCCAAACCATTAGTTGTACTATTACATAAAATTATAACTTTTCATTATACTCTATTTCCTGATTGGATGAATATTAAAACTTCAGTAATGCAATTCTTATTTATCCAATCAAGTGAACAGGTGTAATTTAAATTTTTTGACAGGTCCCTTTAGGTTCGAATTATCTAAGTTTGACTGTATTTCTAATTATTCAAATTGTTCTAATGATTATTTTTATGCCCTTATATTTGTTGTGTAAAATAAATGTAAAATGTTTGAAATTGTATTGTATTGTGAACAATTTTCAAAACTGAAGCACTGTAAATTCAGCTTCTGCTTGTGAACCTCTCTGATTCAGATTGACCACCTATGTAAACATCGATTTTTGTTGTATTGATTATTTCTCATTATTCTTTTGCAGGGAAGAAGGAATACGTAGAGGATTTTTCAAGGGACTCAGTATGAATTGGGTGAAAGGACCAGTAGCTGTGGGAATAAGTTTTGCTACTTATGACAAAATCAGAGATTTACTACATCATGTAGTGTTAATTGGACACTACGCTTAAATTATGTGCCTACTTAGCTTCTGTAATGCTATAAATTATGATCTTGTGACAATTTCTTATTTAATGAATCTGTTTAAAGATTGTTAAGGTGCACAAAGGAGAATTTGTACGTAGTAAGCCTTTTTAAGAAAGGAGCATTTTTCAAAGTGTGGTGTTTTTAGTTACTGTGATTGTAGAGGTAGTTTGTTCAATAATACAAAGATCAAGAGAAGTGTTCAGTCAATTTATAGAGTAGTTTTTTTATCTTAATTGAAACTCATTTGCCTCCATAAATGTACAAGTATTGATTATAAATGATTGAATGTAGTTACTATCTAATGTTGTTAAGAAATACTTGAGGTATGCAAGTCAATTCAGTGGAGCTTCAGAAACTGAAATTCAGTTGTATATTTTTTCATAGATGAAAACGATATTGAATACTCTACAGGAACATTCTGTGAATTCATTGTTACAGAATGTCATGATCATGTAAAGTAAATATAATGTATGTGGAATCAAATTGTTAAGTCATTAATTTTGTTACAATTAATGTTGTTTGTGTTATTTTTTTAAATTTTATTATTATTATTATTATTTGTCTTTTAAATATGCAGTATTTATATTGTGCATGGTTAGGAAAATTCATTGAAGAGGGATGAATTATTGATTTCTTATAAAGAAGTAAAATTTATTCTTTCTAAATTTGATTAATTAATGGATATGCCAGAGGAAAAACTTGTTTTTTTTAATCATTCTATAATGGCTGTTAATCATAACAACATTTAGGAAACTTCATTTTAATTTAAATCTGAAAAAATTATCTGGGAGATGTATTACAAACTTAAAGTACATAAGGTTATTGTGGTTGTTTGGTTAATTATTTATTTTTGTTTTACATAAAAGAATCATAATTAATTAAAATATTTTAAGTGTTTTTAAAGTTTTTAACTTAATCTGCACATCATTTATTGGTACTTGAATGTGTTATGAAATGTCTTGTGGATCTAGTAACAATTAAATAAATCTAAACTTGTTATAAAATAAATTAATGTATTCTGACTGAAATGTAGCTTTGCTGTGTGTACAAATTGTACGTACCATATATATTTTTTTTATGACATTGCTAAATATTTTGTAACTAACACAATTTATAAAGAAAACACTATTATACGTAAAACAATTGAACTGATTATGTTTGTATATTTTGTAAGTTGGATATTAATTTCATAATCTTACTTTAATGTGCAGAGTAATGCAGAACACTATAGCAACACTTAGTTTCTCTTGACTTTTGCTTAAAACTGTGGAAAATTTTAAAATGTAGAAGGAAAGATAATTTGTTTCTAATGCTTGTGAAGCTGGTATTTCCAAAAACAGTACCAGAAGTTTATGGAATGTTTATGGAATTAGGTTGTGGTACATTTTGCTCTGTTTATTTCCTTCTTTCTAATTTTTGAAAGAGTTACTGATCGTCGGATGTAACTTGATATGTTTATGGAAGTATTAGACCAGTAAATCTGAGTTGGGCATTAAGCATCATTTTTCATTACGATGACATATATCCACTTGGTTTTCTCATTTAATTTTAGTTTTGAGATCAGATCCAATGGTGCTTTCTTTTACAATAATAGTGTTAGCTGGTAAAATTTAGGATTTCAAATGCCAATTAATGCAACTATTCTTATACCATTACAATGAAGGTATTATGCTTTAACTTGCCAAATATTTTGTTGGATTTTTGATTTACAGTTTAAAAAGTTGGAGTTGATGGTGCTTAAAAATCCAATAATGTTCTTCTCCATGCTGCTCAGTTGGAGTACCGATTGTCATTTTTGTGACCATAAATAGTGAAAGATATTGTTTGTTTTGGTGATGTAAAGTTTAAAAAAATAGATTTTGATTATTAGAGTGTAATTGTAGATCACTGTATTTTTTGGAATGCTGATTGATTATTATATTAAATGGTTACTTGTATATAATATTCTAAATTTGTTTCTTTATTTGTCTCATTATTTTCTTGACAAGCAGTAAAAGATTTTGTCATTCTGTCATTATTTATTGATGCAAAAGGTCTTTTTGGCCGCATGGTGGCCATATTCAGTGCTACAAAAATTTTATTACAAAATATAAATTTGAACGTTCTAAAAAGAATCTACCCTCTTCCTTCTTTGAAAAGTTAATAATTTTCAATATAATATGAAATAATAACAGAAAATGAGAATGCTGGCATACCTGGATCCTTTGGCAAGCAGTGGCTGAAAGCACTGTTGTCTCATGAAAAGTCGGATTATACAGGGAAGTTTCAGGAATTTCCATTGATATCATGGGTTTTCTGGGTAACTGGCTTCAGTTGTTTTATGGCTAATTTTAGCAGGGGAGAGGAAATATTTGCAATTTGATGATTGAGTGATATGATGAATGTTGGAATTAAGTGAATTGTGAATGTGAATGTTTTCTAATTTAAGTCATTTATAGTAATTATTTTCTATTTCTAAAATTTGGAAATCATTGACTATGTGGAATGTGTCATTGTTTTCTATACGATGTGTGGCGAAATGTGTGGCGATGTGTGGCGAAATGGCACTCACCGCATGTGAGCGTGTACATTCCACTTAATTGCGAGTGGGGTGTAGGATCTTTTGTGTGGGAGAGGATGTTTCTCAGGGACTTAGGTGCATGGAAGGAAGTGTAGAGACTGTGTTGTTTTAATAAATTTTCCAACTTTAGTGAAAGATTACCTATGTAAGATATGGTAATGCGAGGGGTCGTAGTATCTTTATGAAGGAGGGAGAGCGTTGTGATTTGTTTTCTGTGTATTGTGTTTTTTCTTCTTAAGGATGGAAAATATCAAACTGGTATCATAACCACTGTTAAATGCAATTTGTTTTATTCTACAAACTTCTTTCTGAATTTTGTCTGGAGAAAGTGGAATGGAAAACAGTCGATGTATCATGGCATGGAAGGCTGCATGTTTATGTGTGGGTGGGTGAAGTGAGGAGTTATGAATGATCGTATCTGTGTGTGTGTGTTTTCTAAAAATGTCAAACTCATGGTTGTTGTCAACAAGTGTAATAGTGAGGTCCAAATTGTTGAGTGTCTTATGTTAGTCTTCTGTTTCTGTAGTAAATTGTGTGGTGGGATGTATGGAATTGATGTATAATAAAACCAGATTAAGTTGTCTAAGAGTACCAGTCCAAAGTGCAATTATGTCATCTACATAATGATACCAGTATACAATGTTTTTTAAGAGTGGGTGTCCACAATCAAAAATGTGTTTTTCAAAATGGTCCATAAATACATCAGCTAATAGAGGAGATAAAGGTGAACCTACAGGTATGCCGAAGTCTTCTTACTGTCGAATTTAAAATAGTTGCAATCTATGCCAAATGAAATTAATTTAGATAGGTCAGTCTGAATAGATTTGTGGCAATTGGATTTTTAAAATGTTGAATCTATTGGTGTTTTACAATCTGATGATGGTGTGTTGGGGATAATGTTGGTCATGTCGAAAGAAATTAATTTCGCATTCTTCGATATGTTTATGTTTTTAATCTTGTTAACCAACTCTGTGCTGTTTTTAACTATGCATGTTGCATTGAAATGTGTGGGGTTGAAAATCTTGATTAAGTTTCTTAGCCAGTCTGTGAGTGATAGTGTTCATGTATTAAACCACAGGTCTGAAGGGAACGTGTGCTTTATGCAGTTTTGGAAGGGCATAAAGTAATGGTGGTCTTGGGTTAGATGGGATGAAATTTCTGGATTGAGGGATGAGAGTATTACTTGTGGAAAGAACTTTTTTCAATGAGGACAAATGTTTGTTTGTGGGATCTTTATCTAATTTAGAGATGCTGTTGTTCTGAATGAAATCACAAGTTTTTTTGAGATATATGTCTCTTTCCATATTACTGTTGTGTTGCCTTTGTTCGCTCTAGTTATTATTAAGTTGTCATTAGTGATTTTTTGTTTAAGACCAATAAGTGTGCTGAATGAGTGGTCTGAAGGACTTGTGTTGCACATGTTTTGTAAATGATTTTTAATTGTCTGAGATGCTTGATATTTGATGTCATTTGATAAGGTGTTATGAGAGAGAACAGTATCAGTGTGAACACAAAATGTTTTTATATGAGGATTTAGTGTGAAGTTAGGAGAATATTTTAAACCTTTGGAAAGGAGATCAATGTCCTTCGCAGAGAAGGTAGTAGATGAAAGAGTGGATACGCGAGGATGGAAAGATGGGTTAGGAATATTAATTTGGTGGACTGTATGAGACTTAATTGCCAGGGATTCCAGCTTCCTCACCTCTTTCTCTTTCTGGCAACTGCAAATGTTGAACTCTCGACTCCTTATGAGGTTTTGAAGGTAGTCCCATTTGGTAGCATGTAGATGAAAAGATAATTCTCCTTGTAACCAATACAGCACTGTGGAGAGTTCGTCTCTTGTCAAAAACCACTTCTTCCTCTTGGCCATAATCCAGGATTTTCAACCAATTGCAATAGCTTTCCCAGCTGCTTGAGATGTGTTCTTCATTTGAAGATTGACAAATTTGGACATAACATTCTTTTTTAAACATACACCCAAGAACCAAATATGTACGTTTGACTTGTTGAATTTCAATTGTGTCTTGTAGAGTAGGGACACTAAAGAAGCTTCACTTGCTTCTATCATTGGAGGAATTGGTCTAATGTTGACAGATTGATGTTCATGACAAGCAGTAAAAGATTTTTTCATTCTGTCATTATTTATTGATGCAAAAGGCCTTTTCGGCCACATGGCAGCCATCTTCAATGCTACAAAAAAATTTTACAAAATAAATATAAATTGAAACATTCTAAAAACAATCTACCCCATTTCTTCTTTGAAAAGTTAATTAATTTCAATATAATATGAAAATATAATATACAAAATAAATTGAAACATTCTAAAAATAAGACTTCATAAACATATTCACACTTTCAAACACCTCACCGGACATCCGCATTTCGCCACATCTTATAGAAAACAATCACACATTCCATACAGTCAATGATTTCCAAATTTTAGAAATAGAAAATAATTACTATTAATGACTTAAATTAGAAAACATTCACATTCACAATTCACTTAATTCCAACATTTTCACACTCATCAAATTCTGGATATTTCTTCCCCCCTGCTAAAATTAGCACTGAAGCCCGTTACCCAGAAAACCCGTGACATCAATGGAAATACCTGAAACTTCCCTATATAGTCCAACCCTCCATGAAACAACTGTGCTTTCAGCCACTGCTTGCCAAAGGACCCAGGTATGCCAGCTTTCTCATTTCCTGTTATTATTTCATATTATATTGGAAATTATTAACTTTTCAAAGGAGAAGGGGGAAATTATTTTTAGAATGTTTCAATTTATATTTATTTTGTAATTTATACTTTGTAAAAACTTTTTGTAGCTCTGAAGATGACTGCCATGCGTCCGAAAAGGTCTTTTGCATCAATAAATAATGACACAATGACAAAATCTTTTACTGGTTGTCACGAACACCAATCTGTCGTCATCAGACCAATTCCTCCAATCATTATTTTGTTATATCATGTGATATCATTTGCTACATCAGCAATGTAACTAAGAAACTTACTTTTCAGGAGGCTCATTTATAAGTTCTGACATGCCCTTTCAGCAATTGATTTTTCGCGTCATGTCGTCGTTAACAAGAACACACCACTCTTCCAGAACTTTACCTGATAAGAATTCTTCATTAGCCAAAGCCAAATAACAACTGATATAAGACACAGTAATAAGATGCTCTTTGCAGACTTACAATAAAGACAAGAAATTGAAGAACAGTATCCACCAATAGAATATGTAAGAATGGTTCTTCGTATACCTTTAACCAAAAAGTGCCAATATTTTTAATTACACCATTGTTGCAGCAGCTTAAGAAAATGAAACAGTGTTGGTGCATTTGTTGATATCAATGCTTAACGTTGACAATTATTATTGACAATCGCGACAGGTGGAATTATTTTTCTGTTGTTGGGAATAAACACAAGATGTTGAAGAGGGGGGAAACAAAGTCGAAAGGGGGAAATTCCCCATCTTCCTCCACTTAAATTCGAACCCTGCAGGTATGTAACTAGGGGCATAGTCCAACTATGTCTTTTCCAGGCAAAAGTAATCCACTGTGACTACCGTATTTTTATCTGCGATCAGAGTTTGCCAGTGCTTCTGAACAACCTTCACATTTCAGAGTCAAAGTCAACTTCCAAACAATGCTGCCTAAAATTAAACAAACAAAATGATATAAGAATAATAGAAAATAATATTATATTCAAATAAATATTATATTATATTATAACAAATCTACTCTACGCATGCTTACACTAACAACATTCCCCCAAAATTCACACGTTTTTGCAATATAATTAATTACATGGATGTGGGTAAATCAACAGTCTTTACCACATCATAATTTCCTATAATTACATTACACAACAAGAGAAAAAGCAAAGCTAATTAGTTATGTGCGAGGTTAGAAGACATGATTGTCATTACCCGCAAGTTTGTTGCACTGGAGCATACGAATAGTTGTCTAATGACGCACTGCTTCGCCACTGTCTAAGCTAGCTGCAACTAGCGGGGTACATTTACCTTCAATACCAAACAATGTTGGCGTGTAGGCGGCCTCGGGCAAAACTGAAGGGTTGCCATAGACTGGAGTCGGGTTCATTGATCCCCCGACTTCCTGCTAGTGGATATTCTGGTGGCACCCTCCCGCAGAATGAACCCATTCATCGATGCTACCAGTCACCTCGCTACAATCAGCTGGCCTACTGACAGCTCGGGGCCGACACTCCCGATTTCTAGCCGTTTCCTCGTAACGAAGAGTTTTTCCAAACGGAAACTGACCGATGCTCGGACTCGAGAACAACTACTAATTGAATTAGAATTTCACTCCGCGGGACGAATAAACACTTGACATGAATGCATTGTAATGAGAATGCTCCCTGAAATGTTCCAAGTCCCGGAATGTTCCATGCTAACTCCGACTGTCAGTCAGCAAGTGCGTGAGCTGAACATAAGTCCAAAATTATTCTACAAAATCTTAAGTGACGTAACGTGGTGCTCTCTAATAAGACTGACGTAGTAATAACTAAGTAAATAGCGTAGCATGTATCTCGTAGTCAACTCGTACTCATCTAGTCACAATGATAATTGTTCTCATCAATCCTCTGCGCCTTCGCGCCCTCTATTTTTATAAGCCGAATCCCTTCTTCTCCTTCTCCTCGAAATTTGGAAAATTGTTGACGCCCCCGTCTCTCTCACGTGATCTCAGGAGCCAATGATACCGTGCCACTACTCCACGTGGAGTCTTCGTAATTGGTCAACAGTCAATGACGTATTTATAATTTCTGACGAATCACGTCGTCCCGTTTTAAACAACAAATTCGTTTTCTTTTTCATGATGCCATGCCGAAAACCATGTGGCCCTTCGCATCTGGAGGAACTCCCGCGAAGATTGCGCCGTTTATTGCGCCGTTCCCACGCGGCATTTTCCTTTGTTGTATATTACCTGTTGACCACCAAAATAAACTATTTTGGCGAGTCGCAACTCGACCATACGTTTCTAGAGACAATCCCATTTTTCGGAAGCGTCTACTTTTGTTATTGGTACTGCGTCGTCTTGTGCCGAATGCCGCCTTTGCTTTGATCTATTGAAATCATTCACTACAACTCTTAAAATTTTTATGACCTTGTTTTTCGAAGTTATGCACTACCCAGAAACTGCACCCTCAAACTTTCACTCCCTAATTCAATGTTCCTAATATTTCTATTATATCAGTCACGTTTCTTTTCTTCGCGAGCGACAAAGCTTACCCGCCTCTCTTCTAATCTTGCCGCCAAGGCTCCCACGCCCTTTGCTGAGTGTCTCCCACGCGGTTTCTAATTAATTGTATACGTATTTCGAAATATACTATTTGTTGTTGGTGCGCTCTCCCTCGCGCGTACCCGTCTCCCTTTGAAAACAATGTTTACTACCCTACATTAACAGTCTTCCAAGAACTACCGCCCTTTCACTTCCAAATGGCGGAAGCAGCGTCGCCTTGTCGTTGCGTCCTGCGGGCTTATCCCCCATCGCCTCCCCAACGGCTTGTATTTGAACACTTGATCAAATTTCTCGCTTCATTACTAGCTTTTTAATTAGTGAAATTAATATTTCGTGACTATATATGTGTGTGTGTATGGGCGTGCGTGTGTGTGTGTGCGGCCGGGCGTGTGTGTTCTGTTTTTTGGCGGACGTGGAAGGAGCAAGCTCCTCGCCAGTGGTCCTACGACACCAGGATTCCCACCGTAACTGCGTTAGCATTCCTTTAGTGGGGCTTGTTACAATCTATGTGAAGTTCCTCGGTGGTTGGGCTTTCCCTACTCCCCCGTCCCTTCGTCCTATTGCTAAGGTGTCAGAAGTAGGGGTTGAGGAGCGTCACTTCTTCGCTTCTCTGTTAACTTCACTCTTCTCCGCTTCGCAATTCTCCTTCCTTCTCCTCTTCTTCATAATAAAGGGCCGAATTAACTATGCCGTATGAATGTATGTATTATGACAAGTAATTGGTTTTAGTTTCCCTGAACCCATAAAAGAAATATGAAAGCCATATTGGCGGAATTTTAAATAATTTGGAAATGGAGATTGTCAAGACAGCATCCATTCGGCGAGAAGCAGGCTTCAAGAATTTAAATGGGGGATCTGCTGTGTTACGAATAATAGCCCTTAGAGACAACACGACAGAAATATACTGGTTAGGAAAACACTTTCAGGCGAAGTTTAAAACATAAAATAAAATTTCTTAAGAGACGCGAAATTAGCTGTCCTCAATAATTGGAGTGTGTGAAAAATGATAAACAATTCTTGAAGGGATGAGAAGATAGAATGTTAACTTCATCGGTTCGAGAGGGGGCGTTGAGGTATGCGAACGTGCCCTAGCCACTTTGAGAGGATATATTAGTGCCATGAGGCGAAATATGAATGTTGGGAGAGCCATCTGTTTAGAATCTACTAGACAGACAAAGTGATACTCTTTTTCGCGAAACTAAGAAGAAGGTAAAAATAGGCATTGTGTCAACAACATTTTGTAGAACGGGAATCCAATTAGGAATTTTGTGCCAGCGAGCGATATTCGGCAGCGTAGTGGTGTGAGGAAATGACAACTCAAACTAATTTTGGAGCTAGTAGTGGAAAGAGATGTTGGTGAGATCTACCAGACCTTTGAAAATAAATTGACGTCGTCTGAACGCCGATCATATAACTTTATGATCTAAGTTAAACAAAGTAACAACTAATGGATATTTCCGGAGTATAAATCGATGGAAGAAGCATGAAAGAGAAAGCAGGAGCATTAACAAATACTGCTATTGGCTGAGAACCAACCTACGTCACTTCGTGACTAACCTATCGCAGATACCTCACGTGCAGTAGGAACTGATCGCCATTGTACGTCAAAAATCATTACGTCTTTGTAGGGTGGAGTTAATTTTGAAGTTTTTGGGACTCTGGCGGGGAAAACTGGTACAAAAAGAACAAGCACCACGGGAACGCGGTGTTATGGAGTATTCTTATTCTTGTGTTCGGCTTATTCTTATGTTGCTTGTGTTTTCGCTTCATCAGAGTTCGTTCTCGTTAGTTAATGACGAGGTCGGATACTCTCATTGTTGAAATATCAGACTTGACTTTCGTGAGCGATGAACGTTTTCTTTGGAAAAGGATTTTGTTGACTTGTTGTTCGCTATTATGTTTCAATACGAGCAGTTCGCATGTTGGTCACTCTGCTTGAGTTGATCACAACTTTAAAGAACTTTGATAATTTTTGAACGTACGCAGTTGGTCAGTTACACGTTTCGGCAGCCGGCGTGCTACGAGCAACTCGGATTAGAATTCAAACAAGCAATACTTCATCATAAGTAGTCAGTGCAAGTTTCGTTCGAGGTTTCGCTCAAATTCCCGGCCGTGAAATATAAACTCGTCAACTGAACTTCAAAGGGTTATGAACTTTGATAAATGTCATCAAGTGCGGTGTCTTTGTCAATGGGAATGGAAGGACGATGGGCATGGCATCCTTTATGCTGCACGGTCACCGGCCTCTAATTCGGATGAGTGGGAGAACTGTGAAGGCGTAGCGGTAACCATGAATGGTATGGTCTGAGATGGGGTGTGCTGGTCTTACACCACTTCATTGTGGCCACTGATGGTCCACCTTGAAGTACCATTGTTAAGGTAATTACTAACTGGCGGCGTCCAGTATTTTCTTGACTATTCGCTGCGAGAAGAATCAGTGAATTGAACTCTGTTTGTGTTATTCGTCACAGACTCTCGTGGCAATCAAAAACTTTAATTGATAAGGACATGGAAGAAAAACATTGATCGTAGAAAAATCATACTCTCAATTGTATACCTTTAATTGATCGTTGACTGGAACAGTTGTGTAGCCAGTATTATAATTTCTTAAAGAGAGTAAGCAAGTATTATGTATTGTAATTGTGATTTTGGGGGAATATTTAAAGAGTATATGTTGGGGAAATGCTTGCGTGTGAAATGTTAGTGAGTAAGAATAATATGTAATTTTGATGGAATAAATAATTAATTTCAATTTTACACAGTGTTGTATTTTCTTCTTGTAAGGACTAGGTATATTTTACGGCCTATGAAATGGGTCGAACCCTAGATGCCCTGGTTGCTTTGTAGTTAGTGGGACAGGACTAGCAGTCTGGGAAAGTTGACTTAAGGGAGTCAGGTAAGTGTATAATGGGCGACTGCTTCCCCCCCCCCCCTAATTAAAGTCATGTTATAATATAGACGACCTCAAGCTATATGCTCCAACTCATGCGAAGCTTGGAATGTTGATTAGATGTGTTGAGCATTTTTCAGATGATTATCAAAGTGAAATTTGGCCTCAATAAATGTAAAATTGTAAACATCGAAAACGGTAAATGTGAACTGAGTGGATTTCAGACTGAGAGAGGTGAGTACATCGAAACCCTGGATCAAAATGAATTTTATAAGTACCTAGGATATCAACAAGCTTGCAGAATTAACCAGTCAGAAATGAAGGACGTGCTTGTCAAGAATACCTAGCAATAGTGAGGAAAGTATGTCGTACAGATCTTAATAGTAAAATCTTTCCTAGGCAATTAACATATTTGCAGTCTCTGTCCTTACATATTCGTTTGGCGTTATCCTGTGGTCTAACAGCGAATTGCACAATATCATGAGACAAACTCAGGTTGAATTGAGAAAATTTCGAAAACATCACGAGAAAGCAAGCACTATTCGGTTTACTTTACCTAGAGTTGAATGTGAAAGAGGGATAATTGATATAAAAATCTTCATAATGGACAGATCCGTCAGCTGAGGAACTATTTTCACAAAAGGAAACAAGACTCGACATTACACAGTAGTGTGTGCACCTCAGATCTTAAGTACACACCTCTAAACCTGTCAGAAGAAAATGTCCAAGATAACGAAGTGATCCGGAGTAATGCAGAAAAATGCAATGAATGGTGAAGAATGGATCTTCATGGAAGACATCCCCTTGACCTTGACCAGATATATGTCGACACTGTAGCGTCGAACGCATGGCTCAGGCATGGGGAACTCTTCCCGGAGACCGAAGGATTTCTGATAGCTAAACAAGATCAAGTTATCAAAACAAAAAAATTACGTGAAATACATAATTAAAAACCCAGCAGCAAGAGATATGTGCAGGAAATGTAAAGAGAAGTCTGAAACCATCCAGCATTTCACGTCCGCATGTAGTGTAATGGCTCAAACAGATAATTTGCATAGACACAATCAAGTTGCTACCATATAAGTTCGATACTAAAGATGCAACAAGAGAAAATACTGCACTATAAGTATGATCCACCCATGGTGCTTGAGTCCGAAAGATTTACTCTTTATTATGATAGGTCTATTATAACTGACAAGCACATTGCTAATACCAGACCTGACATTGTGTTACGAGACAGAGAGATGAGTGTAGCCTGTCTAGTTGATGTAGCAATTCCCAACTCATACAATATTCAGGCAGCAATCAGTGATAAGAGAAGTAAATATTCTGATTTGAGTAATGAAATTAAAAAGATGTGGAAGCTAGACAGAGTGTACATTGTATCAATAGTTCTCTCTGCAACTGGTGTGATTCCGAAGTCCCTCCATGAAAGCCTTCAAATTTTAGAGTTACATAAGAATTTATTCATTCTCGTTCCAAAAGCAGTTATTCTGAATACTACCTGCACAGTAAGAAAATTTTTAAACTAGGAGTAGATGAGAATGCTTGGCGTATCTCGTCTTTTACCAGCAACAATATGCTTAAATTAAAAATGAAGGAAAATAATATTAATAATAATAATAAATACCTTTAGCAAGTGACCAGGCTCAAACCATCAGGCCTGCTCTCTTGCATGACCACCATATACATACAAACAATACACACAATAATAAAAAATAATAAAACATTCATACATCATAAAAAATTCATACATGAATAACTATGACAATAATTGGAGGATAAATTTTTCTTTACTCTGGGGGAGCAATCTAGGGATCGTCCCGGCATTATTACAGGTTCAATATCTCATACCTATTACTGTTTTTAAAATTTTTGTACTTCTCTTTCGTAACCACTGGTGTTACTTGGGTCGCTCATTTTATTAAACACTGAAAAGAATTATTAGTAACTAAAGAGTCATAAAAGAGGACGGCTAAAACTTCAGATGTATAACTAGCAGTATTTTATAGCTATAAGTTTTTAATCATAAATCGTTTTATGAATGTGAATATAGATATATATCGTAAGAAAAAAAATGGAAGAAGTATTTGTATTCCAAGATTTCACATGACGTACCTAGTCAGTTCTACCTGTAAAATGTCCTCCAATTTAGTACAGCGATATGTAGCTGTGTATCGATTTGGGAACTCCAGGTTGCTGTATTGAGCAAGGCGATTTCTCCGAAAAGCAAGGAACAAATGATATCACCCAATGATACCTTCACGATCTCGCATTTCCTCTCATTTGTATGTGTATGAGAAATTTACATAACTAAAACCTGTCACTGATTTCTCATAATTCTTGGATATTTTCATCTATTTGCCATTTTATTTTCTATATCAGACTATATTTGGTATATAATTAGTTTTATTTTTCTACCCTCAGGTATCAACATTAGTATTTCGATTAAAATAATATCAAACTTTCGATACATAAATTTTTCATAGTTGTACTGCGCATGCGTTTGTCACGTGATTTTGCCATTTTTCAGATTTCCAGGAAAAGTGTTGCAGGTCGTATATGTCATATTTTCTGAGTAAAATCGTTTAGAAGGAATAACGTTAGTCATCAGCGTTGGAAAACCGTTGTCTGAGTGACGACAACAACAGTGTGAAGTTTTGGTAAGTTTGTTGTACAGTTCTGTGTCGTTTTTGCGTGTAAAGTGGAGATATTGGGCAGTATTTGTAAATTTGCCTTGACGCAACTCCTGCCTCGATTGTGTAGCTTGCCGATGGAAGTTTGAAACTAGATATGTGATACTATTACAACTCTGTGAAAGCCCCAAATCTTGTAGATACTCAGGTTTGAGCTAAGTAATGTGTTATATACAGTTTAGTTTTCTGGGTGTAGTGTTTCATTTTTAATTCGTGGCGGTGTTACGTTCACTGCAAAACTTGATATATAAGAGCCGATAGTCAAGGAATTTTCGAGCACAATATCGTATTTCATTTTAAAATTCGTGAGCTGTTTTACTTCAACGTGTTGAGTGATTTGTGATGGAGTAATTTTATCTATTTATTCATAAATTTTGGAGGTAACATTATCTTTAATAACATCATGTCTGAAGATAGTAACAAAGAGAGACCGTCTTGCCGCTTTGAAAATTCTGGTGAGTGCGGCTATTTTAAATTTTTTGTTTGCTTAATTACTTGTCTTATTGGCAGTTGATGTGATTTTGTCTTCAGGTTGTGGTGAATCGGATTGTAACTCAATGTCCCTGTGGACCAAAGCCCAACAGCTACAAGGCGATGCACTCCAGCAAGTACGCGCTGTATATGGGGAACATTTCCCTATTGAGGTGCGACATTTCCTGGCTGCATGGATTGAAGAAAAGATGTGGTGAGATGTTGTTTTAACTATTGTTAGTTTTGTGATCTCTTAATCAGTGCAGAAACTTACTGTTGTTCCCAATATTGAATTATTTGTACGAATGTTGGGTTACATTTCTACTGGATATTATGTCAAGTTTCACAGTGCTTGTCACCATGATATATGTTGTCTCTGCAAATGGGATTAGTTGATAGGTATGACATAAAATTTGTTTCAGGGTGTGTAATTTCTCTTTGATTAGTTTATTTGCTTGCTGTGTGATATAGTACCTAGGGCACATTTGCAGCAGAAGGTGTAATTTGAAATTTTATTTAATTTGAAGGGAATTCTTTCACTTGAGTTCTTTAATTCTTGAGACTTTCTGGATAAGTCTTGTGCAGTGTAATAGAATGAATTGTAATTTTATGGTTATTCTTGTTTTCATTGGATTTCTAAAGAAGATGGACGAGTCTTTAAGTTTCAATTGTTTTACAACGTATTTTTTAACCTTGATTAATGATCTGTTAACATTTTGAACTCTTGTGAACAAATTGAGAAAAATATAGGGCCTCTAGGACAATTTCTTATTAGAGGTGCCTTTCTTAAGTATTTACAAAAATGAGCAGCACATTACTCTTTTTAAAGAAACCAAATTGATCATGTATCTTTGTATGATTGATTTACCCAAATCAAAAAAACTTCTAGCAAACAGCTATGTCTCCTCACATTAAAATATGTGCCTTGTATCTTGTACGTATGTTAAAATGTGCGCCTTCCAGAAGCTTGCCATCAAAATTTGTCTGTACATGAACTGTCAAGGCACAAAACTTAAAATTCTGAGTCCCTGACTCAATTCTACATAGTATATCTGAATATGTATAGCATATATACTTAATGAAGTATTTCTAACAGAAAAGTAACATCTAACTAAAACAGCATTTCTTTTAGTTTTTTCAAAAATTTTTTTATCAAGTGGCAGATCATCCAGTATTTGATTAAATATTTTTGGTGCTATGTAGTCGTGTGTTGTTTATAAAGTTGTATGTTTTAGTGAAGGAGGAGTTCAGAATTGGAAATTCATTAGCATTTCTTTGTTTTGTTTGTAAACATATTCATTACAAGTAATTTTTCCACTTCCTCAATAATTAGGCTTCAGAACCTTTTAATCAAAGAGATTTTACAGGAAGAATCTTAATTTCGTTTTCTGAAAAGTCGATGAGAAGATTTGTACTGCCTAGTGAAAATATTTTTATTAAATGCATTTGCTGTAAGGAATATTGGATATGTATGTGAATTGACTATATTCTTGTCTACTGTTGTGTTTCTATTATATTTTGTATGATGTTGTAAGTAGATTGATTTTTTCTTGCACACAATGTTTTGACAACTGCTTTCTCTCATCATCATGTGATTGTACTACAAAAATAAATGTATTTTGTCTTGGTAACAAAATAAAACAAGTTATCAGTGTAACATCACATGACATTCAACCATAATAGACAATACACATACCTTTTTCTAGGAATGCATAATGTGTGTTCATAGTTATGTACAGTATGTGTTATATATTTTTATATAATGCACAGTTAGCATACACTTGGGTTAACAAGCATGGAAACATATTGCTACTGGATGATTTCTAATAATTTAGGAAGCAAGTTAAAAGTTGAAAAGTATAGATATCACAGAATATAATTTCCATGGACTATTATTTTTTAGGAAATAGTGCGAATGCAAGTAGTTGTTTAGTAAATGTGTGTAGATATAGTTGATTCATTCCCATCAGAGATAGCATTCCCATCTACATTGTGACAAATTCAACCAGACGTCTGTTGTTTGAATGTCCTAATTGCAATAGGCAAAAAATTATGACTCTTGTGGAAAACAAATTACTCTATTTTGTGTAGAAAATCAAATACTACCAATATCTAATAGAAAAAAAGCTGAAGGAGATTATTAAGACTCTTGTCACCCAAATATAAAGATAGACATTTGAGACTATAACCGTAAGAGAGTGAGTCTGACCGTAACATCTGAAATTTAAAAAAAGCTCTCGACTCTCTCCAAAAGTTAGGTAAATATACCATAGACAAAAGGAGGTTTCTATCTTGGAAGAATAGTACATCTAAAATGAAACATATTATAGTATTCATTCTGTTTATTTCAGTGTCCACACTCTTGTAACAGTAAATTGAAGCATTATTGAATATTTCACTGTTAGCATGTACTGAATATTTTTGTTTAATATATTTCATAAATAATCCTACCTTATCTTGAACAATTCCTTTCCATATTCAATTCCAATTATATCAAAAAGTGATAATATGTACATTTAAGTATAATAATAGAGCAATATTTAATATTTTAATAGTATTTGGCAAGAGTTAAGAGAATTATTTTAGTACACTGCAAAGAAACTTGCATCATTGAACCCATTATCATCCCGCATTCAAATTTTCCCATATGATTTTTATTTTGAATGTAATTTTTTTGTATTTTGACCTTTGTCTTGTGCTGTATCACACTACAGATAATGAAAGAATCTGAAAAATGACTCCTAACTCTGTTCTATATCCTAAGGAGAAATCCCGGTGCAGTTCAAGAGTTTTGTGTAGAAGTGTTTAGAGGCATTTTGATTAAATTTTACATTATTGCGAATTCCACACGGGTTGAAATAGTACAATAATATGTGGCATTTTTCTTAGTATATATGATGGCCATCATCTTTACCAAATTTTATCAAATCTGAGATTTTTAGGGATTAGACCGTGTTGATTTGACATCACCCACTTGTAATTAAGTATTTTGATGAATCGGTTCTTTTTAGTAAAGTGTAATAATTATTTTTACATTAGTTGTTGGTTTATTCAGCTTGCTTGGATATTAATAAATGAAAAATACAATGATTGACATTAATTAAATATTTGGTACATGACTTGAGAAAGGTATAATTTGTTTTAATAAATGTTTAAATGTAACTGAACTCATTTAAATGTTGAGATTTTGATAAATCAAAATTTATTATTCTGTGCGCAAAATCTGAAAATAATGCTGATTGTTCAGTATATTTTGTCATATATTTCTGTATAACAGCCACGGTTTTAGGAAAAGAGAACATTAATTATTTGTATAAATTTTGCTTTTCCAAATATTAGAGAATGTTCCTCTTAGCTGTGATCTAGTCACAGTTACTCCAATTTTGAAAGAGATTTCTGTGTGATGGAATTTCTGATCTTTCTAATGAATTTAAAAATTTGACTGGATAATAACTATTTAGATGTTCTGTAATTCCAGGAATTCTTTTAACAAGGGATGTGTCTTAGACCAAACATTTTGACATTAAACAAGGCTTTTCTAATAGTTAGTTTCACACTGATTTTGGAAATATCTTTCATTCATCTGTGAATGTATGTTCTTGTGTCTGAAAATTGTTTTCTCTCTGCCCTCCCACTCATATTACACACCGTTGCTGGTACAACATGCATTGAGTCCACAAACAGCAAACTATCAGGAAAGTATTAGCGCTAACTATAGAGGACTCTCATATCATTAAGTTTAATGCACATGCTTAAAATATAGTGACACACTTCGCGAAAATTGCACGCACTCTTTCTCTCTCGCTTACTTTTAGAACAACAAATAATGGTAGAAGGTAATAAACAGGAATGAAGTAAAACTTGTAAAAGTAAGTGACATTTGTATTATTGAAATATAATGCTTTAAGAAGATGAGTGAAACAAATAATTTTTAAATAATCGATACTTTTTACAAAAGCTAACTCTTCACACTCTGACAAAACTTTCTAGAAAATCCTATGTCAAATGACTCTTCAATAATTTCTTAAAACTGTTAAAGTAATGGGAAATAAAACCTGTCTCATGTGCAGGAGAAATTAACTTATTTTGAAAATTGTAGGAATGAGTGGTGTTATTTGTCACAAACAAAGATTTCGTCTGTCATTGTATATTGGTGCTCAAGGCCCCTTTGACCGCATGGTGGCAGTCTTCTGTGCTGGGTCCAGTAGTAAGCAATGGTTTGTTGCACCAAGTTGATTGTGAACAACCAACTACATTTTTCTGATTGATTCTTGACTGCTTCTGTAACTTGGTTTCTGTGTGTGCTTGTTTTATGCTACTTTCAAGACACTTTTGCATCAGCAATGGCACATACAGTACTACGATGTGAGAGGGCGGGGAAACCCCTATTTTTTTGGTACCAGGCATCAGTTTGCTGATAAATGTGTTATTTCCAGAATCAGCTTGTAAATAACTCATTTTTCAAACCCAAATTTTTGATCAAACAATGAGTTTCCTTATAAGTACAGTCAGTGATGTTAATTATTTATTGGTAGAAGCAAAATAATTTTCTATTGTATCAGATATACTTCCAGAGCCATAACAATGTCTGTACTCTCTGCAATATTACTTGACATATGAGTTGACAATAATTAATTTATGCCTATCTTATCCTTGACCCATTTGTGTTGCACAAAGCTCTTTGTTTTGGAATAATGACTTACCTCTCTGAAAACTTTTCATACAGTAGAACCTCATTTATCAAGTAACTGGGATGAACGATGATCTGGTTAATCCAGTTGATGTGGGAATCAAACAATAAATGTAATGCAGAAAGAACACTTGCCAATATTTTGTAAAAACAATTAAGGAACAAAAATGTTTTATATATCAGAATTGAAAAATGTGTTGGTGATGAGCCATTTCAGATGGACATGTAATGCATGTGACCCAAGGGGTATTACTATTTAGGCCATCACATCTATATCCAATATGGTATCTCTGATAGATTAGATTTGTGTTACAACTTGTAATATTTAATCCATAGAATTACATAAATAACTTTATCGCCTTTTTCGCAATATAAGTTGCACCCAAATTACAAATTAAAAATTCTTCTGAAGCTATAGAGCAGAATGGTAAACCAACAAAAATTATATTGTGATAATAAAACTGTCAAGAGAAATGAGGTTCTATTGTTCTTTTTTGAGGTAATAAATGCCACAGGTGTGCGTAGGCATTCCAAGAAACTAGTCGTGTTATATTGTGCAGTTTTTCCCATTGCAGATATTATTCAAATAATATTTTCAAGTTAGGTATTGTCTATGTTTATCTGCCCTCCCCTCTCCCCCCAGAATCCCAGAGTCGTCTGTCGTAATATAATGCTATGACTAGTAAATTCAATTTTAGTTTTACCTATTTAGATAAGATTGTTAAGCTTAAAATTTGTTGTATTGATTTAATTGATTGGTTGCTTTTTGAAGGACTGACATAGATCCAGAGAATCCTCAACATGAGCAATATGTTTCTGGGTTGGTAACATCTCTTATCCAGGAACTGGAAACTAAAGCTCAAACAATGACAACTGAAGATCTCTTCCTTACCAAATTGAAACTTACTGAAGCAGCCAACATGTTTCGAGTAAGTGTTCAATTACAATATTGCTTACCTTGTGTTTGGAACTGCAAATTTTACTAGTACTACAATACAGATATCACATTATCTGTACCTTTTTATCTCCAATGTAGTGGTGATATATTTTCGTATTATAGAGGCTATCAGTTCTAGATGGATTCCTAATGATGATAATATTTTCTTTTTTTAGCTTTTTTACTTTTACCTTTGTAAGTATTTATTTTGTACTTAATGTTTTGTCATTTTTAGTGTTTAATTTATGTTATTGATTTACTTGCACTTCTACTATGCATATTTAATACACTGAGTGGAATGCTTATCCTGTGTTTGATTTTCATCCATTGTAATGTTTCTATTTCTTTTGGAAGTTTGTATTACGATTAGTTCTCATGAAGTATCTCTTGCTTGTATGACAGTTTGGACAGGTTTAGTTAGAAGTATTGTGATTTCCTTTGTGCTTGATCCTATGTTTCCTTTCAAAAATTGTCTGAGAAAGATTCTCATACGTTTTCGAGAGCTTTCTGTCTATTATGAAAAGGAACAATTAGGTCGCAAAGATATGATAAATTCCTACTACAATGAGAAGACGTTCTCTGTACACCATCAAATTGTATTCACTTTTCTGCTATGTACCTACGATGTGTTTTCAAAAGTTATGTGTGATTTAGGCTGCTAGTAATTCCCAGATTTGAGATTCATGCAATTCAGGGCGTTCACACATTCACTACCGAAGCATGGGGTATGATGCCTGGGGATTCAAGTGCCCAGTGCATGGGCATGACTTCTGATGCTTATTGCCAGGGCATTTGTTTAACTTCAGTCAGACCTCGGTTATTGTGGCTAGGTGATATCTGTCATTTCAGCATTGTCAATTGATACTTAGTTGCTCACCTGACCTACGACATAATGTTTTGTTGTTAGATCAATGTTTTCACCAGAGGTGAGCAAATTGTATTTTAGCATTTTAGGTCTACTACCCCTTAGCAGTGAATGTGTTCAGGATGATTTAAAGTTGACCACCAACACCAGTGCCTATGGCTTTATTTATTTATACATTTTATGTCTTATGGCGAGGTTCAGGCCATGCTCTTCCACCTAACAGTGAATTGGGAAGGCAAGAAGTTGGGTTGCTAGGATCTTGTGGTATTGAACTCACCTTTGTTGGGAGTAGGTGAGGGAAATCCCAACTGAGAACCTCGTGTAATTCAACTAAGCAGGGTTCGTACCTGCATTGTACCCCTCAGCAGAATCATGGAAGCAAAGACGCTACCACTAGACCATTGCAGTCAGCTTTAAGCTACACGTGCTCTGCTCCATCCATGAATGGACTGACATCCTGACATTTTGCAAGTGTGGAAGGCTGCGCACACCGTTTTGGAAATTCCGGTACCCAGTTGGGTGAAGGGACCATTCCCTCTCCCAGGCGTAGAGGATTAGGGTCCGCATGTTACCTGCTACCCATTCCATTCTGATCACTCAACACAATTCAAAACAAGTGAAGTTGGTCCTTAAGTGAGTGCCTGCAGTCATAAATTCTCGGAAAGTTTTACAGCCCTTCCGACACTCCAAAAGATCTTTCTCTGGGGACTATCCACAAACTGCAGGAAGCATGTGCCGGCTCTGTCGATTCATACCTACGCAGAGCAATGGAAAAAACGTTTGGGAAATCCCAGTGTGCACATAGCTTTATTGCTGGTCTGTCAGGCTGACTGGAGGATTTCTTCTTTAATTTTAACACTTATTTTTAAATTCATGTAGTTGTTGCCTATTTCTAAAATAATGATCTTTGTATTTATGGATATCAAAGATAAATCTGTTCTTTTTTCTTGAATGTTTATCCTAAAACTTTTTTTACTGGAGTGTTAGCTGTTACCAGTCTGACTATATTTTGTTGTCCTTTCTCACTAAACATCTAATCGTTACTCTGATGACTGGTAATCAATATGAAGTAGATGAGTTGTTACCATTGCCATTTAGATAAAGAAAATTTCTGTTAAAATAATAAAATATATATTACTAAGGCAATAGACGGAAATTTCTATTATCGGGTAATAATGCCAGTAATATCACTAATTTATCGTTCCTCTCCAATATATGCGCATGTTATTAGCATGTCGTGGCTGTATGTGACACTTCCACAGTCTTATGAGCTCTAAGCTATGTTGAAATTTATGTTGTTGAACTATTACCGTATTTTCTCGTGTAACTTACTCATTCCAATTTTAAGACAACTTTCAGGAATTTTTTATTTAGCTTAATTTACACTTGACTATCGAAGTTTCTTGTAATGTCTGCTCGTTTGCCTTGATCCAACGACGTGTTGTGCATCAGTAAAACATGCAGGTAAATATGGTAATGATAGTTCAAATTGAGAAATAAAATTATGGAATTTAACAACCTTGAATAGACAAATTACTCCATTTTACCACACAATGTTTTGGCCAGAATTTTGGTCTTTGTCAGTTTTTTACAGAAATAATGCAGTATCTTAGTAATTTGTCATGAACGAAATTGGATCACGTGAATGGTAAAGCTTATACTAATTGTCAAAATGTGTCATGTTATTTATTAGTTTTAGTATTTTTATCATCATTATTTTGTCAATTACACTTCTAATAACAGCAATAAATGTATGTATATGTTACACACAAAACCCGAATTCGGCCATTGGACGAAAAAAACGTCGGAAACTAGTTTTGACAGATACAATTTTGCCAGAACTAGTTTTAAGTGTTTTCAAAACGCTCAATAGTAGTTTTGGATGTTCAGCTACTACTAATACTAGTTTTGAGCATTTTGAAGGACAGAACTATTATTGACCATTATCACAAATAATGAAGTTTTGTGTACTTGAGGTGATATAATTTCTAGAGTTAAAATGTTATTTTCATGCATGAGACATTAACAAGTGTCTGATTTGGGTAGTTTTGTATTTGTAATGTTCAAATTGATGGAAAATTTTCATTTCTCTTGAACATTTTCACAAATTTGGCATTTATCTTTTTATGAACTGAAGCTGAATATTAATAATACACAATATAAAATATTTATTTATTTATTGAAATCCAGAAACAAATTACAAATACAATGTAAATAATACAAAGTGTAATCCTTCAGAGGTAAGCCAAGTTACCTGTGCGTAGGGCTGGATAAATACTTATAAACTAAAACTTAAAACTAATAAAATTTGAAAATTTAAAAAAAAATTTAAATAAATTTTATAATTATATGATGCCATCTTTATAAACATTATCTTAATTATTGTTCTTAATAATTGACTTAATTTTTTGAGAAAATCATTACACATTCTCCATTGTTTCAATTTAAATTTTCTCGATTTCATCCTTTGTGTTTTCAATTCATTTGGTAATTCATTAAATAATTTAATAGCAATAATAAGACTTCTCTTGTTACTGCTTCTCTTTTTCATTTTTGGTATTTGCAGACTTTTAGACCTAGTTATTATCTAGATGAGATGTATCTATCACTACAAGGATTTAAGTTATACAGGAGGGAATGTAGCGAGAAGAGTTGATTCAAATTTATTGGATTTTTATTGTGAATTAAATTATTTTTATTTACAATTTTAATATTTATAATTTATTTACAATGTATAAGACAATAAATTAATTCCTTCCACCATTTTTATCTAAATGTATAATCATGGCTGGGCTTAAAACCGTTCATCTGTTAATCGTTTATTATCAAAGTTAACCTTTTGTTTTACTTTTTAAATTTTGAGTTAATGTCTAAAACCATTAACACTTTTATGAACGTCTGTTAGATAAATCTTGTTAACTTAAGTTCGTTATTTTTTTAAAGCATTGTTTGCGCGAAGGGTCAGAAATTTATTGTACCTCACATCATCTGAATATTGGTAAATGCTCAGACGTCGAATGCTTGTACCTCAATGAATGTCTCGTGTTCAATAACTCACTGCTGTCAGATATTCCCCCAACTGTGTGTCGTAGGAAGGACCTGAAATTGTAAGTACTTGAGAGCACCATGGGTGATGCAAAATCGTAGGAAGAGTTGTCGACCGCTGACCTTGAATTCAAAATCCAAGAACAAAACTGAATAGATAAAAGAATAACTATTATTCAGTTGACATCTTTCTTATGTTTATGCTTTAGTGTTTTTACAAAATAAATTAACTTTATATCATGAGAAAGAAAATATAATCGTTCTGTTAGACAGCTTACATTGGAAAAAGTTGTATTATGTGGGGTAAACGTTATCCCTCTCACAATCAGTTGAAAATTTTCATAAGATCGTGAAGGGAAAAAATGCACCTTATGCAAAGTGATCTTGTATGAGGAATATATTCTCTTGCTATTTCAAATACAATAAATATAACTTGTGTTTTACTAGCTATAGAATCCTTGACTATTTGACTGATGTGCAGGTTAAATAAATGATGGAGACTTTTCTACCAATCTGAACATAAAAACACTATAAAGTGCGTAATTCCCATTTCCCTTATGCCTCTTGTACGAAAATAACATTTCTTCCATACTGAATAAAAAGAAAATTAAAGAAAAGAATTGTCTTTGAGCAAAAAAAGTTGCATTCTTATTGAGAGGACAAAACTAGTTTTGAATGATTCTCTTTTGCCAGAAATAGTATTGATAATTTTGAAAATGTTCAAAACTAGTTCTGACAAAAATGCATTTGCCAAAACTAGTTTTGCTCATTTTTTCCTGTCCAATGCCCAAAATATACGCTCATAAAATATGTTATGCCATAATTATTATTAATACGATTTTGAATAAATGTGTAAGGAAACATTGTATGGGAATATGACTAAAAATCCATATAATACATACATTCACAAGTTTAATTTATAGTAGGAAAGAACTTAAAAACTATGTTAAGCATATCTTAAAATTTCTATTAAATAATTAAATAATATCTTTAATAACAAAATTTAGAAAAATAAATTTAAAGACATGAAACTAATTTAAAATCACGGTATGTAGAGTATGTCATGGGTGTAGTTAAACCCATGAACCATTATTTTTATACTAGGATTTGGAAATGGGACTAATGGAAATGGCATCCTCACAGTGCAAACATTATCATGACACTAGATTTTCTAAATTAATTTTTCATTCAACTCTTTATAAGCTTAGAAACAAAAGAATGATGTCATGTTTGGACTCAATTTATTATGATGTGAATATTTCAGATATTAGAAAATTATTTCTTTAAAATAATTATAAATAGATAATTAGTTGTCATATAATATTTTATAATCCATTCTAATAAATAAATGTGTAACGCGAAAACATGTCTGTTTGCTACCTGATCACAACTGAACTACTGAAGCGATCGTGATGAAATATGGCCAATAGAAAGTTTAAATGTCCAGGATGAACAAATGTAAACACTTTTATTTATAAAATGTGTATTAAAAGAGGGAAATGGGTTTTTCAATAAAATCAGAAAAAAGTTATATCCGCCTATGCTGCCTCAACGGTTAGACAGGTGACAGCTATGATTGGCTATATTGTTTGCCTCAAATAGTTCTACAAAAACATCCATGGCAGCATATGTCTATGTACAAAAATTAACCTAAGTTATCGATAAAACGTTATTAAAAATAGGTGTTAAAACACTTCACTTTAAAAGAGAAAATCAATTATCATCTAATTTAATGGATTATTTGATTTTTGCATTTAACAAAGATTAAAAACATCCTTAAATCATAAAATTTTGATGAATAGTTTACAAGAATTGTATTGAAATGGTGCAGCAGCGTTGTGCCACGGAAGCGAAAATTTGACTGGCGCGGCTCTCACCAGATGGTGTAGCGTATACAGTCAAGTTTTGTATTATGAATTTGAAAAATAGGGGAGCTCATCATATTTTTAGAAAACCAGCAAGTAAATGTATTTTTTTCTTAGAATATACATTGATTTTATTTTTTCCTGAGTGAAAGAAGATTAGTCCCAGGCAACACTGGGTAATCATCTAGTCTAGTCTAAAATGCATCCATACTAAGTGATCCAGGGCATGTCACAGCACCCCCTCAGAAAAATTCCATATTTTGTGTGTTCCATTTCATTTGTTTCATTTTTGTTCTTCTGTGCACACTGTTTTTGCCTTTGTAAGCATATACATCAACTTTAATATCTCAAGATTGGTTTGGTGTAGCACCTTGACATGTGTCAGGAGTACCTATCAGTAAATGTGTAGCTAATATTTGTGTTATTTAGCATAAAACTAAGAACTGTAAATTCAAATCAAATATATTTCATTAAAGTTTTCTACTGAAATATCACTACTGTTGGATATTGTGGTAGAACGAAACTTTTAGGGTTAAAAATACACTGGAATTTACTATTTTGAGCGCCTCGACTAATTGATCTCAGGGTTCCACAATATTTCTGGGGTTCGCATTTTTTTAATGAAGGAAAGGGCCATAAAATAGTTCCACTCAAGGAAAACGCTATTGACAAATAAATCCATTTAATTTAATCACCATTGTTCTAATTACAATAAAGCCCCTCATGCTATTTCCCCCAAAAGAAACACACAAATGGTAGCCAAATGATAACATAAACACTAACACATATATGAAATCTCTCCCTCCAAAAAACTAAAATACACTGAATTTAACAATGATATCATTCTATCACCGTTTAAAATCTCTTTCTCTCAAACAAATAGAAATACATTAAAATTAACAATAGCGTAATTTTATCAACATTTAAAACATCCCTTTCTCTCAAAAAAACAGAAATACACTGAATTTAACAATGACATCATTCTATCACCGTTTAGAATCTCTCTCTCTCTCTCAAACAAATAGAAATACACTGAATTTAACAATAGCGTAATTTTATCAACATTTAAAATCTGTCTTGGCACTGATTAAGTCCACAGTTCGTGTCCTCTTTTATGACTTATGCCACATTATTCATTACGCGCAAGCGCATTACGACGTCGGTTAACATCACCAACCGTCGTAAAATACCTCTTAAGATGACCAACCACGGCAGACCATAGAGAGTAGTGTCCTCGCAAGGTCGGCCAGGCTCCGATCTCAGGCGATCGCTGACGGTGTCATCAACGACGACTACCGGAAGTTGCTCCAATCATTCTCTGCGAGCTCGGCCCCTTCAAGCGCAGCGTCGACCTAACCCCACTCATTCCGACCCGGAAATTGTTCGTCCGTGGCTCGGATCGGGAACAATTTATCAGATTTGCCCGATGTTCACAAAAAATCGACAAACAATCGACACGAGCGCAGCATCTTCAAAAGTGAAGTACTAGTGTTTAATGCGAAAAATCGAAAATACTTGTTTCAGAGGATTAACGCAAACATGTCCAAAACTCAAAAAGCTAGATGGTTAAGAAGCTACGAGCGTGAACGAAAGATCATAGCCAAAAGACCACTTGCAAAAGATTGAACGAAAAAGATGTGTTCTGCTCTAAGCTACGAGAACGAACGAAAAATTTAACGAAAAAGCAGAATGATCTGAGCTGCGAATCCGAACGATGTGATCTGAGCTGCGAATCTGGTTAAGAACTATGAGATACGAGACTGATAATCTTATTTTCCATTCCTTAAATGGTCTTCCTCCCTTCCTCTACCTATCTTTCCACTTCCAAGTCTTCCAAATTTTGAACTTCACGTGACCGAAAACTTCCAATGCCAAAACGGTTCCCCCTTCTTACGTCTAGATTCTGATTGGGAAATTTTAAAGGATTTTGAATAATTTCCAACGATTTTTACTGACAAGTTGGGTCTTGCTCGTACACCCTCGCGTATCCTGGGTTATTGCGGTCGGGTTGGGTCGCTTTACCCACTCCCTCGCTCACTTGCTATTTCTAAAAAGCCCTAAATTTCTTTCGACAACAAAGAGCCGACAGTGGGTCGCCGCACTATACCAGATGTGAGCACCCCCTTCGCCATCTCTCAACGGTAGGCCTTTAAATTTCTAGAGAGTCGTAAGACATCCCTTCTTCGTCCAACCTTTGAATTTCATACGCCCGAACGAGGATGATTTTATTATTCTAATTACTAGATATTCAAATCTCACAATATGCACCTCTGATACACAGTGAGTACAGCAATTCCACACTTGTAATTTGTCAATAAAGTTATAAACATCTATCAAGCTTATTTTTTTAAAAAATATTATTTATTATATTTGATACTTAGTTGCTAAATTATTATTTGTATTTTATAAGAGCGTATTGTTGTGTTTCTGAGGTTTTAAAGTTGACTATTCATATATATCTAAGTGGAAAGCATTTAACAAAATTCAGAAAATAATATCTTTGCTTCCAGTTGAATCTCAAGGTTGTAATTGTTATGTTAGTTTACAATCATAGAGACTTTTAAATCCTGTAAATATCATATTTTTATTTGGTCCCCCAACAGAGTTATAAGCCTTCAAAAAAGGGAAAAATTGAAAGAAAAATTGATTTTTGAAAGGTCATAACCTGGAAAGGAGACATGTCTCAAGGATGAAATTCTACACACTTTATCTATGTATACGCATGCGTGAGCACAAAAAAAAATAATAATAATAATACGTTTTAATAAGACTTTATCTCTTCCTGTAGAAAATTGCTTTTGAAAACACAAATTTATTCATTTTTAAATGTCTAATTCAAGATGTGAAATCAGTTAGACATAGATAGCTATAGAAATTTTAAAACCAGACATGGTAAATTATTTTGAATTATGTTTTTGAACTGTCCAATAATACTAGAAACAACTCACAAAATATGAAATTTTTCNCTTATACACATCTCTAAAAAAAAAAAGTAATTTTCTTTGTACCGATATTTGTACATAGCAAATTTAATTAACAATTCTTTGCGAAATAGTATTTTTAGTACCCATAAACAATTTATGCAATTGTTTAAGCAGTGCATTGGTTAATTCATACAAGCAAATGAATCAAGTAATAAGAGACATTGGGCTGTTTTCTACAGTAAATGAACTGTTTAATTACAGCTCTGGCTTTCAAGCCTTTTACTAGTCAATGCAGTAATTATTGGTACTAGATGATTTTTCTCGCTTCACTCGGGTCATTAGTGACAATATGCAAAGGGAAATTTATTCTTTTTGAATTTTTGAACAACATGTTTTAAAAAGTAATTAATTTGTGTAATTCTTGTTGAATTGCAAAAACAATATTATAATTCTAAATTTTCGATTGATCAAAATGAAAGTTTTGTGAATCCTATAAAAAATGACTTATAAAACTCGCATTTCATTTTTAGTTGTAAACAGGGTTCTCGGGACATAATGTTCCTGAATTCCTTGTTAATACAATCTTAAGATTATTTGCAGAACAGGGAGGGAAAAACGTAGTATGTCTGCATGTCAAATACTTCCATTTCTTAGAGATGAAAAGGCAGTATGTGATAATTTAAATGATGTGATGTTTCATAAAATTTAAATATTACTTGAATTCTTTATTAACATATTCACAGCCCTTGTGAAGGACAATATCAAGAGAAAATTAAGAGCATCATATTACTATTATTTTACTGTTGAGGCCTTACCTAAGTTGCGCTGAGTTGGAATCTATTTTCGAAATGAATATTTCACATCCAAACTAAAATGCTGTTATAAAAAGATTAGTTTAGAAAGATTCCAAGGAGTTGTTTATGAACTAAAATTGTTAACTTAAGAAATGAACTGAAAACCACTTACTCAGTCATGCTTTAAAAATTCTTGCTCCAGTTGATTTCATTTCAAATTGATCTTGATTGATCAATACTCATGATTTTTTTGCTAATTAAAGCAAGAAGCCTCCAAAACTCATTTTATGTGCATTTTATAATGTTATAATATTTGTTATCTTGGTATTATTTTTCAGCACAAGTAAACATTCTCTCGTATTACTTTTACCAACTTCCTTGTTTACTTACTTACTACATAAAATAATTCACCTAATATGGCCTCTAGGGAAGTTGTGGCAAGATTTAACCCACAATACTGCATTTCTGTATGTATTAGGTTGTAATTGTGCTGCACTTTGTGAAATTGTGAACTTAGTAGTGAAATAATTTGTTATGGTATTAACATTTTCGTGTACTGGACATAAACTCCTGTTATGTTCAGAGTTGTTTTTACAAATGAACATCATTCAGAAAGAAAATTATTTTAATTGAAATTTTTTTTAATAATTCATTTATAGAGTTGGGCATAATGCGTAGAACAAATTTTGTTTTATTCAATATGAATTATAATTATTTTAATACTATGTGTTTTTCTGACTTACAAACTCTTCTCAGGTTTATCAGCCATCATTATTGGTTTTATCTTGTTAAATTGTGAGAAAATTTATCTTCACATATTAGAGGCTATCGTAATATAACAATCTTGAGAACCATGCCAAATCTCAAATTTTAGAGTATTGTATTATTTCTTACTCTGCTTAACTACTCCCAATCTCATGTCTATATTAGTGTACCCGCATGCAGTATGTTTTCTGTCATCCGGAAATACCAGTTGAATATCCCATTCTTTCCTAGCATTCACCAGAACTTTGTTCAAATTTTCTTTTGTACTGGCATTTGAGAAATTCCACTCAGAACATGATATTTTATATTGTTCTGAACATTTGCTAAAGGTTTCACTCATTTGAGTTGACATTTCTTCTTGTTAAGTGTCTTTCTTTTCCAAGTTAGCAAGTTTCTAGTGCTGTGAGAACTTCCACAGGGTCACTTCAATAAAATATTAATTAAGTAATATTGACCTCACACTCCACTCAGTTGTATGGCTCTAGTTAATGAAAGGAGCAAGAGCTTTCTAAAGTGTTTTGGGAAAAAAATGTCAGTGGAGTGTGTGGTGCACATCACTCAAATAAGTTTATTAAGTTTCTGGTATTTTCTTTTTACTATCCTTTTACATAGCATCGTTGATGGAAATCTGTTATATAGTCTAAATTGTTATTCTGAGGAGGATATAGCTATTTCAATGGGATTTAATTGTTCTTATTACTAGTTACATTGTGTTTCTCAGGGCGACGAGCGACCGGAAAATCCGGGAAAAGTCAGGGAATTTTGTGTTTCTGGAGAAGTCAGGGAATTGGCTGACTGCTCAGGGAAAAATCTAAAAGCGATAACAAAGATCGTCGAATTAAAAATGTCTTCAATTTTTTTACTTCAATTAGATTTAATGCAGTCAATAAACAATTCAAACCCTGTAACCCTGCCGCGGGAAGCGCTACTTCACTTATTGTTAGAAGCAACCAGTTGTTTCAACAATAAGCCTTTATGGAACGTGTTTACAGGTGTCCCAGAGTGTTCCAGTCGGCGAGTGCTGTGAAGCAGTTTCAATACTTCTGTTGCAATGAATGTGTCGCGACAGTAGCATTCGGTTCCGCTAAAATATTTAATTGCAACGAGTGTCATTATTTATATTTTAACTATATAATGAATTGCTACGAATGTGAGTTTGTTTTCTCTATACACTGCTACAAACCAAAGTTTGACACTAATTCATTTTGATTATCGCGTAAAATATCAGTATGACGTATCTTCGATCTTATTTTCATGCCAAATGAAACTTGATTCGCCGTACTTCGTAATTCATGCATTTCATATCGTTTCGTCAGTTTACGAGAACAATTTACGGAACTTTTATCGATTGTTTCAACAGTTTAAGGAAGTGTTCACGTCGTCGCAACGACTTGACAGCGAAACGGTTCCAATCGGAGCTGTTAAGTCTGAAGTTGGAGTGGTAACTGTTTCGTTGTAATGTACTTCAGTTTCAATGAAACAGTAACCGCTTCAACCTCCAGTTCAGCTTCAGAGGCAGTTCCAGTAGCAACGACCCACCTCTAGACACAATGGCTTTGTTTTATACATATTTCTGATAAGTGTGCTTATTTTTATCAATCTCTCTTAACCATTGAAATGACTCAAACCAATAACTCTTTACTGACTGAAGAATTATTTATGAATTATTGATAATACTTTTATGAAATTACTTCTTTATTTTTATAAAATTTCACCTTGTAGGATTTTTTTATTAGATTGTTAAAATAATTTTTGCGTGCATGTCAACGTTATGTGATTACAGTCAATGTATTGTTGTATTTGTAAATGGGAAATGTAGTGTGCTATTGAAGCTTATCTACATGGAGCGATAGGAGTTAGGAGTTGGGTGGTAGGCTATTGTTAGTAGGTGGGCTGGTTCGCTGGGTTTACCAACAACTTGGCCCATGTGGAGGGGTTAGTAGAAGTGGTTAGTAGTTAGTTATTGATCCTAGGAGGAGCTGGATAGAGGAAGGAAGGTTGGCTTTTCAGTAGTCACAGCTATATGAGCTGGGACATTAATGTGAAAAGCTACAAATTTTCTGGCCTCGTCGGTAATTGAACCTGGGATGACTTGGTGAGAAGCGGCAACACTACCTCCCGCACCAGATTAAAGTCAGGGAATTTTGAGATGGAGAGTCACTAGCCACCCTGGTTACCTGAATCATCACTTAATGGAAATTTCAGTTAATTTCCTGCTTTCTGAAGTTTTTGTAAGCGAGATAGAAAAATTATGGTAATAGTGAAATAATAATTTGAGAATTATTTGTGGAGTATGATTGCATGTATGGATAAGCAACAAAGAATAAAGGGTTATAATTTTTCCTTTCTCTCAGAGGTAATTTATTATACTTTGTTTTTTTCTTCTTTACAGCAAAGATATGTGAACAATCCATTGAATCTATTCAGGATCATTCGTCACTGCCTCAGTACAGAAATGAAGCTGGTTCAGCAAGTGGAAAATGTAAGTTGTTTGATTTGTATCCTTGACTTTTCATGATTATAAATTCAGATAAAACTAGATCTGTAGTGTCTTTTATAAGTTGTTTAATGATTTTTTCTCTCCTAAATTAGTAGTGTAAATAATCATATTGTTTACCGAGTATTTGGGTATTGCTTCTGAAGTACTGATACATTGATGTGAATTACTTTTGACAAATTTTGTATGTGTGTTTGTGTCATCTTTATGTAGCTCATCTGTCAAGATTGGATATTGCCAGAAATGAATGAAAATTTTACATAACTGGTTCCAAATCACATCTACATTGAAAGTCACAAGTACACTTAATTCAACACTATTTGCAGCATAAAGGATTTCACTTCCCTAATATCACATAGTGAGGAAAATCTCGTCATTTTCAAGCATTTTTGACACATTTGTCTTAAAATTACTTAAGTGGACACAAGTACCAGCCTTATCTAGGAATACTCTCCTTCCTACGCATTAGTGCGGCATTCAGAGTATTTTCAGCTGGGAAGGATATTCTTACTCTCATTCTTATTTGTGTTAGTTTATGCAGAGCCAGTTTGGATACAGTTGAGTGGAGAGTGTTTCTATTGTGCTAAAATCATGTCAATGTCTCATTGTTTTTTAAGATGTCATTCACCCTTAATTTTAATAGGACCTTGTCATGAACCCTAACAAATTTTGCCAATTGTACTGAAATGAAAATTTTAAATGATACCGTGATACAGTGTGATAGCAATTAAAATATGCAAGCCCATTTCTATGAAGCCAGTTAAAAGCTTACTTCAAGTACTTTGATTCTTACAGCACGTATAGTAAACTTTAAGAAACAAATAAGGAGAGAAAATAAAATTAATGAAGTGGCAAATATTCAAGTATATATACCTAATTTAAGAAAAAAACACTTGAGCACCAATAGCGCAAGTTAAAGCATTTTCTTCTCATAAGTGAATAATCACTTTCAATTTAATAATATTATTTTATCAAAAAATGCATGAACTTTTAATCCCTTTTCATGTGTGTGTCAATTACTCCTAACCTAGATTTGTCTCCTTACTTAAGAGTCTTTTATAAGTAAAAATAAATAAATAAATAAGTGATGTGTGGTTTTAACAAGAAGTACTTATTAAATTTTCTATCTTTATTGGTTCAATGCTATCAATACAATTGGTTCAATATTGGCACTTTAAATTGATTGTTATGTTTGTAAATTTTACCTATCATTCTCCTTCACATTCCCTGCATTCTATTACTTTTGAAAGAAATACTACTAAAAAGCCTCTAGTTATTGGTTTATTGCTTTTTGTTTGACCTCAATATTGTAGCACTAATAAGTCCTAAGTTTGTTCCGTTGATTTTCAATTACTCAACCTCGACTTACATCTTGTAACTTTTTGAACTTAAGTAGAGAAAAGAAGTTAGAGAAATGCACATTTTGCTTATATCAATGTTGTATTATGTATACAATTTATTCTCTCTCTTTTTGATAGATTTGTTATGAAAAATTGTGTATGAACGATGAAGTATGAGTTTCAGAAATCCACTGATTTTAGTTATAAGTCTTGTGAAACCTTATGATCAGATAGTGAAACTTTCTTTAAATAAATGAGCCTTGAATATGTGAAAGGTATTGTTTTTTCATGAAGAATAAACATACCCAATTAATCACTTACTATCCTTTTTTTTTATTCTAAGGTTGAAGACATGAATATTTTATTTTTTAAACTAATTATCATTTCTTTTAGTTGGCACTGGGGCATGGCATGGGTCCTGGATTGTCTCTGGTCCCAGACTCCAGCACTGAAATAGCACAGCAGCTCGATTTCCTACGTAGACGTACACAAGAAACTGGGGAAGATCTACGTAAGATGGAACAGGAACAAGAGGCATTTGCTCTTCAGTATCATGAATGCACAAAACTTAATGGTATGATTTTTTTCTGTTTGATCTGATTGTTGTTGGAATTATTACAATTAGAAAAGCAGACTATTCTGAAGTTAAATAGCTTGTCAGGAACTTCATTAGCAGATACTCCTTAGACCTCTGTGTAGAAACATAGGTAAAGTCTCCATGGCAATTTGAAGTTATTGCTTTTATAAGAAATTATTTATAAGAAATTCATGTCTTACAATTTGATCAGGAAAAATTGTTAGTTAGTAATACGGAAGAAAGAAAAAGGGTTCTAAAACAGAAATACCAATTTTGAAGGAGTGTGTAAAATGTTTCCCCTATGTCATGGCTCTTCATGTAATGCACTTCGTTTTATTCATACATGTTTGTCGGTTTGAAACATTCTTCAATTTACAGCTCATCTGCAACACCTACAGTCACAAGGGCAGACTCAACCTCAAAGCCAGCAGAATATTGAAGTTGAGAAAAATCTCCGCCGTCAGAAGGAAATGGTGGAACAAATGCTGAACCAGAAGGTTTGTTTTAAATTTGATTATTTGTATATTTCTCTTTATTTTCAAAATAATAAGAAAGGGAAGAGATTTCTGGTTCACTCATTGTGGTTTTCTTCAAGTTTAATTTTTACCCTACACAAGGTTTATTTTTAATCACTTAATGGACAAAGAGAACTCTTTATTTACTTATGAAAGAATATCTTGAGTGTGTAAATTCTTGCTTTGTCTTTTAATATCTTTTCAGTCATAGTACAATGAAATCTCAGTACAAAAGAAATCATTAAAACGTTTTGTTTATATTAGATGTAAAACTGTTTCTGTAGTTGTTTTTCTTCTTCGACATTTGAGGCTTTATTGAAAAAAACTGGTTATACATTTACGATTCAAAATATTGTCCATCACTGGCCACTACTTTCTCCCATCTTTTGGGCAGTGTGTGAATCCCGTGTTGTAAAAACTGCTCATCTTTTGAGGCAATCCATGTATTGATCCAATTTTTTACTTCCTCATAAAAATGAAAGTGCCAGGCAGTGTGCCATTGATCGAACAAGTGATTGTCAGAGATATAGTCAGAGATGTGATAGTCAATGTCTGGAGAATAACACTGGGTAGGTTAGGACTTCCGATTTCAATGTTTCCAAGTGTTCCCGATGCTCCAAAATCACTTTATTGTGTATCTCATTGTATTGCGACCCAGATAGTCGATCCAATTTTGATCCTGCCAATTCTTCTTGCATAGGACACAAGTCTTCATGAGGTAATGCCTCCAATTCTGCATCTTTGAAAACTTTCTCTTTCACCACCTTCAATGTCAAAATCACCTTTCTTGTAGTGTTGAAACCACTCACAGCACGTTATTTCACTAGTAGCGGTCTCGCTATAAGTATTTGAGAGCAGTTGATGAGCCTCAGCTGCAGATTTCTTCATATTGAAGCAGAAAATTAAAACCTTCTGCAAATGACTAGAATTTGGCTTGTTAACACGTTTTGGAAAGTACGGAATTCTGAAAGCACTAATTTGGTTTCTCCTGATCAAATTTTCTATTTTGATTTGACACATAAAATTACATTTTGTATGTAAATTCTAGGTTGCTAAGTTGATGCAGTTACGCCTTACCCTGGCAGATAAATTGAAGGACACTCTTTCTGACCTCAATAGCTTACAGTCAAGGGTATTGGATGATGAACTCATACGATGGAAACGAGAACAGCAACTGCAAGGGAATGGGGCCCAGTTCAACAATAATCTGGATTCTATTCAAGAATGGTATGGATTATTTCTATAGAAATTAGTGGGAATAAATCGTATGTGCAGAAATTGTTGCAATTTTGTTTTTGAGCTCAAATGGCAAGTTACATCATTTGAAAGAATCATTTGCATAAACCTTGATGTATTAAATGAGTTAATTCATTTTTACATGCATAAATCCTTATTTCTTATTTTTTTCTTTCTGGATTCTTGAATATTCTTTATTTCAGGTGTGAAACTCTTGCGGAGATCATTTGGCTCAATCGTCAGCAGATCAAGGAAGCAGAAAGGCTGAAAATGAAACTTAACTTAGACCCACCTGGTGTTGTTGATATGTTGCCAAATCTGAACAGCAAAATTACACAACTTTTATCTTCACTTGTTACAAGGTATGAAAACCACATTTTTAAGTATGAAAATCTAGTAGTAAAGACCCAGTCACATTAGACTGGCAGTGATTTGCAGGGTACCTTAAGCTTAAGAGCTGACTAGAGTTGCTTCAGTGGGAACCTTATGGCTCATAATGGTCCATGCTGTCACGGTCTTGGTCATTGCCCCTCCCTTGAACATCATATTTCCAATGAAGCAAACCAGCTTGACCCATCCCTGTACAGATGTCTAGATAGCCCAGTCAAAGTGGACACTAGACATAGAAAAAAAATCTGATAGGGATGAACATTTGCATGCCCCTTATGGTTATTCTTTCAAATGAAACATCAAGTTCCTTTTGATCTGACTTATGCTAAGAGCATTATTCCAGGTCAAAAATCCTATGTTTTTTCACAAATATCTCATCAACAATAGTAGCCTGTAAAAAAAGTTAGTTTCTTTTTAGTAGATAATAAAATTCTCTACAAAAGACTCCTATCTGTTTTCATGTTAAGCAACATTTGTGAACTACAGCTCTTAAATATGATTACTCCGTTGCTTGCTGTATGTGTAGTACGAGTACAAACTCCTTTTGATGTATATTTGCTTGTTTTGAAATGAATCAAAATCTCCTAAGCGAGCTAGAAGGTTTACCTATTTTTTCTAGCATTTGCTTATTTTATTTAGGAGCACCCAAGGAGCTTGCATAGTATTAAGATATTCTAGATATTCTATGGACATTTTTCAACGTCATGGGTTGCACATATCAATTATTGTTATATACATAAAAAAAAGTGTGTGGAATGCTATCTATTTAAAAGATCTTCATTACATGACTTTATACCTCGGTACTACTGCTACAAAGGGCTCTAATGACCTTGTCGTTGATGAGCCCTAAAGCCCCACAAAAGAAACTACAGCTATGTGAAATATTATGTTACTTGTAACTTTTATTTCTTGTAAATTAACAATATTACTATTTAGTTGACATAGGGTGATTGTTTTCAGTAGTTTCATTGAATACTTTTTTTTATAGATATTTATAATATATTTTAAACATAATATTTAATATTTTCTCCCTATCAGAATTGATTGTTTTGAAATTTATTATAATTGCCATCATTACAACTTTATTTCAATTATACATAAATCCAGTAAACGTGCAGACCCAATATTGAGGATTCAATATTTAATCATGTAGTGTGTTAAGTTTGCTATGTCTTAGTCTGTGTGTTAGTTCTTGCACTACAGAATTATATTGCAGGCAATCATATATGTGTATAGCATTACAAACTTAATTTTTGTCTGATAGAGCATACGGTTTTAAAGTGTGGTTATCTGATATCGGATCTAGATTTTTTGATATTTTGTACCTCGTGATTATAAACAGTTATTTCAATTCACATTATTTAATTGACATAATTTTTATTTATTGGTTTTCTCTTGTTACAGCACCTTTATAATTGAAAAGCAGCCTCCTCAAGTCATGAAAACAAATACTAGATTTACTTCCACTGTGCGCCTTCTAGTTGGTGGAAAGTTGAATGTTCATATGACTCCCCCTCAGGTTTGTGCTTGAGATTACTTTTGAGCTGTGTAATACAAGTTAGTTCCTAAATAATAATATGTGTATTTCATTAAGCCTAATTAATATGTTATAAATTTACAGGTAAAGGTTACTATAATTAGTGAGGCACAGGCTAATGCACTCTTGAAGAATGACAAAATGGCTATTAATGAAGTGAGTGGGGATATTTTAAACAATACAGGAACAATGGAGTATCATCAAGCTACTAGGCAGCTTTCTGTCAGTTTCAGGTGATTTTCTAATCTTTATTTGTGGAAGTTCAAGAGCATACATAGAATTTAGTTGATTACAGTTGTGATTTTCTTCAGGAATATGCAACTGAAGAAGATCAAACGTGCTGAGAAAAAAGGAACAGAGTCTGTAATGGATGAGAAGTTCTCTCTCCTCTTCCAATCCAAGTTTTCAGTTGGTGGTGGTGAACTTGTATTTCAGGTAAATTTAATTCCCCTTATATACAGTCCTGTAAAAATAGACTAAGCCTGAGCAAACAGGTTAACCATAAAAATCTGGGAGACCCAGAGGTAGGGTTGCCATGTACAAATCAGAAATTAACTGTGGCTGTGTCCAGACAATTTTTCTGAACAAAACAAACAACTCCTTATATTAAAAACTTGATAAGGTTAAATGATTTCATATTTTGTAATCTCATTTTCATCTTCAAATTTGTCTATTTTGAATCGTATGACTTAGGATGTAAGAATGATACAATCCATTGTTAATTCTACTTGGCAAGTCCAGATCAATATTTCACAATTTTTTATGGTTAACAAGTGGTTTTTTTTTACTGCTGATGGGATAAAGAATGTTCAGGATATGCAGTGTTGCTAGGTAGTGCAATGCCATGGCTGCTGGTTACATCAGACTGTTCGCCAACCCCATTCAGATTCAGTAACTCACATGATGTAGCAAAACATCAAACATGTGCTATCTGACGTCCAGTATTCTTTTATTTTTCATTCTCATTTATCATTAACCAGTTTAATAAAAAAGTATAAGAGTTTAATACCTTCAGCCACATTACTTTCTGGTAGTGTTGAATGAAATGATAGTACTTCTTAGTACTCTTATATAATTCTATTAAGTCTAAAAAATTACCTGCCAACAACTACTAAACACATGTATTTGGTGGATTAGTTTACTGCAGAAAGTAAAAGACTCTTGCAACTATTTTCATGTTTAAAAGTGTTGCTAATTAGACTTTTTACATTAATAGATAGGTGTTATTTAAAAATAATTGTTGCATCCTGGCTTAAAATTACTAAAAACGTTACTGTTTCTATCACAACCTAAGCATATATTAGTACTGCATAAAGAAGGAAAAGATTTTAGAACAGAAATTTTACCGAGGTAGTATACTATTTAGTTCTAAACATTATGATAGGTACTGTATTATAAATAATGACATGCCATAATAAATATTATGAGATTGCAAAGAAACAATTTCAGGACTTGAAGAAAAAAGCAAAAAAAATTTTAATTAACTATACTTTATTTGCAATTTTTGCCATGTTATTTTATTTGCTTGTTACAACATTCTTAAATGTAGTTTCTAAAGTGTCCATTGCATTTTTTATTCATCTGCAGCTTAAGATTGGAATAATTTGTAGAACTGTACTTTGCTCTTATTACAATTAAAAAGCTGTGGTTCTACTTCGTGAAGAAATTAAGGAATGTCACCCTGCCTTGTTAAGAACTGTCATGTAATAACTAAGTTTTGTAAATGTCTTTAATGTCTTCCTGATGAAGATTCAATTTAGTAGAAACATTTGATTACAAAAAACTTAGTGTCTGTGAATGGATGTACAGTATATTCAAATATTGTGTAAATATAGATGCAAATTATGAACACTTATGTGTATAAAATGTTAACTTCAAAAATGAGTGGTTTATTTGTTCAGTGAATGTGCCTTATTTTATGATAACCAGGTGTGTGGTACTCCAAGCATTTTGCATGAGCATTTTGTCCTCTTTCATTAAAATTCCTGAATTATATCAAATATTGCTACAATGGGGTAATTGAACAACCATATGATATTGGAAGAACAGTTGAATAAAGAATACCCGCCAAACTTGTGAAAACCTTTTAATTAAAATTTTTCTCACAACACGTGTGCAAATATGTTCAGAAAATTTGCATGCTCTGCTCTTACAATAAATTAAAAGGCAAAGAAACATATCAAAAACTTTTCTGGTTTTCTAAAACTAGTTTCTAGATATAAAAGAAACATATATCATGGAATGTATGAGTAGACTTTAGTGTATTGAGTACTCCATGTTGTTTTTACCTGGATCAAATATAGCAGCATCAAGGCTTGTTTTTAACTTTTTCTATACACCAACTTTCACTTACTTAGTTGAGGAACTATGAAAAACATTCCTTGTTCATGCCCCAGATCAGCCATCTGCCAATACTACACTGTTGATTGTGTGTTGCACAAAAAAAAAAAGAAGAAGAAGAAAAAATACGTAATCGTCAGTATTGTGTTGGAAGATGGTTGATGTGGATGAAGAGTGTGTATTTTATGATATACATACGACATGTGACGAAATGTTGATGTACAAAAAAAATTATAGTGTTTAACAACCTCTGATGATGGGTACAGTATAAAGGAAATATTGGTAAGTAAATGTATTTTAACTCATCCTGATCAAGATTCTCAAAATAATAATATGGTAAACCTAGAAAGGTGTTCTTGGATCATGTTATCAAGTGAAACGAAAACTTTCCATTTATTGACACTGCTGTAAATAATACCTGTAAATAATTCTATATATATTTCCTCGTGTAGGTTTGGACCCTCTCACTTCCGGTTGTGGTGATTGTTCATGGAAATCAAGAGCCTCATGCATGGGCAACAGTGACATGGGATAATGCATTTGCTGAGCCTGGCAGAATTCCATTTGCTGTTCCTGATAAAGTTGCTTGGCTTCAAGTTGCTGATGCTTTAAATATGAAGTTTAAAGCTGCCACTGGCCGATCACTGACTGAGGAGAATCTTAGGTTCCTAGCTGAGAAGGCTTTCAGGTCTGCTAATTTAATTTTCATGCTTCCATATTAATGATAACCCATTATTAATCACTAGCTGAGTACCCAGAGATTTACTCGTGTTAATTTTTTGACATTTGTATTACTATTCTTTTTTTATCACCATTGATAGATATCTGTAAATGTGGTTTCATTTTTCAGAAAAATTCGTTTTTAAAATACTAGATTTTGGTGTTATAAGAAACTTGGCAGTGTTATTACATTTTAACCAATCGCAGATAAATAAAACTAACTTTTACTTCTGTAACTTTCAACATTTTATTTGCAGATAAATTTACACAAATAGAAGTATTATTAGTCAGCAATCCTTGTTGCAAGAAAGTATTGTACATTAATAATGCACTCAAAACTTTATTGTTGTGTCTATAATAAATTTGTTCTCCTCTTCTTTTGTACTCTTCGCCTTTGTGAGCGATTTGTGTCTTTCGAACTCCAGCCTTGTCACAAAATTTACACATCAATATTTTGTTGCTATTAACATAAAACCCCTCTTAGCTGAATTCACTTGCCTTATTTCCAATTTCAACCTAAACGCACCAATCACTTAAAGAATCCTAAGCCACAAACACCTTTTTTTTTTCCTAAAAAAAGACCCATACCATTCAGAGCTCATATTGTGTAATTCCCTTCTTCTGTACGATGGATGCTAAAAGATATATACTACTTCAGAGGATATTAAATTGAACCTCTTCAAATCCTCTGATACAATGTTTAAGTTCTAGTGAATATTGCATTATTTAAACTCCTATATAATTATCACACCATTGTAATGGTACTTTTAATACTCATTGATAAAAATACTAAATTACTTCAATGAGTTTTTTTTTATGGTTTCTTATTATTCAAAATAGTTTGTTTATCTATTGTAAACCTTGGCATTGTTGTGTACATTATTTCGGTGACCCCATCCTGGCTTGAATTTTTCCTCCGATTTTCCTCCTAATTTGACTGCATTTTGTATATTTCACATTGTGCAAAGTTGAATTCCTCATTCTTCATGCAGTAAACCTAAAATAGTTTACCAGGTGTGTAAATATGAAACCGGAATTTGCCCATGGATGGCCGTAGCTGTCAATGTAGTTGCCTTCGAACGGCATCATTTGCGCCATTTTATTTCTTTGACAGCTGACAACAATACTCGCAACTCACAACAATACAAGTTTCATATAACAGTATAGTTTTTAATAGCGTTGAACATGTCGAGTTTTGTGCCTACAAACTACGATTTGTAGACAGCATTGATTTTCTGTTACCATTTAAAGAAAACTGTTGCAGAATCTCATCGAATGCTTGTCAAAGCTTATGGTGAGCATGCTCTTGGTAAATCACAGTGCTTTGAGCGGTTTAAGAAATTTAAAAGTGGCGATTTTGACGGGAGAAACAAAGAACATGGAAGACTGCTGAAAAAGTTTGAAGACAGTGAATTGCAAGCACTGTTGGATGAGGATGACGCTCAAACCCAACAAGAACACATGTATCAATTAAATGTAACACGAGAAGCCGTCTCCATACGTTTGATAGCCATGGAAAAGATCCAGAAGGTGGGAAAATGGGTTCCACATAAATTGAATGAAAGACAGCAGTGATACCAAAAAACCACTTGCGAAATGCTGCTCACCAGGTACAAAAGAAAATCATTTCTCCATCGAATTGTGACGTGATGAGAAGTGTTTTTTTTTTAGAATCCTAAGCATAAAAGATCATGGGTAATTCCAGGCGAACCATCAACATCGATTGCAAGGCCAAATCGCTATGGAAAGGAGACAATGCTCTGTGTTTGGTGGGATCAGAAGGGTATGATCTATTATGAGCTGCTAAAGCCTGAAAAACGACCAGAATATCCCAAAAGGCAACACAAACCGATTTTGCTTTATGATAATGCACCATCACACAGCAAAACCGGTCAAGGAAATGATTGAGGCGTTTAGTTGGGAAATACTTGTGCATGCGGTTTACTCAACAGACTTCACTCCGTCCAACTACTATTTATTTGCATCAATGGGACACGCATTGGCTCAGCAGCGCTTCACATTTTTATGAAAATGTACGAAAATGGCTTGATAACCGGTTTGCCTCAAAAGAGCAACAGTTTTTTTGGCGTGGCATTCATAAATTTCCAGAGAGATGGAAAAAATGTATAGCTAGTGATGGACAATATTTCGAATAAAATATTTTTATCATTTTCATACAATAAACGTGTCTTTTCTATACAAAAATTCTGGTTTCATATTTAAACACCTGGTATGGGGATAAATGAGACAAAAGATACTTTCCTAACCCATGTGAGCCCTGCATGGTTTATTTTATAATTATGGAATAGTTCATTTGTTTCTCTTCTAAGCTTGCATTGATATTACTGAACATGTTGTGTAAACCTGTTACTTGAATTAGGTGTGCATTGAGTTAATTCTGTATCAATTTTGTTGGTATTCCATAAAATACTGTGGAAGCTCACATCATTTTCTTACCAGTTGCTACAGAAATTGAGCATTAGGTGATACAGAAAACTGATTCAATGGTACTAGTGAGCATAATGTTACTCGCAACCTTTTTTATTGAAACCACGTAAAAAGTGTTGAAAGAGTTTAATAAATTATTGTAATAGTTTGTCAACCACACACTCCACTTAACATTTTTAAATGCAAACTAGTTTCGGAAGCTGTTGCTTTCATCCTCAGCTTCTGCCGATGGCTGATCAAAGGGTCCTGTGGTGGCGGACGGGTGGATAAATTTTAAAATTATATTATTTTGAAATGGAACTTCAAAATTTAATTCTTGAATAACAGAATGAACAGTTGTTCTCAAACTAAGTTTGAAATGCCCACCAATATGCTTCATCAATCTTACGTTTTCTTCAATTTAGTGTTTTTCGTCCCCAAAATTTTTTGTTTCTGAAAGTTTTTGATTGTTTTATCTACCATAGTACTACCAATTCGTGCAAAACGTAACCACTTTAAAAGAGTCTAAAAAGGAAACAGTTTATTGAAAATTTACTTATCACCCTGGCTTGCATCAGAAGTTCCAAAAAAATTTCAAAGTAGTAAATATCTCTTTAGCTCCACAAAATAAATTTTGCATGAAGTTCCTAATTAAAGCTAAATGTAAGGATGAAGTGCGTTTTCTTAACAGATCAGGAATTGACAAAATTAAATGCAAGGATTGGGACAAAGTTTGTATTGGACAAACAAAGAGAAATTTCGGAATTTGAAGAAGGAACATTTTTGGCAATTAAATTTGGACAAATTGAAGTCAGCAGTAGCATCACATTTTTGGGACGGAAAACACAAAATTGATGAAAACGTAAGATTGATGAAGAATGTTGGTGGATATTTTTAACTGTTGGTTTGGGAATGACTGTTCAATCAACTATTCAAGAACAGATTGATAAATTTTGGAGTTCCGCTCGAAAGTAATTTGTTTTAAAAAAATTCATCCACCTGCTCGACACCATCAGCAGTCGATAGATGCTGAGGATGGAAGCAACAGCTTCCGAAACTATTTCATGTTTAAGAAAGTAAGTTGAGTGAGTGGCTGACGAATTATTACAAGTGCTTTAATAAAGTTTTTAGTTATAATTGGATGGGACCAGGATTTGAACAGAAGACTTGCATCTTTGTACACTGGAGTTATCCTTGTTCTATGTACAGGATAGAACTATTTTTTGCTTGTAATTTAAGTTTTTTAGATCAAAAGATCGACTGATGGCAATATTTAAAAAAAATCAAAATTCTTTGCCAGTTTAGATTTAGAATTATGTGGTGATTCCTACAGGATGTCAATCAACTGTGTATGGTGTCTGAGAGTGCATCAAAATTTACATTTACCAATGGGTTCAGGAATATTGGTACACTAGGAGCGTTTTTTACTTAAATTGCATCATTTTGTGTTAGGACTCAAGTCAATGACTATAGTGGAATGATGCTGAGTTGGTCACAGTTCTGCAAGGAACCCCTTCCAGAGCGAAACTTCACCTTTTGGGAATGGTTTTATGCTGTAATGAAATTGACACGGGAGCATCTCCGTGGTCCTTGGAATGATGGGTATGTTATTCTTAGTTATTAATTTATGTTTTTCATCCTGTCTTAATCAATCAATGTTTCTTTGTAAGGTAATATATTATAACTACCACAACTTCTTTTATTTTCAAAGTGACTAGAGAACTATTCATTTAAGCATTGATGCTGTGTTTGTGGCAATACATTATGTGGGTAAAAACCGAATAATTTTAAATGGAATTTTCATCCATTAACAAGCATATTATTTGACTTTTCACTATTATTTTCTTTTTTCATTTTCCTGATTATTCATTTGTTCTTGCTTTTCTTTCTACTCACTTTTCTGTAGCAAGTTTTAAACACTATTGTTTCACTTAACTTTTTACTTCTTCACTAATACATGTTTGCCTCATTTTTTACCCTCTTCCATATAAGCTATGACTTAGAAATTTGGCTTGATGCTATGTAACCCTTTTCTAAACAAAGTTGCCAAAAACATTTTCTCCTGATTAGCCCAATAAATTGATATGAAATTTTTCTGCATGTGCCAGGATAGAAACGGTAACAATCTTGTCATATTTCCCTTACTGAGTAGTGAACAGAAAGGGTGAACTCTGCGAATTACCCCTGAAATGTAAGAAGCTTGTATTGTCTTTTCCTTGTCTAGCAACCAATGGAAGGATTGTGACTGGGATTACCTCTCGATGCGATCCATTGTCCTATGATTTGTGCAGTTCAACTTCATAGTGGTGTGTTGGTAGTTTTGTGGATTTTGTGGATTACCGAATTTGTGGTTTTGTTACTTTATTTACAAGAAATAGATTGTTTGAGGAAAATGCAATGAAGAGATGCAGAACTCGAATTCAGATTTACTGGAACTAATTAACTAAATACAAATAAAATAAAAACAAACGAGAAAAAATTCAGAAAAGGACTGTATTTGACCTGCACAACTTCGATAATGTTCTAAACAGTAAAAAATAAATGTTATGGCATGTTTTTTGTAACTTGACTCTTGAAGTACACTGAAATGAATTATAGTGTTTCATTGTAGTTAAATGGTACTGAAAATAAAATACTTGGTTCATTATCGGCTTGTGGTCATCATTGAAACTCACATGAATTCATATCATACAACATATTGTGTGGTGCAAATTGAAATTTTTCAATATTGGAAGTGCCTTGTACTTTCATTTTAAAGTATTTTTAGCTGCAATTAATATTTCTTTACTTATCAGAACACACACAACTAATGAGTCAAAAAATTGCATTGGAATTTATTTTTAACCTTTCAGTTCATAGTTTGAGTCATGCCCTTGTTTAGAATGTATGTGATGTACCGCTTCATTTTCCCCTCTTGCACACTCAAACTGCTACAGCATTTACTATGTGAGTGCCTACATGATCAAATTTCAGAATTCCACAATTCCATAGTATTGGGAGAGTGAACAGAATATTTTCTGAACCATAGAGAAATAAACACTTACATGAATTGAGGGCAAATGTGATGGGGAAGACATTTTGTAGGGATATTGTTATTTTATCACTTTGCTGTCCATTATAGTGTCATGAGTAAAATTCTTCTGCCTACAACTGTTACAGTGTTCGCTCTTTAGAAGTTTCTTATAAATATTATTCTGTATTCTAAACTTCCTTATTCTTGTTCTTTCTTGTGAAGCATGTAAATTGTCAATGAATGGTTTTTCAGGTACATACTGGGATTTGTTCGGAAGAAGCAAGCTGAGGAAATGCTTTCGGCCTGTCCCAATGGCACTTTCTTATTAAGGTTCTCTGATTCTGAACTTGGTGGAGTGACAATTGCTTGGGTTGGTGGTAAGTTTCAAATTTATCATTCAGTTCATCTTTTGTTTACATTAGTTTAATGAATATTTGAATTATTGTATGTTAATTGAACAAAATTTATTCGAGTTTCAGAACAGACTGAGGTATTCATGCTACAGCCATTCACTAGCAAGGATTTTGCTATACGCAGTCTTGCTGATAGAATTTCTGACTTACAACATCTAGTTTACTTGTATCCTGAAATTCCTAAGGACCAGGCTTTTGGAAAGTACTACACACCTTTCAATGGTAAGGTTTTTGTGCCGTTACACATACCAGTAAACTTCAAATTTATTGCTAAAAATCTCTGTGTTTAGTTTATGGTCATGAAGTATTGATAGATTAACACTGATCGATAGGTATCTGTAGTGCCATAAAATGTATGAGTCTGATTTGAAGACCATAAGTGCATGCTGCTTAACATTTGGAAAATTTCATGTGGATTGATATTATACCTATGGCTTTATCAAATTCAGTCTTATATATAAAAATTTAGTCTGCATATGTTTGTCTTCGCAAAACTCAAAAAGTAGTCGGTGGACCCATGAAATTTTAACACAACGTTGCATTCGAATACGAGAGTGTTTTTATATGCTTATTATATTGATATCACACCTGTGAATAGTAAAAACATGCCCTTTTTAAAAATAATATAAGTGGAATACCACTCACAGACCGACTTATCATGAATTATCAGAAACTACAAATCGTATGAGCTTGAAATTTGGCAGATAGGTTCCTTTTAGGGTGTAGACATTGGCTAAGAAGAAGTTTTACAAAAATCCGCCCTTAAAGGGGTGAAATGGGATTTGGAATGTTTTAGGTATGTATCCCAACATTACTCTAAGAGTATCTGGAGCAATTTCAACCCAACTTAATCACACATTACTGACTATGTGAAAACTATCACTGTTGGGGTAAGACATCCCTTGCTCCTCTAGAGAGGGGGATGATGTAAAAATAATGGAAAAATCTGATATTAGATTTGAAACCATACTTTTCAGCTCCATTGAGATGGATTAGTGTGTCCCTAGTGCTTTGTAAGTTAACAATCAGTCCACATTGGAGATAATGTACCCCTTAAATCCCTGTGGTAGGTGTGAGAATGAAGGACAGGTAAACATAATAAAGAAACGACTGATATTAGTGTTGAACAATTCATTTTTGGGAACGCTGAAGTGAAGTGACACCCTCATGGTCATATAAGTACATGATCACTCCTTATAAGGAATAAACACTCTTTCCATTGGGGGTGAGAAGGAGTGAAATGTCAAAATAATCAAAAGTGACCGATATTAGTGTTGAGATCGTAGTTTTTTGGGCCACTGAAATTAGTAGTGACATCCTCAAAGACGTCAAAGTTCACATTCGGCCTATATAAACTCCAGTACCCCTAGGGAAGGAGAGCCAGGAAAAAAACATCAAAGACACATTACAAAATTTATGCAAGCAAAGCCGCGGGTACTCAGCTAGCTAATTATAAAACAATCCAGTTTTTCTCTTTGGCTCCATCAGTTAAAAGATAAAAACTCAAGAGTAAATGTGTGCTAGGAAAGAAATGGAAAAAAATACTTTCATCAAATCTGTAGAAGTTGAACATGTCCGTACAGCTACTGAACCTCTGGATCTAATTTTTCATGTTTAGTGCATTCTTCAATTATAATAGGGCTCTAATGACCTCGATGCCAATGATCCGTNAAAAAAAAAAAAAAAAAAAAAAAAAAAAAAAAAAAAAAAAAATCATAATAATAATATTGCTCAAAATGTAAAACAAACATGTGAACTTACTACTAAAAATAAATAGTTCATCATCATCATTCCATTACTTATGCATACACAATCTTTCATAATTTTTGTGAAAAAATGAAAAACTTGCCTCTAAAATATTCAAAGAAGTAGTCAGTTTGTGTCCAGATTGAAAGAAGCATGTTGTGAATATTGACAAGCCGTGAGTGCAGATGTTCATATTACTTGTTGTGAGGAAATAATTAAAATACCTTCACTATGAAAAGAGTGATCATAATATATTAGTGGCAAGAGAACTAATTTTAAAGACCTTATGAAATGATCTAATTTTAAATGCTACAAAAGAAAAAAGGTCTCAAAGAAACTGTAGCCTCTAACATCAGTACTGTATATTTCAGAAGTGTTGAGTGAGTACCTTTTCCCAGAGTGGTTAACTTTTTCCTGGAAAAACAACACAGGTTATGTGTATTCTTCCTTTTTTGTTTATGAAAAGCACTTGTTTGTATTTGGCCGTTATTTTGGGAGTTAAAAGTTTTTCTTAACCTTGAAATTGTTTGAATTTGTCCAGTAAATAAAATTCCCAAAATATTAGATTTTGAAAGATTTTTAGGGTGATTCTTAGGTTACTGGCTATTTTAGTGTCCAAAGAGCATTTGTTTTGACTGTTGTTTTGAGGCTAACTTTGGAACTGACCCATTTCTGGTTTCTATGTTTTATAGTATCTCTAGAATATTCTGGTTGATGATAGTTTGGAGTCAGGGTTTGCCTTACTGTGTTTAAATCATGTCGTATCCAAGCTTTAGGTTTAAAATTGATTTTATTTCATGAAAGTTTCATATATTGAAGTGTCTATCTTAGGACATAATCTGACATACGAAAGAATTTTCGTGATGTGTGACTAGTGATTGAATATATTTGTTCTTGAACAGATAATCAACCAACTTCTGTGAACGGCTACGTGAAACCTCTCCTCGTGACACATGTACCTGGTTGGAGTGGTCCAGGGTCAATAAGTTACCCCAACACTCCTCAGATGTACCCTCACTCTCCTGATCCTAGTGTCACCAGAGACACCCCATCTGTGGCAAGTGGTGTTAGTGACTCTGTCAGTAGGTGAGTAGACAAGAAATGAGTTGTTAATCTTATTTAAAAATTTTGAATCAAGTTCCTAGTGTTTTAACACTTGATAATGTATATTTATTTTTTTTTCATTTAGTTTTCTTCACACTTTGTCATGGCCATTTTTGGGGGGATAACTCAGGTTTCTGTGACATGCTCTTTATGTGAGAGGTTAGTCTTCCGAGGGCGAAGTCACATGTATCTTGGCTATCTGAGAATTTCTGGATAGCCAAGATAGATGCTCTATATGTTGCTGGTAATTTAATTCATAAGATCTATTAGTATTCTTCTTGGTTACATTCCTAAAGAAGATCCCATCAAAGTCTTAATCTCATGGTTCAATTCTAACATATTTGTATTATTACTTTTTAAGTAGTGAATATTCTGCTATTTTTTGAACTTCTTGTACGATTTTTTTTCCATACTTAACTTGATCCTTTTGTTCCTTAATTTAAAGTAATTTTACTCCTTATTACGGTCACTTACAGATTTGATTAAAACAAATATCATTAACTGTTTGAACAAATTCAGTTTCTTAATTTTAATAACTTTCATTACATGTAACACTTTTTGAATAATAGAATTCTCCTTTTTTAACTATTTTCAGTTGATGTAAAAAATTTGTAATTTAAAATTTCCTTGTGCTTCAGTATCAATTATTTTTCTGTGTAATAGTAACAAAGATTCGATTACTTTGTGTTACGAATAGACACTGAATTAATCTCCACAGTATCTTCTAACATGAAGTTACTTTCATATTCTTCTTGTTCTTCTTCTTTATTATTAAAGAGTGTGAAATGGTTTCTCCTTGAAGATAGTACAGGAAGTATTGGTTTAGTTTTGATTATTCAGTTTTTTTCATCATTCCAAATTTATTTCAACATGTTTCAAAACATATCTTAATGTATTATAGAAACAAACTTACTGCAATAGAACCTCATTAAGTTGAACTCGATGAGACCAAAGCTGATTCAAAATGAAGAAAATCCAGGTTACACAGAGACCAAGGGAGAAAAAAATCGGTGAAATTAACTTACTAACATAATATCTACTTTAATTTGTGAATAATTAGTTTAAACAAATATTTATACTTAATAAGTTCTTCATCCATTACACTGACACAAGGGTTCTAATGACCTTGACAGGTGCCCCCCCACCCCACAAAAAACAAAAACAAAAAAAAAGAACCCAAGTGGAGTATCATTTATTTCTGTACAAAAAAAGGTTAAAGTTTGTCTCAACTTTCATTTGCTTGCTAAGCAGTATCGGCAAAGATCCAATTTTTACAATTTATATTCAATTTTAATGAAAAAATAAAACATTTGTGTTATGGTCCTGGTTATCCAGAGATTTTAGTTAAATGGGACTGGCTTAAGGAGGTTCTGCTGTATTAAATCCTTTTAGTAATTTGATCTTTTATTTCAGAAAACCACTGTATCCAAATACTTGAGTTTGACATAATAGGTTTTAGAAAGAAAAGGTTCAATTAAAAATGACTTGTTGAAATTTAGTTGGAAACTTAAGTCTTGTGGGAAAGGGCAGTAAAACCACACTGGTCACTTGCATTTTTCTCTTGTGCTTATGGGAATCACAAATGGCAGATCAGAGATAATTACTGTTCCCATTAAATGTTTTCCTTTGAACTTTATTCTTATTGGGAATACTTATCCAGCAAGTTTTCTATCAGAAACTCGAACAAATCTGAAAAATCAGTAGTTCTAAAAGTCTGGAATGAAAGGTCTGTTTATTTGTTATGATCGTATATCAATGCCTATTTTAAATTTGCTTGAGTTTTCTAAGTATCATTGTAAATGCTCTATTTTTCCCTCTTGATTATTTACAGACCTTCAGCTTTCTTGAATAGCATTGTAACTTTATTCTGCCAGTCTTTCTTATTATAAGAGCAATATTTAAAAATATAAAAATGCTCTTAATAATTAGTGACTTGTTACTCATGATGTTAGTTTTCCTTCAGTTGTCCAGGTGAAATCTACAATTATCTTGCTTGTCATTTCTTAAGTTTATTTACATAATTGTATTTCCTGTCTTAAAAGTTTTCCTCTAAAATTGTCTCGATCTGTGTTGTGACAAAAGGAACATATTAGATATTAAATTAAATTTGTAATGCTTTACTTTCCATTTCAACCTAGTTTAACAACTGTGATGGAATTGTAAGCAAAGGTGCCAACCTTTAACCTAGCAGCCAGTGCATCAAATTCTACCATTCAACCATCACTACAGAATAACAGGGTACCAAAGCAAAGAAGATTGTAGGAAGACAGAGGTCAGCAAGAAGGATTCTGTGTATTTTTTCATCTTTTTACAGGAAAATTTTATGGTGTTTTAGATGGAAATTTTAAACTTGAAAAACACTTGCTGATTCTTGGTGAAAATCAAATCAAAGCTTTTTTAAAAGATCATAAATATTAAATCAACGCAATGTTCATATTTTTGCAAAAGAAAACTTTTTCCTATCGTTGAATGCTCAAGGTAGCTTTATTCAAGAAACTTAAAATTTTGTAAACTATTTTACACTAGTTTAATTTTTACCATTCTTCTGAATGGGAGGTTACCACTGTACTAAAGCTTTTCTTTTTATTTTAATTTACAAAGATCTTGATTCTTTAAATTAGATCATTGTTTTTCATTCAGAGTTCCAGTTGCACAAGGTATATGAACTATCTTACATTCAGTGAAGAAGTAATTATTTTATTCTGGTGCACATGTAGAGCAGTGTTGCATTTACTATTGGTGTTTTTAATAGCAAATTTCTACAACCTTTGAGAATTGGTGGGAAAAAGCTTCTAAATGACATCTTGCAATTATGCTTTTCTTGCATAAAATGTGTGCAACTTGTGTTGATTTAATGCGCAAGAATGATCTCATAATATTTTACTCATAAAATATTGATATATGATAGGTGCAATGATAAATTTTGTATGGTAACTTTTTCTAAATATTTTTTATTTCCCCTCAGATTAGATGATTTCTCAATATTACATAATTTTATATAAATGCAATTATTCATAGAAGTCTATCTTTGTGTTCGTATACATTAAGAGAGCCTTGTATTTATATCTTCTCACATTATGTTGAGTAAGCAATACTGACTGACCATGGCCAGTGGTCCCTGCCACTAGGAATTATCATTGTTTCTGTAAAACTTTAAAAAAGTGATTCTTCATGTGCATTTTTGTTATGATTAGTTCATTGTTCTTAGTTCCTATGTATGAATTTTGATAAATATTGAATGTGAAGAACACTCAATGTAAGAATTGTGCGATGTGGCAGTGAAACTCCTGGTCCATTTTATTGCAGACTTTTGAACATATTTTTTTTACCTGAAGTATTAGAAAGCCGTCATGTATATAGTTCATTGCAGGTTTCTGTCCAGATAGAAACTTCTTTTAGGTAATAAGAGTTATCTTACCTTTTCAATGTTCATTAATATTTGTGTTATCATTCACATTTTTTAACACATACCATTTTCTCTGAATCTGTTTCTCCTTTTGTTTGCTCTATGAAACAAAAGCTTTTAAATGTGTTAAAAAGCATCTTAACACAACTTCATGACGTATTTCAAACGAAAACAGGGTATGTGTGGGAGCAAAATATCTCGTACTTACGTGTTGTATTGATGTCACTTCTCGAGCTTTAAAATTTGTTCTTGAGCCAATTTCTGTGTTGTTAGGTCTAAATATTAAATTTAATATGATTTGTGAAATGTGACACCGTTACATACAATTTCTGCTGTGGTTCGCAAGTTCAAATGTGTATTTTTGTGGATAAACAGTTATATGTTGTTTCTCGTTTCTCAAACATTATGTATGGTTATATGGGGTTGATGTAGTTTTGATAGATTAATGTTGAAAGCCTTTACCTGAACTTATAAAATTCATTCCCATTTAGATTTGACTTGGGTTTCAGGGCTGCAAATGAGCAAATTGTTGTAGTTTCAGAACTTAAATACTTAAGACTATTCATTACAACTTGCTCAGCTATCTTGTACTCAATTAAAAAGTAATTTTTGTAATATATTTGAGGAAATTTGTATTTTTGGTCAGCCCAGACAGTAAAGTATCCCATTTGTGTAGTGTCAAAATTACTGTTGGTAGCAACTTCTTTTCTGATTCAATACAAAGTTCAGCTTACAGTTTGAAGGTACGTGTATATAATATGTTATATATTTTAAAAGTCTTCTGTTGTTCTTGTTTATAAGTGTTTTCTCCATGATGATAAATTATTTCATCATCTATATGGTTAAAGCCTTTATATCCCAGTATTAAGTTTTAAGGTTTCTACTTGGCTACTATGAGATTGGTTGCTTAGTCATCTTTGATCATCACTGGCATGTGGAATTAAAATCGTATGTGTTCTAAGTTGTATATGAATGTGATAATTATGGTTACAAGGAAGAAATTGGGGATATGAGAAAACTGCTCTGTTCATGCAAATTAGACTGAAGACAAAAAAGGAAAGAAAGGAGAGATAAAATGGGATTTGTTGAAAGATCTCGGGAGTTCAGCTGATGTGACCAGTGATGAGCATTCCCAAAAATTCATCCTATTTTCTTTGAGAAACCCCTTTTATTACATTTGTAATCACTCCGTTATGGGCAGATTACTATTTTCTACCAGGTGTACACGTGTGAGATGCGTTTCTCTCTCTCTCTCTCTCTCTCTCTCTCTCTCTCTCTCTCTCAAAAAAAACTGTTAAATTTGGAAGAATGATAAAAAGTGGTTTATTCAAAATAAGCTCCATTGCGAGTTACACATTTTTTCCATCTTTTGGATAATTTGTGGATACCACATCAGTAAAAATCTTCCCCTTTTGCTGCGAACCATTCGTCAATCCATTTTTTCACATCATCAAGCAATCCAAAGCGCTGCTCAGCAAGTGCATGACCCATCAATGCAAACAAGTGGTAATTGGAAGGAGCCAAGTCTGGTGAGTAAGCCGCTTGGGGAAGCACTTGCCAGTTGAGTGCTTAAAACGTGTCGTGAACCGGTTTTGCAGTATGTGATGGAGGAAAATGACCGTGTTGCCTTTTTCGATATTCTGGTCATTTTGCGAGTAGCAAATGGTTCAAATCGCTCAATTGTTATTGGTAATGTTTGGTATTAACCGTTTCACCAGACTGTAACAGCTCATAATAGACCACACCTTTTTGGTCCCACAGAACACACAGCATAGTTTTCCTGCCAAAGCGATTCGGTCTTGCGGTTGATGTGGATGGTGTGTGTGGGTTTACCCACGATTTTTTGCACTTGGGATTCTCAAAATAAACCCACTTTTCATCCCCAGTAATGATACAATGTAAAAACAACTTCCTTTTGTATCATTCGAGTAAAATTTCAGATGTGGTTTTGCGCCTTTCCATCTGCCGACCTTCTGAATCTTTTCTATCTCTTGTAGGTGATTGGAAACAGCTTGTTGACTAACATTCAATTGCTCTGCGAGTTGTTTTTGTGTTTGTTAATCATCTTTGTCCAACAATGCTTGCAATTCCACATCTTTGTACTTTTTTGGCTGTTTTCTGTGTTCCTTGTCTGCAGCATCAAAATCACCACTTCTGAAATGCCGAAACCATCGTTCACACGTATCTTGCAATGGAGCGTGTTCACCATAAGCTTCTCGAAGTAATCAGCATGTAGTTTTCATGATTCAGCAGCAGTTTTCTTCAAATGAAAACAAAAAATGAATGCTGTCCATGAATGCTCTTTATTTGGCACAAATTTTGACATATTGAACACAGCAAAACAATACTATGCAAGCACTTTTTCAACTTATCACTTGTGGGCATTGACACTTGTTAATGCCACAACAAAATGGCGTATACATCAAATTTTTATACTCCACACTGCATTGGCGCACCATCTGTTGTTTCAAATCTGCACTTCATACTTGTACACCTGGTAAATATTATGTTTTCGAAGTAATTTTTAAATTTCTTGTGTATTTAATGATGTTGGTAATATGTATTAAATGGTTTTTGTTGTGACTGTTATGTAGTACTATGTCATTTTAGGGGTTGATCTCAAAAATGGCTATTTGAGATTTATGTAAAGTAGATGGAATAGTGTCTGTCCACAGTTTTGTTTAATGTACCGCTGAAGCCAACAAATTACAGACAGTACTGCATAGCTGTTAGTTGGGACATAGTGTATTTTAGATAAAAGGAATTGCTGAAGTAATCCATTCTTGTGCATTTCGAATTTGAATTTGTGTATACAAGTATTCTGCCCTCATTTCTTTCCCTTTTTATTATCTGTAATATTTTACATTTTGCTCAAATTTCATGTTAGTGTTTGGCAGTTTCATCTTAGACTTCAGTTAAGTTTCTTAAATTTTAATCCCAGATGAAATTGATAATAGTCTGGTTGTGTGCCTCAAAGTGGTTGATACTTGACATTAAATAGGTTTTACCAGGAATTTTATGTGAACTTTACCTGTGAATTTTACCAGGAAGACTCGGTATTTTTGTAGGAAAACTGAAAACTGTGGTTTGAAAGAAAATGGATAATTTGGATTAAAGCCCTAGGATTACAATTGTATAAAAAAGTCCACTTTATTATAAAAGTTATTGTGACATATTTGTTAATATTAGCAAAAGAAATAGTTGAATTACTTGTCACTGAAGGGTGATCAGAATCTGTGCAATATAGATTAGTTCGAATGTGTCTTAAAATGTTCCAAACATTTTTATTGAGATATTGCTTGCAAAGTGTCCCATAATACATTATCCTGTTTTTAAGTAATAGCATGAAATTGTGATTCATTACTGCACCATCTATTTTCTTTTTGTTATAATACTAAGTGTATTGTTATATATGTATATGTATTTAATTTAATAATATCATGAAGATTTATGAACTCTTTAGTCTTTGCTTATAACGATTGGATGCAGTTTTTATTTAGATGTTTCATATGTGCCTAGCGTATATGAGTGTATTGTAATAACAATATCCATCCTGTAAAATTGTTTCCTGGGCTTTGCTAAGAAAGCAGTTGTTACGAAGGAGACAGAGATGCAATTGTTATAGAAAGTAGATGTTCAGAATAATGAATATAAAAAATTTGGTCTGTTGATATTTGCTCATTTGAGTTAATAGTGCAGAGCAGTTAAAGAAATGTTGGTAGCATAGGTCTGGGCAACTAGAAATCATTTTTACTTCAATAGTATATCCTGGTTCAAGATGCTATTGTGTTGTGGGAATAATTTCCATTTCTTGGCATGAACCAATTTTTGCTCTCTAAAGATTCACAATGATTGTAATTCTCCATTGGCTTCAGCATACATTCCAATATGTATTGTTCAATGTGCGAGTAAAGGTGTATTATCTAACTGAATAAAATTATAATACGTGTTGATGTTGAAGCTCAGCAATTATATGTGAGGTTAAAGGTCAAAAAGGATTAGTTGGCAGCTGATGCAATACTTATTTTAATCATTTATTCTATTGTCACTTTAGGGCATTGTTCTTTGTCTCAAGTCATGCATTAGTGTCGGAAACAAGACATGTTGAAATTTTTTCCAGAGTTTGAATTATATCTTTGTTTTTGTACTGAAATGTTAATCATATCATGTCGTATTGTAAGGAATATGTTCTGATAATCTCATTTTGTGGAATAATATGTTCTCTTGCAGATGACTTGATAATTTTCAATTTTTCTTTTATTCATGTTAAGATTTATATTATATCCATCTTCACTATTCCAGCCAATCCTATGATTTTTCTGTCTGTACCTTTTACTTTCCCTTCCATTATTTTCTGGAGTGGTTCTAAGACAAAGAAAACGTAAGCCTTCTTTTTTCTTTCAATGTATTGGATACTCTACAGCTGGGAAAATATTTTATCTACTAGGTCAGATTAATCTTGAGATATTGCATGTTTACTTTTGGTTTGAGGCATTTTAGTCAGGTGCGTATCATTGTCATTGGGATTGGTATGACAAACTCTTTGAGCTCTTACCTGTATTGTAACAGTAAATACATGAAGACTCTTTACTTCTTTGATGGCAAGTAGGTTGATCTGTAATTTGTTACTCTGTTGTGTTCACTTCTGTGTTCTATCCTTAAAAGTTGATATGAAGAATGTGCTCCTTTCTTTCCCTGGTTTTGAAACAACAACAAAACTTCGAAGTACTCTATTGTTGCATATCTTGAAGTGTAGTTCTGTGTGTATTTTGTGCATGTATATGTATCGGTGAGATAGGAATGTAGGCAGCGTTATGCTAGAGGATAGAGAGATGGACACTGTCACCACCACCAGGAGTCAACAAGAGGAATGATTGGCTCAAAATCTGCATTTATGTCTTTGCTTTTGAAGCAGTACATCTATTAAATACCAGTACATATACCTTCTAAAGTAATTCAAGTGACAACTGGTATCAGCTTTCTATCCTTGCGTTGCATAAGCTGCTTCATTCCTTCTGTTGACCCATGGTGTTTATTTTGAATAAGTCTTGCGAACTTGGGAAACAAAGCGCAGCACACTAGAGGACAGCAAGGGTCAAATTAAGTCCTTGTTCTCTTATAAGACTGATCGCCAATATGCATAAAACGTATTTTAGAATAACTTTTCAGCCTTTAGTAGTGATAAGTTTATCTTTGATTTTAATTTTTCCATTGTGACGAAATGATAAATCGGAATGCATTAAATTTTGCACTTCTTGCTGTGTGTGCCTTATTTGTTCTGGGCTTTGTCACCCTTGAAGCAAACTTTGTAGTGGTAGTGACAAGTGTCTGTCTCTCTATCTGCAGCTACCAGGGGGCTCCTGGCGGTGTAGAAATGGACTACTCTGAACTAGCAAGTGTGGATTTGATTGATGATGGCAACTTCGACTTGACAGGCCTCAATTTCTCGGAACTCATACAGCAATACAGGCCTTGAAGATGCCCGAGGTATGAAGATGGTGGATGAAGAATATTTGTACTTGGTTTACCACTACTCCTTGATACTATTTCATAGGAAGGTTAGACAAACATTTTTTGCCATAGCTGAGAAGCTGATTCAGTGAAACCCATTTTTAGTGTTCACCATGTTGCATTTTCTGTCAGTTGTGTAACATCTGCGAATTATTAATTTTATGTGTAAGACATGTCCTGTTTTGACTTCTCTACTATTCTCTTTTAGAAAGAGTTGCTTATGTGCAAGTGATCTGGGGGAGATAGGTGAGATGAGGTTGAGGCATTTTATGAACTCTAGTTAGGGAATGTCTCGTAAGGCAGCATGAAGATAAAAGTGATTTGTTATGCATGTTTGATTCTGTGGTGTTAAAAAGAACTGCTCTAATGTGTACCACTGAATTATGAAGCAGCATACAGAAATTATGAAAGAGACATATTTGGTGCAATATTGTAAGCCCTTTAATTATGTTTTGGATTTTATTTTTATCTAACAGTAGGGTTTCAGTTACTAGCAACCTCTCTCAATTGAAAGAAGGCGTGTGAAGTTCGAGTACAAACTTGAGAATAGGAGTTTTTATAGTTAAAGAATTGTTTTCAGATTCTTCCTAAGACATGCGTGTTAATATTTATATCTTTGATGAGAAAAGTAGTATGTTTCGAAAATGGGGGGAAAACTTTAAAGAAATTTTCTAATTAGTTTTATTTTCTTTCATTGAATAAAATTTGATGATACTACTTTATTCATTAACTTTGTATATACTTCCTTCTTGCTTCACTAATAGTGAGTATTTTGTATCAGCAAATGTTGAATTAGAGGTGTAAGATTTTTAAGGACTGTGCCTTCTTGTATTTAGTGCAGGTTATTGGCATACCCTACTGCAGAAAAATAAACAAATTGTTTTTCCTTTTCTTTTCTTGCTCATTGCTATTGAAGGAGACTGATTTTTGATTCGTCACCTTACCAGTTTATGATATACAAAGCTTATAATAGACGTCCTCAAGTTTTTTTTTTGAAAGAATTCCTCTTTGTGCCATTTCAAGCCTATAAATGCATCATTAGCATGGCCCTAATATGAACTATATGATAGATTTGTTGAGGCTCTCTCTGCTCTACATTTTATCCTGTATCTATTCCTTTGTATTTACCTTCTTTTTTTTTTAATACTGTAATGGATTACATGTTCATGTGATGGATACACTTATCTCTAAATATTTTTATTCTTTCTGTCTGTATACTATCTGTAGTGTTTCATATAGAGAACAGTTTTCATGCAGTACCCTTATTGTGTAAGATTCTCAATTTTTAGCTGGTTCTGAATATTGAATGAGATGTTGCAATTCTGATTTTTGTGTAATTTTTTAATAATTGTGAAAATTTTGAAGTGCTTATAAGTGCTTCCAGCATAGTGAGCTGCCTGTGGTCACTTATCCCCTGTAGGGGGTGACACAGGTTCACTGGATTACACCAGGTGGATGATGTGTACAGGCTTTGGGAGTCGAGGTGGGTGGTGCAATGGTAGCACACCTGCGACTGAAGGAGGTGGTCCTGGGTTCAAGTCCCAGTCAGTTGCATTTTTCACCTGGCTGTAGACGATGCAAATTGAAAAAATTAATTTAATAATTAGTATTTCAGTTTTAAAACCAAAGTTTTTTGTAGTTACCGTGAGTTGTTTAGATAAACTCAATGACAGGTAATTGTTTAGTGACACTAATAGGAGAGGAGTTTCGTCAGCATTAATGAAATTTTGAAATTATTTTAATTTTAAAATGATTTAACTTTATGAAGGCTGATTTTTATGTGTCCTTTTATTCAATTTGGATAATTTTAAAATGATTTAACATTATAAAGGCTGATTTTTGTGTGTCCTGTTATTCAATTTTGAGTATGAAATCTTATCAAAAGATGTAGGTTTTAAGTGGGACATAAATATAACCCCCTTTAAGTAATAAAAGAGTAGAGCTTATATCAATTGAAGAAAAGAAAAAAATGCTTTGAAATATATGTTGCAATCATTAAGGGTAAAATGAAACAACTAAATCTCATTATGGAAAGTAATTCAGGCTGAAACAGGAGGTCCCGAGTTCGTCCCAATCCGTTGCAATTTTCACCTGGCTGTAGACAATGAAAATTGTGAAAATGAATATAATCATTAGTATTTCAGTATTAAAACCAAATTTTTTGTCTCACTGTTGTAGTTACCGTGAGTTGTTTAGATAAACTCAATGACAGTTAATTGTTTGGTGACATTAATAGGATAGGATAGGATAGGAGTTTCATCATAAATGAAATTTTGAAGTTATTTTACTTTTGAAATGATTTAACATTATAAAGGCTGATTTTTACGTGCCCTGTTATTCAATTTTGGATAATTAAAAATTGATTTAACATTATAAAGGCTGATTTGTGTGTGTTCTGTTATTCAATTTTGGGTATGAAATCTTATCAAAAGATGGAGGTTCTTAATCTTAAGTGGGATGTGAATATAACCCCTTTTTTATCTATTAGAAGGTAATAAAAGAGTGACGGAGCATATATCAATTGAAGAAAAGAGAAAAGTGCTTTGAAATATATGTTGCAGGTGATTGAATTGCAATCATTAAGGGTGAAGTCAAACAACTAAATCTCATTACTGAATAAAGTATGCTTTAGTTCGATCAGACATGGTTTGTGAACTTCTGTAAAAAGTGTCTGACAAAAATATAACTAACTTCTTCGTTAGCAACTCTACTTGATGTTCTCGAAGTACTTTTACATTTTTTCTGAATGTTACTTGTTGGTTAAAAAAAGAAGAATTTCAAATGGTTGATTGTAGCTAAGTCAGAAATATAATTATGTTATGTTACGTTGAATGAAAATGTGACACGGGACTGAGATTCAAATTCAGGACCTTCATCATCATGCGCTGATGCACGTACCAACTGCGCCACCCCGTTGACCTCTGGGCCCAGCCTACCATTGACATTCAACTTGCAAGACCCATAGACCGCAATTTAAGAGATTTCTGTAATATTATAATTCGGAGTCAAGTTTTCTAAAGCTTTCACAATTGATCATTTATATTACTATAATTTCCTTCTATTTTAGTGGGTCAAGTTGTCCTCCTGTATGGTGTCTTGAATATCTTCCTGTTTTATTACTGGTTGTGATGAGTATTATTTCTGCATGTATTGTTATATTTAATAGATTTATTATATCTTCTGTTTATCATTCTAATTACCTATGCCTATTCTTGCATTCTTATTATTTATACTTCCATTATTTCTACAGAAACAAAAATAGTGTCAATTTTAACCTACTCCATTTACTACTTTTGTTTGCAGCTTAATTTAAGGTAATTTGTTTAAAAGTTGTATCAATAAAAAGGAGTTATAATCAGATTTCCTATGCTGGGGTCCTTGAAAATCCCAGTTTCTCACTTTTTAAATTGTGAATTTGGTTAAATGATAAAATATTCTTTGTCATTATGCTGGCAGGTATTAGATAATCTTTGATCTATATTCTCTTATTTGAATCGCAATGGATATATTTAAAATTGTTCATTCTTTAGGGATGTAAGTGTTTTTATGTATATAATTAAAATGATGCATTGTGACAGTGTTCATCCATAACACAACTGAGACGTTGATTAGAACTTGTTATTGCTGTTATAAAGATAAATTTCATTAAAAAAAGACATGAAATGTAGATTTGTACAAGAGAAATAATGAGGAACCAAAATATTAGCAGTGTCATACCTTGTGGTAACAACTTGTTAAAGATAGAAATTTGGTTTACTGACTGATGATGAAGTATGACAATTTGGATATTTGTGTATGAAAACCATGTAGATATTTTTTCATGGTTCTGTTCTTTTTTTTTCTTTTTCTTTTTCTTTACTGAAAAAGACATTACGTGATTTTTGATAAAGCAGTAGATGATAGTTCTTTTTAAGTGCATTTGCATTAAATGCTCCTAGTGTAAATTTATTGACTGCAAATTACAAGGGCCATGCTAGAAATGATGCTAAGATGTGAGATTGTGGTTGTTTTTTCTTTTTGCTTTGAAAGTTAAAAGTTCTGCTTCAGATTTCTATTGTGTCCAAATTTATGCAATATACTAGTTTTGAATTGTTTCAAAATTAACTGTTTGATGTGTTGTTTTTGAGTGTAGTCTTAAAGTATATGAGAGATTGTAATTTTCGTGTAGGTATACAAATTCAACACATATGTTAAATTTTCAATGTCTTTAGTAGGCCATGTAATTGTTGTGCTTCCCTTGTCTGTTTATTTTTCAATTTAAATTTGCAATGCAATCTCAATTTTTGAATAAGATGATCTGGTATGTATTAAGTGCTACATATTTTTCATACATAATTTAAAAGCACCTTTTATGGTATTTAGTATTGTATTTTAAGTGAAATGGATTGAAGGAGACCTTATCATTGAGAGATGAGTATTACCTACTATTGTTTAACTTTCAAGTACCTGTATAAATATGTATTGTAGAGCTAATTTTTAATTGCTAATTTAGGGTAGTGTTGATATGACATTAACATAGTGCATTTACTATAACAAGTTAAGCATTTGTCTTACTAGTGATTGAAAAGATTTCAATCATTTTTTGGAAAAACATCTAATTTGTTGCTATTTTTGATAGATCAGGCATAGTTGCATCCGTTGAGCTACATTGAATCTTAAATGTTCGTGAGTGAGATGCGTCTTGAGTAGATAATTGAGATATCTTCTTATTGTGTTTAAAGTCACCAAAGGTACTGTACTTTCATATTTTTTTCTAAATAACATATAGTAGTTAAAAAACAATAAGTTCAAATTTTTAAGTAAATAGTTAAGTTTTCTTACTGGTAAGTTAATATGTAGTAAGTTACTAATTGAACTTTTTTTAAATGAATTGCTACTGAGGATTGCGATGCAAGCTATTATAAAGTTTGCTGAAATAATGATACAGTATTTTGCTGCATCACTTAGTACTACGGGATTAAAGTTATTGTGTATGTTTTATTGGTACATTTTTGCAAAAATTTGCTCAAACAATTCTTGCCAAGTGATCCATTGAAAGATATTTCCTCAAAATTACCTTTCTGTTGAGATTGCATTGGAATAAAGGTATTGCAACAACCCCTTTTTGTTGGTGTAAGAAAATCTATGTAAAATATCTGGACTTACGTTCTAAATGAAAATAACTTCTAATCAGGACAATTATTAGCGATATTTATTAGAGTAGTAATGTTCTATGGCGGGTATGGTGCTATTTGTGATTTTATTAATTTCCCTTTTTAATTTAAATTTAAGCTTAGAAGACAATCAATATATAGGAATATAGTTCGCTTAGAATCAGGGCTGTGAGATAAGATGTTAACTTTTATGTTAGAGATGATGGATTGATTGTCCTTTCTGGTTTTAATATGTATGAAATGGTATCAGCGCAGGAAGTTACAGATCAGAAAAAGATGTATATTTTTAATAGAGTAAGTAATATGGTAGATGTGATAACTCTGATATGTTGTTATTCGACATCTTCTCTTGATTTCATGCGAATATTGTAATATAGTATTTCATTTGTTACAAGCAACATTGCCTTAACACTTAAGTAAATCAGTGCCTCTTTTGTGTTAAAATATTAAGAGTTTTAGTGCCTGTTAAATGGTGTTGCTAATAATGTCAAAATTTGTTTTTAATGTTTGTAAATGTTACATACAGTAGTGATTTCTATACCTGTTGTTGTTATGTTTTATATGTCTTGTTTGTCTGACAAATGCATCCTTATGTACCTGTTTCTTCATACCCTATATTCAGTGTTAACTCTTGAGTTGTGTTTTATGTGGTTCACTGAGCATGCCTTTGTTGACCATAGACATCCGTCAGACTTGCACAATGTCTGGAATGAACTGGTCATGTGCACATCCTGCACGAAGTGTTAACGAGAATGTGTTTCTTGGCAACCTGTCATGCACTTATTTTCAGGCGTACTTTATGACGTGTTATATCTGAATGTAGAGTATTTATATTGAAGATCTGAAGGTCATTGGAAAGGTGGACTAGTCAGTGTAATGATTTTAACTTAATCTTGTTCTAATTGGTCAGTTCAACATTAGCAAAATTTCTCTTTATGTGCTTACATTTGCCTTGATGTTTCTGTCCATTCATTAAATGTTGATTCAAATGATTTTCTGGATCTATCAACTCGGCATTGAATGTGCCACATTCTCTCATGTGAACTGTGTCACGATGTGATGATTAGAATAAAACTTTGCTGTGTTGAGAGGTATTTTGTTTCCTCGTCATTTTATGAAATAACGTACAGTTTATAATGACTGCTCCATCGCACAAATTAACTCAATAAGTAAATTGTTGCTTTGAAGTTTGTAATATTTTTGGAAGCGTGTGAGAGAACAAATGAGGGTAAGCGTATGTGCAAATGATTATTTAGAAATATTTTAAAAGAAGAACTTCAATTCCTGCAATATCATGACGTACACTTACTCTTTAAAATATTGTCTGGTTTCCCTAACAATCTCCCTAAAAAAGAGGAATGAAAGCATGTTTGGGTCTTGCAGAACATAATAGTAATGAAGAGGGGAAAAATTAAGACGTTGTCTTTTGTCATATTTAAGATGGGGCTGTTTATTGATTAAAATTCTTAATACACTGAAATTTTGTGGTTTTACAAATTCATTTCTAGAAAAGATAATTTGATATAGAACCTGTGGAATGCACGTGACGTTGCCTATGACATTGCTCCAAAAGAGAAAGCAATGAGCATAGTGTGTTTCAGCTTCACTGCCCGCAAATTACTTGTTGTCAGAATCGGTTATATATCCATCATACTGAGAGGAGCAAGGGAAGTAAGGGGCATTTAAATTTCGCTTGGAACAAGTTTTATATTTACAAATGGATGTGCTAATTCATTTAATTGTTCCTGTAGAATCTCGGGGTATCAGTTCAATGATTTATCAAATATTTTGTTGAGGTTTACTTTAGGTCTAGGTGTATAAATGAACCAAACATTCCTCAGTTCATATTGACGTAATTGTGGGAAGTTTACTGCTGGTCACATTCTAACGCCTCGTGAATTCCAAGAGTCTTAAAGATGTTTATATGCTACGCTGACTGACTTGGGGTAAACTATCAGCAATTATTGTTTTATACTAATTATCTTCTAGATCTATGGTCTCCTAGTTTCTTCCAAAATGGGATTGTTTTTCTGGGAATAAATTGTGGAAAAAAATCCTACTTAGTGCTGTGGTTAATCATATACAAGTTTGCATCTGTAATCTGACACTATTGAACTAACCTGCTTACTTGTTCTTTTGGTCAGAGTGAACACATTCCACTTTTTATGGGTGAAATAATTGTTCGCCTCTTGCCTTCGACCAGCAGAAATGCTGGGTCGAGGAGGGACACAGAAACCCCCAAAACTTTTAAGCTTCCCGTTTATTATTTTTATTAACCTTTCATATACTAGAAAATTTCCTCTTTTAAATTTGAGACAAAAGGAAAGAAATACTTAATGGGGAAAAAGATTTGTATTAGAATGTTACTAACTTGAGCTTCAATAATGAGTATTAATGAGGAGAAAAAACAATTTGGCATGAAGTAAGAGTGGGGTGGCTGGTCCGTTCTTCCCGCTTCTGACGAGCTCTTCTGTTTTGGAACCACACTTTCACCTGGAAGGATGGGGAAAAAGTTGAATGAATCTTTGGCAATATAACAGTAGAGATTCCTACTTCCTATTATTACACAGAATTAACTATAATTTTACTGCATAACAATTTTTATGCAGAATCTGTTTGTTATTTCATTGTAAAACTATGACTCCATGAAGTTCCTGAAAATTGCTTCAAATATCTGATTAATAAAATGAAAGTAATATCAGAAAGAAATATTTAATTCGGTTTTAAATCTGGAAAACCTACCATAACAATATGCATCATTTTTTATGGTGGGAGACCTACAGTTTCTGGATTTATTTTAGCTACATTTAATTTTTGACCTGTACTTCTTCATAAGGTAGTAAAATTTATTCATAATTTCAGCCATCAGCATAATTTCATCCTTATTTGGTGTCATGTTTTTATAATAGTTATGTATTAGCTGAGTACCTGCAGTGTAGGTCACTTCTTCGTTGTCATCTTTTACTAAGCAGTGTCACGGTAGCTTAGTTCGTGTGAAATGTAATTTTAATACAAGGGGTTCTTCGTAAATAACAGATCATACAGATCAGTATTTCTTTTGCCAAATTATGGGAAAATCTTTGATTACCTTATGACAATGAATTTTAGATCTCACAGATTTAAAAAATGCTTTGCATGATGCACAATGTGGCTTCTTAGGGACAAAGAGCACAGAAAACTGAGAAGTGCTAATAAAGAAGATAAATATATACCCTGCATGTGTTTGGTCATAAGGGGCATTTGACAATGAAAGACAGATGGGAGTGGATGGAAATCAACAATATAATTATAAACCTCACAAAATCTCAGGTGGATATGTCTGGATGGGATATAAAAAGTTAACATAAGACAAAGGCAGAAAAACGCACGTTGATTCAAGAGCTCAATATTATTTACTGCAATGAAATATCAGAACTTGGTGCATTCCATGTAAAACACAAGTAAAAATATAGAATAATAGGTGGCAAAAATAAAAATAGAGAAAAATAAAACTTTTCTTGAATGTTGCGACATTGTGAAAATAATGGAAAATTTCTTTCTTTCTTTCTTTCTTTCTTTCTTTCTTTTTTTTTTTTTTTTTTTTTTTGAAATAAATTTTCGTGTGTCTTAATTTTCTGCTTTAAAGATTTTTTATTTTTAAAAAATTATATTTGATGTGTGCTCTTCTGAAAGAAAATAATGAAGAGATTTTTTTTGCGGGTAATTTAATTTTGAAGCAAGTTCAGAAAGCTTGCATGTCACCATTTACAAAAATCAACGTGGATAATAACCACATAAAAATGTAAAGCAAACGACAGTGACATATCGTCTCTAGTATGAGACATCAAGTGAGCTAGTTCATTGCTAGTGAGTCAGTTGTGTTGTTGTGACAATCTAAAATAGGATATGTGAACTTTCTGAATCTCAGATCAGAAAAATTAAAATTAAAACAGAAAAAACTCTATTTTTCTCCGGGAGGGTGTAATGAAACTACTGACCGTGAAAACCCAAGTTTCTGTTTGTAGGCCAAAGTAACGCTTTGTTCCAGGTTATACAATCATGCAAAGTTGGGGCATTTCACCTTAATTGGAGGTACCTTTTGTCTTTTTTCTTGTCAAAAGTCAAACTCCCACAACAGACCCAAGGGGTTCTAGGAGGGTAGAGCTCTGCAATTACTAGACCTCTGTACTGGGAGATGTAGCCAGCATCTCGCGTCGGTCGGTTTGATCCCAGGATAAACCCGGTACTCATTTTACAGTAGCCTGAGCAGAACTGGGGTTCAGTCTGGATGTTGAGTTGTGATTTAGCTTTCAACTGAAATACCGTGAAAACGGACATTTACTGAAAACGCGCTAACTCGACCAGCTATTTGAGATTGGTGCTGATGGAGGAGGAGGGGCGTCTGGTTAAATCTCGCCCTGGGCACTTACATTACGCGACTGCTCTGATTATCACATTCATATAATGGCATTGAATTTACATCTAAATGGAAATCCCATCACCTAAGGGATGTCTACAGGTCAAATTCAAATGGTGTGCGGCAGAATCCTACCTCGCTTCACGATGACACAAGTTGACCATGACTGAAAAGATCAAGACTTGGCTACATGAGCGAGTCAACGAAGGCACTGTGGTCAGAGTTAACCCCTAAATCAAAGATTAACCCCATTGACTTCACAGCCCTCGTTGCGGACAAAGTGTTGCATATGTACATACGCTCTTAGTTCTGTAGAAAGGACGTATTCATATTTCCCTGCAAAATTTTTAGAAATAAACATCTTAAAAATTACAGTAGTAAATTTGAAGACTGAAAATATTGGCAGTGTGTCCTGCAATCTGTCTTCGCGGTGAAACATGATTTTTGAGGTCTACTGCCATGGCTCCAGGTGTTCGTTCACAATCGCTGACCCGAGCTCTCCGTTCAAGCAACGCTTCAGCAGGTACAGAAAATGAGGAAGGGACCGCCCTCTACCTTTTCCTAAGCCATGGGGTGGGGGGGCACCCAAGACTCATTGTATCCGGTCCCTTCCCCGAATTTTGTGACTGGAAACATCTTCGGACTCCAATACCATAATTAATATGACTATTTCGTTTCGCCCCTGTATAAAATTTGTATTCTGGTGTTTGAATTTTTTGATTAGTCTTTGGCACGAATTATCAATAGTTTGACTCACCGGACTCAACTAAACCACCACTAGGTCCTCCTGCAAGTAAAGTTTCATGAACGAATTAAATGTTTTAGGGATATTTACAGGTAGGAATTTCAGAAATTGTAATACTATATTTCGGGAATTGTAATTTTTTAAAACTTCGTCTGACCCTTTTCAGGACGAAGCCCAGGGTGGACCGCCCCTCACGCCCCCGCCTAGGTACGCTACTGCTCTGAATGGCTGCATTAACTTATTTACCTATTGCCTCAGAATCTCCTAATTTAAATCTTATTTTCCAGTTACTAGCACTGTCTATTAGCTATAAGTTGAACTACATTCTTTGTCAATTTTGTGCTAGTGTTTTCGTGGGACACGTAGAAATTGAAAGCAGGGCAGCGGCAAGTTAATCGGAAAGGACTTTTTATTCTTAACCGATTCGAACGTTTTCTGGGCTCGAATGAAAGCTGTGACTTTGCTCAGGCTATTGTACACCTTAGTTTTTGAAATATTTATCATTGAAAATATGGACGTTCCGACTAATCTTATTTCTTGTCAAACTGATCACGGAGTAATGAAACTGTTTTATCAATGCGTTTGAACCTCCCCGACTCTACTTACCCTCTACATTTCTGTGTAATAACTCATTTATGACAATATGTTTGAAAAACGAAAAACTCTGCGTATGCCTATCGCCATTCGGTACGTATGTGGCATGTTAATTAATAGATAGTAATAATTTGTATATGCCAGTTTTTCAATGAATTTTTGTTATTTAACAAGTAAATATTTTAACTCTCAACCAAGTATAGTGTCGCTTAATAAGTTTCACTTCTAAAAGTTTCAAATGAACGTAAAATTCAACTCCTACTTGATCTATAATGCTCTATTGCCTGCACGTTTTCTGTTATCTAAAATTACACATTCTTCTCCCAGACCAACTTTTCCATATAATTGCTTCTGCAAATTTAAAAACTTCTATAATTTATTGTAGAATAAAAATGCGATAAATATTAGGTCGATTCGATTCTTACAGTAAGATTTTTACATTTTTTTATTTGTGCAAAAATAGTGACATAGATACTTCGAATGTTTAGTCATAAAATCAGTTATAAACTGCGTACGACAATATAAATATTTACTATCCGGAAACAAACAAGGGACCCATCAACTCCGACCAATGGATTCTATTGTGTTCTTCTGTGAAAATTTCCAGTTCTCTCAATCGCCGAGATAAACAACATTGCCTCCGTGCACAAGTAAATTGTTCCTCGGCTTTGAGAGTGAAGAGACTTTAAGGTAAGTAGCAATTGTTATATCATTAAGTTATGTGTTCGAAAATTACTTAAAATAAGTGAAGTGAAAAGTTCACTGTTTCATCCGTTGCTATCTTCGATGCGCGGCAGGAGCGTAAATAAATTTAAAATTATTGAAATATTGAAGATATTTGTGCATCAGAGCGACTAGTCTTAAGTGCCTCCCCCCCCCCTCAAAAAAGTTTGAAATGATAGTTTGAACCATTCTCTATCCAGTGGCGATGAATTTTCACACACTTACGCTGCATAATTTTGAATTATTTGACTTTAAATTACTATGGGTTTATATGGAGTAGCTTTAACGGGTTTGTTTTTTAAATATATTCTGACAAAAGTACCGGTTTAACACAGCAAAAAAACCTACTAAAACATAGCAAATGGGAACGCAATGACGTTAATATTCTCATACCTTATGGATCATTTACAAAAATATTTCACGAAAACTGTGGAAAATACGGCAGCCATTTTCGTTAGAACAGTATGACGTGACTGAAAACAGTGCGATCGTTGTCAAAGGAGGAGTCAAACGACAGTCTAAATTAATTATCAAATTTTAAATTCACAAAATAATTGTCCTCATCCAAATATAAAAAATATCAGTAGAATTAATTATTAATTAATAAGGACTTACGGTGAATATTTCAAAGTTACGTGAATAGTTGGCAACTTGACTTCAGTTAACGCGAGTGTATTACCTTAAACACAATGTAACACCAATGACATCACTCTTTTTGTCCTTAAAATACTCACTATATATGTAAGTAAAATTTTTCTTACGTATAGAGCTATAAACGAACATGGACCAAACGTGTCCGTAACTAGAAACAAAACGACGCATTGCATTAGAAATAGGAAAGGGAAATTATCATGTCCGTATACAAATCATTCGTGGGATTAATTTCCATTTATTGAGTTTCATGAAATAATTTTAAGGGCAAGCGTAATGGGACTTTTTCATCCCACTTTCTCCTACCCGTTAACTGGAGCGACCCGCGTAGTCGCCTTCTATCTCTGGTGTCGCTGGTTCAAACCCTGTCTGATCCAAGTAGAATTCGCGGTGGTGGACGAAGCGATGTTCGCGGCAGGTTTTCTCGGGGTACTCCCGTTTCCACTGCCATTCATTCCACCTCAATATTTACTCATCATTGCACCTCATTCTAGCCCCCGTCATAAGGAAGCCGTCTGATAACATGGTGATAGTGTGCACCAGGGCACAAAGGAGCCCCAACGCGGTGTCCCGAAGCAGCAAATACTGTTAGAAGTCCCCTACTCCAGAAGAAATTCTGATACGATATCAACCCGTTAATTAAGGGGCAAAATAATGCCTTCCCATCTACAGCGTGATTTGTAAGGTTTTTACCCACGGCGCTCCTGGTCTGGGATAAGCGCCCATTTTCTTGAAAAAGTTATTTATGAACTGTGTTCGTTAGGTTCTCAAAATATATAATCGTTCTTGATGAATTGCGACAGAATGTGGTCGTGGCTAGATTCATTTGATTCTATCCAGATTCCCTCATCTACATTCATTTGAATAGTGGTTGGAAAATTTGCATGAAGTCAAGAAAATAACATTTTTAATGTTTATTATCGTTTCCCTAATAAATGCAGGTGCATATAGTTTATTCTTTACGTTTTCTTCCGTGAGTGCTGGATAAAATTTCAAGCAGCCCTCTTTCCCCGCATCATGAATGCTAGTAACTCTCCAGGGACCGCAGGTACTGGTATAAATGTAACTGAACATGTATTTCACATAACATAGAAATTAACTGAAAACTAAAGAATTCTTACCTGTGAGCGTTTTGTGCAAAGTGTGTATTCCTTCGACCTAGATTTTGCAATCATTCGTAATTATGAAAATATTCAATTACGCGCACATGTTATTTTGTATGTTACCTTCGCGAGTTTATTTTAAATTACCAAAAGACCAGAAGTTGTGTTACAAAAGTACAGACATTAAGAAACAAGCATATTTTTTGTAATAATTTAAGATAACCTGGCAAAATGAGCGAATATATCCATACTTTAGGGAGGTACTAACTACTCTGTATTCGGTATTTCTCTGCCTCCCCCCTTTCCGGTTGCATGAGGGATCCTATGTTTGCGCCCTGTCAATCCAAGGTCCGCACGACCGCACCCCTTTGGGAGTCCCAGTCCGGATCTGTGTAGTAGGTTGGACACAAATGTTCTCAATTACTCACCTTTATTGGAGGAATTTGCAAAGCGGTAGCTAGTTCATTTGCACGCGTTGCTTGAAGGTATTGGTTCTTACAGAAAGCTGCTTCCATTATTGCTAGTTGCTCTGATGTGAACGGGATTCGTGGAAAGCGTCCTGGTCTCCGATGCCCTGTTTCAAGTTGCCGACGAGTGCCTATTATCAGAAGAATTCATTATATTTAACATTATTAAGAATGTTTAACAACACAGCGTATTATCGAAAGGGTTCATTCTCTCATATGTTCTATGTACATTTCAAAACACATAATTCGTTATACGCAAAATGGGGGCCAGTGGGATCAAAAGCAATACTTTTGGGATTGTATTTTTCCTTAGAAAGTGAAAAAGAGACGATTTAGTATAATTTGTTGGCACTATACGATGCGTGGCATTTAAATAAGGAGACTGGTGTGAGAAATACGATTTGTTGCAAACTCCTTCGACATACTCCCCTCCCCTACGTGTACATCATTGCTTACATGCCGTAAAGCAATGGTGTAGTTCACTAGGTGTCATCTTGTTTAATATCTGTACAGTTTTTATTTCATCTGTCCACAGCCTGGAATTTTTTAGTTTTGGAAACAGGTACACAGAATACTCGATCTCGGATACGCTTATCCGCTATAAAACTGCTTCACAGGCAGGACACTTAGAACTGGCGCTTTGTCGTGGTACAGAATCCATGAGTTGCTCTCAATAAACCTGTCATTTCTCCCTTCCTCTTTCCCTCAACTTGATTAGGACTCCTTTGCAGTATTCTAGGGCTCCTTTCTGATTAACAGTATCACCCTCTGGCACCCTATCAGTCATGATAACACCCTTGATATCGAAAAAAAATGCTGAGCGTTTCCTTCACTTTTGGCATGCTCATTCTTAACAATCCGGGGTTATTTCAGTGTATCAATTGAAACCTTGTTTCCAGATCTTTGTGAAAAATCGGGATTTTTAGTTGTCTGTCTTTCCGCTCAATTTCATTAATTTTCTGAACGTTTTCTTCTTGTCTAGCAGTCACAGTCGTACATCATCTTCGACCTTTTCCTAACCTTTGGTAAACACAGTGCCACCGAAAAATTCGCGCCCGTGACATCGTATTATCACCAAACACCTTTCATATTCTGAAACATCACGTTGGCATTTCTTTTAATATCACAAGGAATTTGAGGATAATGCGCTCCTATAAAGTCAACGATGATCGCGGCACTACTTCTCAACAGTGTTCTATACAACCAATGCTCGAAGTAACACTAAAGCAGATATAAAGACGAAAGGAAGGGAGTTGCTCCGGAAGTATAAAGATCAATTACATTCCAATACAAACCTCGCTCCAACATGTGGCTGCACAGTAGGAGGTGCGCAGTCTCGTTATTTAATTACCACGTCTCGTATTCAACTTCTTATACCATATCCCATGGAAACATAAAATTTTCATCAGGCAATGAAATATATTCCATAAATTCCTTAGATTAATATTCATCTAAACTTACGTGGCACACGTGGTGGTTGGTAACGACTGCAGTGCAACCATTCGTAATGGCAAGGGGAGTACTGTGACCGCGTGGTTGAGGTCTCTTCAGTGGTCGTTGTTCGTTCCGTATGCTTACCGGCGCCCAAGAGGTGTGCGATACTGAAGTCAGTGTTGGCACGCCCTACCTGCGCTCTGGCTGGCTCTCTGCTCATCAGTATCGTTTCAGACGGATTCGGCGTCATTGAGAGACCTAATGGCTTACTTCTCTCCTGGCGACGAATCTGGAGCATATCAGCATTAGCAACAAATTTTATTTTGAATTATCAATGGAAAAATTGTCTAGAATAAATTAATCAGATATTATAAGTGTCAGCGCTTTAGGTATAAATCAAATCAATGTAATGACAAATGGAGACATGCAGTTATTGTGCAAAATCTGGGTATTGGAACGACAAAGGTAATAGTAAGAAAAAGTTGTAATGAGACTAAAGGTAATGGGAAATACGAAAATCGTATACGAAAGGCTCTTTCAGTTAGAGATATGTGCTGTCCAGAGTACAGACATGCAAAATAGATGGTATTGGCAAAAATATATTTGCTATTAGCTGTCGTAATCAGGATAGTTCAACGGAATAAGCAATGTGAGATTGCGAGTTCGCGGGAATATATTCGTCGTCGTTTTCATGATGACGGTTACTGGATAGACAATTTACCAAAAAGAAGCTATCTGCTAAGTGTTAAAATAATTTAAATGCTCGACGAATATCCTCATAACTACACAATGGCGTTGAAACGGAATATCAATCTCATATTTCTTTACCTTTAAGCATTGCTTTCAGAAATTCTCCTTAAAGTGTCTGGAAAATAAAAAAGAATTCTAGTAAAATGGCCATTGAGTGGCCATCAATTAGCGCCAAACAGTCATTCAATTCAAGTGGTCACCAATGGTCGGCCATTGGTGGCAACTTGAAATGAATGGCCGTTTGGCGAAAACAGATGGCCACCCAATGGCTATTTTTACTAGAGAAAGTTTTGAACTTGCGACAATTTCTTGAAGAAGCCGAGGGAGGATTCACATGCTTATGGAACTACTCGTATCTTAAGTTCGGATGTACAGTTTTATCGTTTCTTTTTCGAAGAGTCATTGAACTAAAAATTTAAATCAGGTGCCCAATAAATATTGTTCTTATAGTGTTTCCAAGGCGAATGCTATTACCTCGCTGGACTTTGGGTAGAATTCATAGTCGTTGCTCCACTCACACGTGAGAGAGGCTCGAGTAGCAGTTCGCCGCCACTTGAGTCGCTTAAGAGTGAGTGAAGTTATGGTGTTCTGTGAGTGGCATGGACAAAAATACGGTGTCTGCTGAAGGTTGTGCGTGATAACAAGAGACTGAAGATACTGTGACTTGTCGCCCTCTCTCTCGCACACCCGCATGGAGGAGGGAAGGTGCGCGATGACTTGTGGGTAGCAGTCAGAGATAGGAATTGAGTTCCCCCTCCCAAATCGATGTGCGAGAGAGACACCCTACTTCTGGGGCTTTCCAGTTACGCCAACTGCTGACTAGTCGACTACAGCCAACTTTGCGAGCATTCCATTCATGAAAAAAGTTGACTGTAGTCAACATCGCTGAGGAGGAGAAGAGCACAGTCAGGATAAACGATAGTATCACAAAAACAGAAGCATCGCGCAGGGCTGAGGATGACAGTTGAGTCCAGTTGTAACGGGAAAGCTCCATTCGTTTTTCCCTTCGGAAAACTGGTACATAAGACCGCGGAGTCTATTTATATTTATGTCTATAGACAAAAATTGCGCACGGAAATACATAGAGATATCTCGCATTTTCTCGCAACATCACTCTCTCAGATGACGACTATGAATCCCGTCTCCGAGTTGAGTGGCCAGTCGCATTCACTCGGGTGAGACTCGAGTTGAGTACGAATGTGTATTGTATTGTTGTGTAGTGTTTGTAAATGAGAAATGTAGCGTGCTATTGAAGCTTATCTACATGGAGCGATAGGAGTTAGGAGTCGGGTGGTAGGTCATTGTTAGTAGGTGGGCCGGTTAGCTGGGTTTACCAACAACTTGCCGACATGGCGAGGTTAATAGAAGTAGTTAGTTATAGTTACAGTTATTAATACTAGGAGGGGGTGGATAGAGGAAGGAAGGTTTGCTTTTCAGTAGACATTAATGTGAAAAGCTACAAATTTTCTGCCCCTATCGGGAATCGAACCCGGGATTAGCGGCAACACTACCACCTGCGCCACTGCTGGGGCTGAGTACGAATGAGCCTCAAGACTATGAATCCCACCCTTAGACTGGGAATGGTGCTACTGTTCTCTGACCTGTCTCGAATCATTTAAGTGAATCACGCAATCACGGAGAGTTTACCGGACTGTCCTCGACATTATCATCTTCACTGTCGACATTTCTGCGACATGGGCTGCGGACTGTCGTTATCCTGGTGTCCTCGTATAGACAACGCTTTAGTATAAAAATATCATATCCATGGATATCCCATAAAGAAAATTTCTAACAATGTCTCGGTTAAAGAAACACGGGTTGTGTCAGCGTTCTTCTTAAGCTACACTTATCAAAATACTACTATACTTATCAAAATAAAATTACGAAAATGATAATTATATTTGAATTAATTACTACTTAATCACGCAAAATTAAAAACAAATGTTCTCAGTAACTATAATTTAAACAAGTTTTTATTTAGGTATCAGTTGAAATTAAAAACTTACTCTTAACGTAAAAATGTGTCTAAATATTACACAACAAAAAAATATTGACACAATATGTAATTAAAGAAATTGGTATGAAATTTATTTAAATAACTAATAACAATACTCTATAAATTATTTGGTTATTGTGGCACGAATTTTCATTATGATATCCGCTGACATTTGTGCTGTTGTTCTCCGAATATGTATAGTTTTTCTCTTCGCGTCAGTTACAGTGACATACATAGTTTAGTTCGACATAGGTAGACATACGTTTTTAAATTGTTTATAAATTATTAGAAAGATGTTCTAAATTGATAACGGAGAAAAGAATAACTTCAACATTTAATGATGTGTTTGAGTTAACAAATAGTTTAAATATTTAAAATTGTCTATGAGGTTACGACGTGTAAATATTATTCAAAGTGATGATCAGCTATGAAAAAATGCATTTTCCAAATTATTACGATAATACAACTTCAAATAAAATAAATTTTGAGTTAATGATTTGGTTATTGTTGTTATGAATTTTGTAATGATATCTTGTGCCAAATTTTTGACAAATTAATTATAATGATGAAAGTTTTTCCTGAAGGTATTTATATTCTACAAGTATTATGGATAGCGACCAAAATAAGCTTGAAAAATCGTCAGTAACAAAACATTTTTTTCCCCGTAAAATAAGAAAATAGTTTTTGTCTCCAGCTGTCCCCGAGATTTTATACTGAAACGTTTAGCTTTTCTGAATCGGAATATTCAAACATTTGCTACTAATTGCCACTTTTTGAGTTTTATGGCAGTGTGTGTCAAAGTGCAGGCGTGGCAAAGATAATGTAGGATTCGTCGTAGTGTGTTGTGATATTTATCTCCTTTTGCACAGTAAGGTCTTCCCGAGTAATGATACTGAAATATCACTTAAGTATTCACGTATGGGACAATGATAATGAAATAATCGTATTTTCTATAGATTTGATATAATAATTATGTTTTCGAAGCGTCTTTGCACTCTTTTCTCCTAACTATTGCGTGTTCTCGCACTTGTGCGCTTTATGGGTGCATCGCACTGTTAATCGTTTCTTAATCGCGCTAGCTCGCAAATGATGCTTCGGAGGAAAAGCACTTAACACCTTTTTTTGAAGGCAATTTTATGATCTATAAATTTTATAATAATTATTTTTACGATAAAACGTATCACTGAAGAGACAATTTCGAAAAACAATTTTTCGGGACATTTGACCTTGAAAAAAGTTTTTAGCACAGGTCGGATTGATGAGGACTTTTGACATTTCATTAGAAATGATGTCCTTAAGGTGTATACAAAATTTCATCTCTATGCGAATTTTTGTTGAACCTCGTCTATTTTCCATCTATTTTTCGTGGGTTCACTATTCTTTAAGTTCTGTTCTCATTACTCGCTTTTGCGTTAATAAACCTTTGACTAAATTACAGTTTTATTTCAGAATAACAGTTCTGTTATTTATGTCATCCAACAAATAAAGTTCTTTTGTATGACAGCAAATGAAGTCATTAAATTTGTTGTCGTGAAATGCCTTCTTTTTCTCGCCTGTCTGCTATATTGGTTTTGTATTGTAAAGTATTGGGTTTGTATTGTAAAGGTCTGCTGTACTGGTTTTGCAGAGTAGATCATTGTTTGAAAATTTGAAATGAAGTAAAGGTAATAATTTTCTTTTGTGTAAACATGGTGAAATAGAATTTATTATTTCAGTTTTATTTTAGCTCTCCAGCCATTTTCAAGATTCGTATGTGTGAGAAAAATTGAAAGTGCGACTCTATAGTCCACGCTACCCTTATAGTTTTGTTGTAGTAATGTCGTTTAACTTCATTTTAATTATTTAATTATTACAAATTACTCTAATTTAAGGACATCGTAAACCCTTATATTTACGTCTTCTCCCTTTATTTTTATGGATTTTTTAAAAGTATGCCGTTTTGTAGCTGCCATTTTGAATTTTCAAATTTAAGGTAGGATTTGAGTTCAGCGATCCGAAAAAACTGTTTGATACAAATTTGTATGTTACTTTTCTAACTTTTTGACTTCTGGCCAGCCTCCATCCACTTTGAACCACCGAAGCGCGAAATTCATTTCATTAAGGTTCTATGGGATTGAGGTTCGGAGATTGTGGTGGCGTTTCAATCATTTTGTGGCAATTATGAAGCGCACTAAATTAACCTTGAGTTTCGGATCATTATCTTCGTAAAATTTGAAGAAGTGTAATGCCCAACGTTTCAGCACTCGTATGGAGCTTCTCCCTACTATAGTTAGGTCACTCTCTTTTCTCAATATATCCTCTAAAACAATAATTCACCCACGCCAGCAGAAGAAATGCACCCCTATACCATGACACTCCCTCCTCCATATTTGATAGTGGCCAGCAAACAGTCCTTCCGGATTTCCTCATTTGCCTTTCGCCACACAAGAACCCTGCCCCCTGATTGCTGCTCACAGGTCTTAAGACCCGTTTCCAAGAGCAAGAAATATGTCGACATAACTTGCGCGCGTTGATGTTTGCTCCGTGTAAACGGGTCTGAGAGACTCTCGGGCAGTTTCTGAATTTGCCAGAGCATTTCTCAGAGAATTGGAGCAAGTCCGTGTAAACACAATCTCCCTTCTCTCTGGACATACAAGATTGATTTCGAACTGACGTGAAAGTTTTAGCGACATTTTGGTTGCTAGTTTCTTTGTACCGCTCGTGTGTGCTGTTTGTCGAGGTTAAGTATGCGTCGTATGTCACATTTTTATTAAAGAACATAGTATTTACTATAGTACGTAGTTATTAGTATGCATTATGATTCATGTAAACACTTTTATTTTACATTATACTTGTATAAAATAAATATTCACGTTAATTATGAGAGTAGATGTGGAGTATTTTAAAAATTAAATATACACCTTTCATCTCATGTACTTAACAAAAAAGTTATATCAAATTAATGAAATTAAGTTCACGAAAATGAAGTACATGAGCCTGAAGTCACGTAATGTATGTTCCGGAGTATTTTTGTCGTGCCAGTTCAGTGCTTGTGTGAATACTCGGATACGAGGAATTATTTTTTTAAATCGAACGAATAGAAGTATTCTTCAATGAGTATGATAAATTATGACTATTGATTATCTTTTGAATTTTCTTTCTTTTTTTTTTCAAAGATATCTCTTATTTATTCGGCCATAATTGTTACTTCAAATTAACCTTTTTTCATATTTGTTAATTAATAATAAAATATTTCCATCTTCTTCTTTAACTTTTCCCACTCCTGTGGGGTCGGCGAATGGGGATGGATATATGATGCTTCGTTTGGTTTTGGCTGGGGATTACTAGGGTGCCGGATGTTCTTCCTGTCGCACCTCCCCTGAAGCGGTGATTATGAATGATTATGAGTGAATGTTGTGGTGGAATGATAGGCAGGGGAAACGTACCCCGAGGAAACCTGCCGCGAACACCGCTCCGTCCACCACCTCGGATTCTACTTGGATCGGACCGGGTTTGAACCGGCGTCCCCAGAGGTAGAAGGCGAGCGCGTTAGGCACTACGCCTAATAAAATATCTCTATAATAGAATAAATTTCTCCGATAGCGGTGATGTAGACGACATGTAAAACAAAATTAACACAAGGTTTTCAATTAATTGTTGAATGTGTAAAAGCAGTGCGTATGTAGCAGCAGGCGGAACATCGTATTGACAGAAATGAGAATGTAAAATAAACGTTCCTACGAGAGTATTCGAACCTACGGACCTGGCGCCAGAACTCCATAGTTCTAGGAGCAAACACGCTACGCAGCTAAAGTTTCGATGGTACATAAGGCGCCAACTAGCGATGCAAAGGGCATATTGTGTTTCAAAACAAATTTTGAACCTAGAAAGTAATTTTCTCGTGCACGGGATTTATTCTGCCATCAGTATTTATTCTGAATCATTGCAAGAAACTTAACTCCAAAAAGTTTTAGAGAAAATTCGAGATACATAATATTTAGGATCAGGGTTCGCTTATAAATATAGGATAACGTTGTTCTCCATGGAAAACTTATTCACTCATCCACACATTCCTTTTTCTCTCCTTCTTTTGTCGTTATCTAAATCAATACAACTACATCTCATCTGATCACGCAGCTTCACCAAAAAGTTGATTCCCAACTCCAGTTCTTCTCAACTCGACGCCATTTTCTACTCCAAACGCGCCAACTCTGGCGACTCTAGAGTTGCTAGTGTAAACACGTTCGACATATTTCCAGCAAGTGTCTCGGAGATATGCCAGTAAGTGATGTCGCCCGTGCTCTCTGAGAGCAACTTGCGAGAGAAATTGCGGCTCGTGTAGACACCAATTCTCTCGACATAAATGTCGCAAACTTTATTGCTCGTGGAAACGGACCTTTAATTCTGTCAGCGAAAATCACATTATTCCACCACTCTGGTGCGTTAGTGATGATCGTTTTAGCAAAGTCTAACTTTTTCTTCCCGTTCGTCTTGCTAGTGTGAGGTTTTTGGCTTTTCAGCTCCCTCCGACATTATTGGGTTGCACTTCATACCCAAACGTCTGCCACAATTCAGCTGCTACGGGCGCTTAGCTATGGATTATTCTACACCTCCGAACGACAAGGCGTCGTTCTCCTTCGGTCAGTTTCCTCGACCGACTATCGGTTTTGGGGCACGGGTTCCATTCGGTTTTCGTCCTTATATGTTCGCATGATATCACTAACTGTTCTGCGCGGCAATCTTCCTGTATGAAGAACACTTTTCATGATGGAAGAGTACCACCCGTCGCTGCTCAAACGTAGCATTTCGTCCTCTTTGTGCCATCCCTCGATCATAGATCATAAAAACTTGCGGCAAACATGCAGAACCGTTTATGCGATGTCATTTAAAAAACCGTGAAGAAACCCTATATTAAGAGCTTATTTTGTTGTAAAGGACGGTCAAAATTGTAAGTGTGAGAATATTTTTGTGGGTGCTTTCTTTCGTTAAAATGCAATTATATTTACTTATTTCTTATTAATTGAGTTCTTAGTTTCGTTTTTATAACATTTAGAATTCAGAAATATTAACAGATTTAAATACTATTTGTTTCGTTCTTACTTTATTTCATTTCTATTCATAATTGAACCGAGAAAATCAAAATCAGTGTCTTTATGAAAACGACCGAATATTCTTGTGGGTGACTGTATGTAATGATGAATGTTTATCTTTGTTGATCCGTGTATTCTCTTTATGTTATTGTAAACCAACTGAACAAATATATATCCATCCATCTCTTATGCAATCCAGTAAGTCTATTAAGAATGTGTCAATTAAGAAAAATCTTCTTGTAAATGCCGTGTCAAAAACTCAGCGCATACGGACGTCCGTGCAGCACAGATAAAGCTACGGTCAGCGTTCTGTCCCCGCTGTGTCGTAACAACACGTAACATTCCGTTGCCGAGCAAAATTGCCAAGTAGCAAGGCAGTTGCGACGTTAGTTCACGAGAGTGGAAGTGGACGTGTCTCAAAGAGCAAACATTCATTCCTGTCGCATTTCGGCAAAGGATGGGTGGGTGGGATTTGAATTGAATCTATTGTTGTCCAGGGTTCTGAACCTATTGGCAACGAGGAATCCTTAAAGAACCGAAATGCGATGATGGGATTTTGTTAACAATTTAGTCAATGTACATAACTGGACATGTGATTCTTCTCGTAATCATCCCAAAGCTGCTATAAAGTCCATACTGCGTCGCTACGAAATTCTCAGACGTTCTTACTTGGTGATATCGATCCCCCCATTTTTTAATGGATAAAAGAATTCCTGAATTTAAATCTTATGTCTCCCGTTTAACAAACATTTCATACTAACTGAATAACCGCGAAATTGGTCGTGGAAACTTTGTGATTTTTGTGCAAATATTTCTTAACAATTATTCCTATTAGTATCCATATTCAGCTTCTATTGTGCTCACTCTTCAGCCGCACCAAAATACAAGCAAACCGTTATTTAAATCATATAAGATGTCCTCGGTATTAATTCCCGCGTTTGAACATGTTTCGTTCATTTTGCTTTTGGAAGTCACGGCATTTTAAATGTAAAAATGTAGCATTAAGAAACGTAAAAAATAATCTGTGCATTTTATGGAATCCATAAAGTACGCAAATCCTAAAAGTGAAAGTAAGTACAAATATAATCCCAGATGCTTTCTTCAGCTACTCCGCGGAAACGAGACAATATGTCGATTGATATGCTGGGATTTTAGTAGAGTCGATACTTACATTTCTGATTAATGTTCTGCTAGTTTTTTAATTATGTTAGTTTTAAAGTGTACATATTATACATATTTTCCAAAATTTTTTTAGTATGTATAAGTTAAGTGGAGGAGGATTTTTGTATGCTATTGGAAACACACATACAGCAGTCTCTCTTTATAACGATTCTCCCTATGACGATAATCTTTTCTATAACGATGAAATGAACGAACGTTGTTTGGTTTGCCATAACAGTAATGTATTTATTCTTTCTATGTACCGATATTGCTCTATCTTTATAACGACGATATTTTAGTCGTTCAAATACGTTTCAGTTCAAGCTTAAATAGTTTTAACTCCTTGCGACTTACTGTCAATGTCAGAACAGTGCTTTGGAAGGGGAAAAAGAAGGAAATGATGTCTCCCGTTATGATGGACTTCTCCCATTAATGCAAATAGAGTAAAAATAGTAAATAAAAACCTTTGTAAAAACACGATTTTATTTACGCCATGTACTACAATAAAATAAGTTTAGGTTTATATTAAGGTAATGCAATGCCAAATGCTAATATCGTAATGCATATTTCACGTTAGTAGATCTAAATAAAAATAAATGTACTTTCTATCTTTACCGCTGAAAATGATTTAATATTTTACATTGAATTATTTGTTTTGAAAAGGCTTGTCTCACGAAATGTTCAAAAAAGTAAATACTGATTAATTTTTGAGGACAATGATTGGTTGGTAAGAACTTGCGGAATTATGTATTTTCTTTGCAATTCAAATGTTAAAACAGACTTTTGGAAAATATATTTTTTAGTTGCAAGTGTACTACTTTTTTTTTTAATAACCAGACTGACAGAAGGGTATGGTGAAGGAAGAAAACCAAACCACAAGTTCTGATTTCGACAGATATCAAATCTACGATCAAATTAGTGAGATTTTGCTCTTAGTGTGTCGTGCACTTGAGTGTTTTCCCTATATGTCCTTTATGTTTTTATAATTTTTTAACGATTATTTAAAAGAATGTATAACGTTTAAGTAAAAGAAATATTTTTGTTGTCGGTGGGAGTTGAGTAAAGCCCCGTTAAACAGAGAGGTCAAAACTCAATCAAATTTCTGTCTTTTGCCGATACTTCCGGAAGTCGACCGAGGTCGAAAACATGAGTTCATTATCAGGACTGGACCACATACAACACTTCAAAAAATTAGAACTACCCAGTTTGAAACAAGGTACCCCTCTCTAATGAAGAATATTCGACTGTGTAATGTAAAATATGTATTGGGATTCACATTGGGGTCGTTAATGTGGGTATATTTCCCCATTTATAAGTAAAAAATCTAGAAACCCAGAAAAAAGCATTTTAGAATTTAGAATTAAACTTTTTTCGATATTTATGAATCAGTGAGTAAAAACATGACCGCATACAAGTACAAATAATGCATATGAGGAAGGAATTTCGTTTGATGGAATGGAGCATGATTGAAAATAATCAAAGCAGTATATTTGATGGCATCGCAGAGGGGTCTAATATTCTAACATTCTGAAACTATAATATAACTCTAATATAATCAGGAAAAATAATGAACGACTTTCCTGGTTATAAAAACATACGTACAATTTATTCTTGATTATTATTATTCACGTATCGGAAATCAAATAATGGAGTTCTTTACTTCCTTTTACCGATTTAACCTACGTATTCTATTATATTCCATGGAATTATGATAACTTTTATGAAAGAAACTGTTACTATTGCAGCTTTAACTTTCTCCTGGAAATTAAACATTTTTATAATTTTTTCGATCTTATTGTCAGCTATTATACGTATTGAGACTATACACAAACATTATTAGAAGAATTACAATGTATGCATATAAATAAATATAATTTATGTACTCCTCCCAATTTTGAAATGAGTCTAACATACGGTTGTCTTTTAAATATATGGTCTATAAATCATACCTATAAAGAAACGATGACGCAAGAGTAAATTTTTCTTAAAATGAATTATTGATACCACAATAATCCTTTAGCATGGATTGCTGTGTGTTATTGGAAAGTGTATTAATGTGGTTGTACATGGAGTTCATGGCACTGGAGTGATGTTTAATTTATACTTTTACTAAGACCTGTTGAAGGTGATTGAAACGCCAAGTCGTTGGAATAAATAAATCCTAGTGAAACCTCCAGAATTTTGTGTTGTGTTTTAATAATGGCTGATAATATTCCTTCTTTGAGCAAATTGTTCTCCCTTATATGAGGAAAACCTCATAATGCACTTACATTCTTCCGACCGATCAGCCTATCAATTCTTTCGAAAACTTTTGAAAAACTGTTTTTGAAACAACTACGGACAGTCTTAAGACCCTCAATCATCAATTTGATTTAAGAAAAATATATTCTACTACCGAACAAGTTATAGGGTAGTAATCACCGTTAGTAAAGGGCCAGAGGAAAAGTTTTATGTTGCCTTCTTGGAAATGAGTCAAGCTTTAGACAATTTTTTGTATCAGGGCCTAAAGTATCCCTAATATTTGTAATAAGAACAATTCTGGACATCTTATACACTTCTGATTTGCCCCCTCAAGATTAAACGACAATTGTTACATTTGCTGATAGTCTCGGGCGAAGATCCAACACAAGCTACCTTAAAAATCAATATCACCTCACATAAATTTAAAATTGATTAAGTCCTTGAAACATAAAAATAAATGAAAAATCAAAACTCTTTACATTTACAACAAACAGAAGAAAAAAGAGGCGGATCTATGGGAGGGATTAAGGGGACTATAGCCCTCCCCATTGGACCTGAACTCTTGACAGATAAAAGTGAAGTTGATAAATGACATAATTTGTAAAAGTATTACCAGATTAATAATTGTTATAAGTAATAATTCTTATTGTTATTAATAATACCATATTAATAAAAATAATAATGATAATACCATATTAATGAAAATAATAATAATACCACAATAATAGCTATACCATATTAATAAAATTAATAAATAATTGTTATTAATAATACCATATTGTTAATTATTTATGTGATGCATTTTATTTAAAGGTAATATAAAATTTGTGATGTAAAACCATAATTTTTAAACAAAAATTCTCCCCGGTCAGCCCCCTTGATTACGGTCTAGATCCGCCACTGGAAGAGACTGTCGACTAGTGCAGACAAAACAAAATTACCTATACAGACAGAGGAAGTGAAACACTTGGGAGAGCACTGAAAAATGACGTGGAAGAAGCATATTAGGGGTAAAAGAAAAGAATTACAAATTAGATATAAGAAATTTTACTAGTTAATACGGGAAAATACAAAACTAGCAATATAGACGACAAATTATTCTTTACAAATTAATTCATCCTTAAACCAATTAATAATCATATCAAAACGTATTTTATTCAACTCTTGGTAGTAGCAATGAACCTATAGGCGGATGTACACGGGGTTAGTGAACACCGCTTTTCAACACCGTGACGCCGCGCAGTGGAGTATATTGAGACGAAACCTGGCCAAAAGAATTTTATCCCGTGAATTTGATGGATTATGGTGAATTGTCCTTAATATGACATTTGTTTATATACATATAAAGTTATACGTATTTTTGATTCGAGAGGTTATGTATTAAATCCATATAAACAGTTAAAAAGAAGCTCTATAAATTTTCTTAACATGAATAATGGACATAACATTCGTTTGTATACTTAAAAATGATTTTCGCCATAATTCACCAAATATACTAGATAAAATACTTGTGATCAGGTTTCGCCTCGTTATACTCAACTGTGCGGAGACATGAAGAGGTATTGAAGAGCGGTATTCACTAGCCCCGTGTAGGTGCACCTTAACGTAAAGATAAGATTCCAATCTAAAACGTAAAGAGAAATTGCCTGTGCTCCTTCATATGTGACAAATGTCATCCGCAATGATTTTTAAGTGCCTGGTAAATGAAATACGACGAAAACATGCAAATTTATTAATAAATTTGTAAATCATACAAATGCGCTAGTAATCAGTGGCGGATCTAAGGGGACTATAGCCTCCCACATTGGACCTGAACCCTTGACAGAAAATTGAAGTTGATAAATGTTATATTTTGTAAAAGTGTTAACAGAGTAATAGTTCTTATTAGTTATAATTGTTATTAATAATATAATTGTTATTGTTATTAATACTATAATTGTTATTGTTATTAATACTATAATTGTTATTGTTATTAATATTATATTTGTTATTGTTATTAATAATATAATTGTTATTGTTATTAATAATACCATATTAATATTAGTAATACTATGTTAATAACTTTAATATATAATTGTTTTTGGTTTTAATAGTACCAGATTGTTAATTGTGAATTATTTATGAGATGCATTTTATTTACACGTAATATTTATAATATTTGTGTTGTAAAACCATAGTTTTTAAACAAAAATGCTCCCCGGTTAGCCTCTTCATTACGGTCTTGATCCGCCACTGCTGACATCCAACTTACTTGACAACAGTTCAGAAATAACTCAAAAAAAGTAAATCACTAGACTTGCCATTCTGATTTTTGTATTAAATTAAATCTTTATTGTGTGAAAATTCAACTAGTACAGGAACATTCTGTAAAATTAATCGTAACTTAGGTTGAGTTACTACTGGACAATGCCTTTATTTTATGTTTTTAAAATAAAAAAACATATTTACTTCTGTACCCAAAGAAGAAATTGTAAATAAACAGATTTTTTAAGAAAGCGTATTTTTGTCCTCGTTTCGTTAATAGTATGTTAAATTATACATTCTTCGATTAATTCACCCTCGAAAATCCACAGAAAATATCCGAATCATCACCGAATATATTGTTGTAAAAGTTGATCATTGGCTAACCTGCTCCTGGCGTTAGCTGCGGTTGTGAATGCGCACTCTCAATTTTTCAGTTTATTCTTTCTAATTATTTTATTTTTTCGAGTTTCTTGTGATCAGTAGTTGTATTTAGATCCCCACTTTCATTGTAGTGTAAAATTCTTTGTTCTGTGTGAGTGTTAAGTGAAAAAACACTAAAAACATTTCCTAAGGTTTTCAAACTCAACGGACCAAATATAATTTCATATTGTTTTCATTCAAGTGCTTCATTCAAAGGTGTGATAAAGTTTACGTAAGTACAAACTGAATCATAAATTGAACTTCTTGGTGCATTAAAATTAATTATTTTGCTGTATTTAGATTTTCTCGTGCGTATACTATTACATCATTATTAACTTACAAATAACGTACTCTATTGTTGCACTGCTCAAGTTTCGTCGTCGTAAATAGAATTATTCCAATATTTTACCATTTGTTTTCGTGATCTTTTTGTAGTTATTCATTACAATTTAACATAATATTGCCTTAGTTATTGTGGAATTAATTTATCTGCAGTTGTCATCCTAAATTATTTCTGTGATTTTAGTTGTCGGTTTGTTTATTTACTTATTTAAACCCTGCCCCATTGTTGCACCCAAGTTATCGTCATAATTCATAGAATTATTACATTATTTTACAATTCGTTGTTCTTGATTCTTTCGTATTTATTTACATTTTAACACAATATACGGTAGTTATTGTCGAATTAATTAATCTCCAGTGGTCGCCCTAAATAATTATTTCAATCATTTTTGTCGTCGGTTTGTTTGTATATTTAATTTATTTATTATCTCATTTGTAACTTCCGTAGTAATAAATATATTATTATACTAACATCCTTCATTCAGTGTTAGTTGTCATTTTTCGTGTATTCTCATTTGCTTTTGTCGTTAAGTTGCTAACTATCTCACAACAATGGACACTATCGCATTCCTCAACTCATTCAAAGCTGATCTTCAGAAGGCGTACAATGACTTGGTACAATATATTGACACACGAATCAGTGCGCTGGAAGAGGTCAATAAGAAAACGATCGGCGGTTGGACTACAGTTAGAAATTCTCGACGTCCTTCCAACTGCTACCACCCGGTTAGACCAACGACACATGCACCACCCCAACTCTTCACTCAGAATAGGTTTAGTGTGTTAGATGACATGTCCCTGTTTCCTGCCTTACCTACTCGTTTCATTCCCTCCCGTCCAGTACCCAGACCTGTTCACACACCACGCACTGGTAAGCACAGCCGCCCAAAATCACGTAAAGTAGTGCTATCCAGAGATGAAACCAACACTTCCACGCAGAAATCAAACGTGCTCATACTAGCTGATTCGCACGGTCGTCAGATGTCCTCCGTATTGCGTGGATTGCTTCCTAGCCAGTTCTCAGTCTCCGGTTTCTTTAAGCCAAACGCTCGTTTGGCTGAAGTTATTCGAGAACTGGACACTTACACTAAAAAACTCACAGAGCGGGACACAGTAATCATCATAGGTGGGCAGAACGATATTAACTTGGGTGGTCATTTCAACGCGTCTGAACATCTACAAAAACTAAAAATGGCCTCCTTGCACACGAACATAGTGCTCTCTAGCCTGCCTCCACGCTTCAACGTTCCACAAATAAACCACGAAATTAACCTGGCAAACATCTCCCTAAAACATCACCTGGCAGACACAAAAATTACATTTTTTATTTGCAACCACACCTGACTGCCAAGGACTTTACCCAGCACGGTTTACACCTGAGACCGTCTGGGAAACAGCACTTCGGTTCTCTTCTAGCTTCACATCTGACCTCACATCATCCACCTGCCCCGTTACCCACTCTAACACCTCCTCCTGCACCTACCTCATCTCCTCCTCCTCCACCTCCCTCTGCTCCTACCTCATCTCCTCCTTCTGCTCCTACCTCATCACCATCTACTCTTCCTATCTCGACACCCAATTCTTC
>NNCF01126098.1:666209-710179 GCA_002313205.1 Laupala kohalensis | reverse complement strand
AATATTCCCTTACGCTTTGCTCTCCCCCTATACCAGTTCAAGTTCATAGATATATTAACTCCTAGGTAAGTGTATTCTTTCACAATATCAATTGTCTTTTGCTTGAACGTCCATCTTTCACTTCTGCTAAAAACCCAACCATTTTAAAAAACCATAATTATCGTCTTGTCTGTATTTATTTTTAATTTTCTATTATCTCAAAATTGTTCTAAACTGTTTAGTCCCACCTGTAGCCCCGAAATCCATTTAGAAAAAAATACTAGGTCGTCTGCAAAAAGTAATCCTGGTATCGTTATCCCTGAGATTTCTAAGACTGGTGCATCTATATTGTCTCTAAGTAGAAACTCAGTTAGATCGTCAATGAACAGAACGAAGAGCAACAGTGAGAGGACACATCCCTGTTTCACTCCAATATTCACAGAGAAAAAAAAGTCACTAACTAAATTTTCGTGAAGTCTAACACATGCCTTATCCGCATTATATATTGCTCGCAGTGCATTGATAAACTTTTGCGAAATACCCTTTTCCCCCAGTTTTGTCCCAGAGTTGAACCCTGTAGACAGTGTCAAATGCTTTTTGGAAGTCTACGAAAGCGCAATATAACTTTCCTCTCTTGACTGACGTCGCCTTCTCCGCGAGTGAATGTAAGACATAAATGTTATCAATAGTTCTGTATTTGCTTCGAAATCCCGCCTGAAGTAAGAATAGCTTGCTATGCGTTTCTACCCAGAGAGTCAACCGTTTTTGCAATATTTTACAGAAAACCTTACCCACGACACCGAAAAGAGATATTCCTATATAATTATTTGGATAATTTATGCTCCCTTTATGTTTGTATATTGGCTGAATTACGGCTCTACTCCAACTGTCCGGAAAAGTTTCCGTGGAAGACACATAGTTAAAATTGTCTAATAAAATTGGAGTTAGATCTTTGCTTATTACTTTTATGCATTCTGGAGATAAACCATCCACCCCAGCCGCTTTCCCTCCCTTCAGGTCCGCAATTGATTTATATTTTTCTTCTTCTGAGATTTGTCCATCTAGTTCTCGAATAGATAATATATCTGAGTACTGAACTTGTTGTATATGATTCGAAGATTTTTTTGAGAATATCGACGAGAAATGTGTTTCCCATTCTCCCGCCTCTATAGTATTCTGGACTCTTTGGTTTTGTCGGAGCATACGAATAGTTGACCAAGATTCTTTGAGATTTTTATTATTTAAGATACCATGAATTCGGTTAGCTTCTACTTCCTGCCACGTTTTCTCGCATTTTGAGTAGTATTTTATAACATTTTCTCGCTATTATATAATTTTGACGAAGTTCAGTACCTCCTAGCAATTGAAATGTTTTAGCGCCTGTCTGGCACGGAATTTAACCTCTCTGCGCTATGCTGAAAACCAACTAGGTCCTTTATTATTTCTTAATTTTCCTATACACGATCTCATTTCCCTTCCAGCTCCCCTGAGAGTATTTTCTATATGACTCGCGGTGCTATTTATATCTCCTAATTGTAATATTTTTCGAACACCTGAATGCAATTTTCTGACATTTCTTTTAAAGTTTATTATGAAATTAATTTTCTTTTCATCTGACCACTTAATAATCGATAGCCTTCTTTGCGTTCCCTGCAAACAATTGTTCTTCCTCGCGTATTTTAAGATTTATTTTTACCCCGAGTGCCATATTGTGTGAATCAATTCTAGGTTCGATCCAAAAGTCTTTGAGAAGTGATAAAATATTTACTGTAACTAGGGCATAATCAATAACACTTTCTCCATTTTTGTTCATGAATGTAATGTTACCTACTTTGTCTGAACCATGTCGCCCATTAAGAATGTCTAAATTTTGTTCGTAGCAAAATTCTAAGAGTTCCTTTCCATCGCCATTGCAGTGCTTATCTTTACTACTTCTTAAGATTCTATGTCCATTTTCGTCGTTCGTATGGTCATTTAAAAATGTACCCGGATATTCTTCCCCGATTCGCACCTTAAAATCACCCATTATTATAAATTCAACAGGCGAATATTTTATCAAAATATTTTTAATAATTGTGCTTAACTTGTCCAAGAAATTGTTAGTAAAGTATTTGGATTCCCATGATTGGCGATAAACAATTATAAGAAGAAAAGTAATGCCTACAACATTGTGACGAGTGTCTCTAATTTTCACAGCAATTGCATCATCTAATTTCGTGTGTAGTTCTTCATAACTGTAAATTTTAGAATTTTTGCAGAGAACCGCAACCCCTCCTGGATACCTACCCCTTTTACCTTTTCTCTCAAGACTCTTAGAAAATAACGTATATCCATTGATTTCAAATATTTCCCTCTTTCAACTCCAAGTTTCAACAAGACCCAAGATGGTAAACGTTTCCAGAAATGTCAGAAAATTTCCTTGTCTAGCCTTTCTACGAATTCCTTCAACATTCCAACATCCTATTACATGCTCTTCATGCTTGTATCCCTAGCGCTTTGTCACTGGCCTACCTGCTTTCAACACCTTCGCCGCGCTTCGAGCAGGGACCCATGTTGCCGATCTCAAGCGTATGTTGGATCCGTCGCGTTGCGGAAGCGGCGTACGGAAGGGGAAGGGAGGCTGACCCCTCCCTTTGTCGTGCATTTCTGGGGGTGAAAGGCTGGCGTTGCGGTGGAGAGAAGCGCGTTGGACTTCGAACCCCCGGTGGTGGTGGTGCTGGTCGAGGAGGAAGTCGTTGCCTTCGATGTTATCTGCACGGTGGACACCGAAGCGGCAGTGGAGGCGACGCTGCAGAAGCTCCTCCGAAGGTTCACCCGCTCGCCTGCGTCAGGTGCAGGTGGTTGGGGGTGGCACTCCTGGTGATGGAGGTGACGTTGACTTCGGGAGCTGGCGAAGCGGTGCGTGGAGGGGTGGCAGCATCAAGTGGTTTAGGAGTCCCGTTGCCCGCCGACTCAAGAACCTCTGCCAAGCCGTAGCGGCACCCATCGCCAAGTAGCTTGTCAAATTTCAATTAAGCCCTATGACCACTTTACATTGCTTCCCGTAAAAAAGGGATGAGCTCCCTGGGAGTCAGCCTCTCCCCAACGGAGAAGTACTCTGAGATTCGCACGTACAAGTCGCGCTCATCTGCGCCGCGCGGATACTTAGCTGCGGTTTGTAGCTCTTCTCTCTTCTTGAAGGAAGAAAACTTGACCACTATAGGTCGCCACCCTATTATTCGTCCAGTCCTGTGCACCCTATCGATGTCTCGGTGCGACAGCCCCACATCAAGTTTAGCTGCGAGGTTTCACACCAGACGTTCAGAATCGACCCACGACTGTCCCTCGAGTTCCTCCAGACCGAAAACAACCAGGTTGTTGCGTCGAGACTTTTCGAGAAGAAAGCTATTCTCTGTCTCTAAAGTCTCCACTCGAGACTCCCCATTCTCTTTTGGAAATATTTCATTTCCTCCAAGAAAGCAGGAAGTTCCGCCGGTCTCTCCAGCAAAACCAGGTGTTCGCGGAGTTCTTCAAGAATGATGTCATATTCTGCAGGCTCGAGATTCTGCTCCACACCACCTATCACCAAATGTACGGCGACAACACACATCAAATACGCCGAGGTGCACAAATTCAAGTCTGGACCGTGACCCTCGAGAGAACAGCGACCCGCAGCCCAGCGGCCAATGTCTGCGCGCTTATCATAGTAAAAACAAAAATACGTTCAAAAATTACAAAAATAATTATATTAAAAGTAATAATAGTAAATAAAGGCGCCTGAATTGCTTCACTGCAGCTTACGTAAGTGTTTTCCCCATGTTAGTCGGACTTCAGACTCTACGGGCAAGTAAATGGCTTATGGGAGCGACCTCCAAATACGTCCTCTCTCTCCGGCGTCTCGCGAGCAACTCCCCTCTCAAAAGATGACCTAGGTATTCTCCATAGTAATCGTCGCAACATGTCGGAGCGGAGCTCGACACCTGGCTGAACCACAACAGGTGAACTACCAAAGTTGCAGCTTTAAATGAGATAGAACCTCGTGAGAGCGAAGTGAGTAATACAATAATCCCAAAACTTGCGTGAGAAAAATTGCTGTTATTCAGCTGCATAGCAGGTAACAATTAAAAGCAGACGTAATACTTTATTTAAATTTAATCGAGAGATCTATTGAGTGAAAGTTCGTTACCTCGTCGTGTACATCTAGGAACAACTATTCATACCTCGGTTAATCAAATGGGTCATAAAGATAGAGCGAGTTGACGCAGGTTTTTTCTTCGGGTACTTCGCTTTTTCTGCAAACCATTATTTCTCTTCTTTCATTCACAACGTTTCACCCATTTCAGTTTATGGATATCCATAGTAATAAGCATTCCGTAGCGAAAACCATGCTACAAATTTAAAAATATATAATGATTAAAATTTATTTGCAAAAAATATATTCTGTGCATTTTGCTCCGTATTTACCCGCAACATAATGTATTGAATTATCTGGGGACTACAAAAAAATGGTATTAACCAATATTCATCTCTTGCAGAAACGTTACGTTTGTATTCACCTGCCGTGGCGCAAGATCGCCAGTGCAGTGAAGACACAGTTCTTCCAGCAACCCAATATTCTGGTCCTACGCTTATGCGCAATGGTGATGTCGTATGGATTCCTATACTGGGATTGCATCACGATCCTCAGTACTGGCCTGAACCAAAACGGTTTGATCCTGAGCGGTTCAGTGTCAAGAATAAACAAAGCATCAAACCCTTCACTTTTCTGCCCTTTGGAATGGGTCCCAGGATGTGTATAGGTAAATAAAACCTCATAGTTTATAGCATTATTACTAAGAATATATTATTGAATTCAAAATTCTCGTACCCGAGCATATAATTTCACGTCACTGCCAGTATCATGAGCAATGTATGATGCCCCCTTTAGCATGGTACCATTTAATTTGTTTTGAAAGAAAAAAAATTATTATCATGTAGTGCATAAATGTATCCTGTCTTACACATCAAAATTGTACCGTACTCTTCGATTTGAATAAAGTTTATGACAGTCCATTTTATAGTGAATCCAATTATTTGACTGACTAAAGAAGTTCGAAGAAACGGGTTAAAAATTCGTATCTGAGGGTTTATTTGGAATCATAATTTTATTAAATTGGATCTCATTTCAGTAACTAATCAAAAATAAATGTGACAGGTATACGTATGCAACCTGCCTAGCAGTTAGGCAATCTACGACACTCCCTGATGCTGCTGTTGTCTGTTTAGACTCCAAAACATACACTGGTGGTCTAATTGTAGAGACGTTGCTTTCGCGATACCAGTGAGCGGTAGAGCACAGGTTCAAATATTGCTTCACCGAAACAGGTGCAGTTTTCCGTTACCTATTCCAAACAAATACGGTTCGGTACCACAAGTTCCCTGACAACCCAAAATCTCTCACCCAAGTAATGGTTAGGTGGAAGAACAGGCCTCATGACCGGAACCTCGCCATAACGCGGCAAATTAATATATAAAATCCCCTCATATCTGTAAATCAAGTTTCCTCGAACACATGACGTCGTTACCAGCGAATAGTATGGACGGTTTTCGACATTGACGGGAAAATTCTTTTTTGGAAAGAGGCAAACGATAATTTGTTCCAACCCATGTATTATTTAATTTGAGGTCAGTTGCAGAATCTATCGTCCTCATCCTTTAAGCACTTCTCAGCGGAAAATCGTGGGTTCGATTACCCGCTTAGGCGAACTTGGTGAGGATATCAGTTGCAGTTTGCCTTACTAATTATAGACCAATATCTATTCGGTACCTGATACGCAATGCCTACCCTTCATTTCTCCTCCACATGTAGTTAGCGTGAATAGCACACTTAATGGTCTGAATCTTGCCACATCATTAAAAACAAAACATAAAATAAATACAAAAATAAAATACAACTACCGCAAAAGATTTGGAGGTGGCCCTTGAAAGAAATTGAAAATGCAACTCCCCATGACATTTTAGGTTTTGGGTAGGTTGAACATATTTTATCTTATTTTAAAGAAGATATTAAGAAAACGAATTAATAGCAGTCTTCCCTAACACTACATTATACATGATAACTTTCGGTCAGGTGAAAATGACAACGAGCTGGGAATGGCATGCAGGATTCCCTGCTTTGATCGCAGGGGTGTTAACCACTACTTCACCCGCTTGTCTTCCACAACTGTGCACCATTTGCACCCAAACCTATACCCCGGGAGACCTAAGACACATCCCCACACAGGAGATAAGTGAACCAACATACAAGAGATAAGGCCAACAATGCTGTGTGCACTTAATTACCGGTTTCACACGTACCTACGTGTTAAGGTTCATTATGCATATTATTCTCCCGTTTATCCTTCACGTGGAGACGATATGTGATAACTTTCAGTCAGATGAAAATGGCGACGAGTCGGGAATCGAACCCGGGAATCCTGCAATGATCGCAGGGGTGTTAACCATTACACCACCCCTTCGCCTTCCTCAACTGTACACCATTTCCCCCAGATCTAAACGAGTAGTGTAGTAGTTAACACCCCTGCGATCAAAACAGAAGTCGCAGGTACGATTCCCGGCACGTCGCCATTCTCACCTGACCGAAATTTATCACATATCTTCTCAACATGTACAGTACGCGGAAGAAATATATAAATTATGTCATTAAGCATTTATTTCACGACGCATTTCTCGCAATAATTTCTCAAATTAGGGAGGTACTTGGAAGAGTTCCTTCTTGTTCTTTCATTCTGTCATATTACATTAAACTTGGAACGCTATTGTCAAATAAAATTTAGAATGTTATCTCGGGACGAATAATAATTGGAGGAGGCAATTTCTCTTTCACAAACTCCTCAATTTGTTTATTATACAGATTTCAATTCCCTACTCTTTCTTAACTGCCCAATACACTTTGGGAAAGAAACATGAAGATGTTGTCTCTTAAAACAAGCATGTTATGATACTCTAAGGTCGAGCGTGTATATTGCTACTGGAACAAAAAGATGTTTTAATTTTGAATTAAATTCCAAACATAGAATCTGTTTNCTGCCCAATACACTTTGGGAAAGAAACATGAAGATGTTGTCTCTTAAAACAAGCATGTTATGATACTCTAAGGTCGAGCGTGTATGTTGCTACTGGAACAAAAAGATGTTTTAATTTTGAATTAAATTCCAAACATAGAATCTGTTTGGTAAAATTAGTCACACTCGTGTTAACATCGTACACTATAATAAATTTTTTAAAATTATTCTAGACTATTTATTCTCTCCTGCTAAAGCTAATTACTTTATCATTCACTCATTCGATAATTTTAAAAAAACTTGTAAAAATTAGAATATTAGAACGTTAGCATTTTAATTAAGCAATTGCAACAATAATATAACATAATCATAAGCTGTGATTCTGGATTAATCTTTCACACACGAACCAATTATCTTAATTTTTGTGACAGGTCAGCGTTTGGCGATGATAGAGGTGAAGCTACTTCTACTGTATCTCCTCGCTAACTTTGAACTGTCTTCATGTCCCAAGACCAAGCATCCGATTGAGTTCGAAAGCGGTTTCAATATCAAACCACGAGGAGGATTTTGGACTCATATAAAACCCAGAAACCCAGAATTATGCAAGAAATAAATAAAAAGGAGGGTTTCTACGTCTCCAATGTATACAGTTGTCAATTGTAACATTTGACTGATGTGAAAAATAGACTGAAATAACATTGTAGCTGAAAACATTGTGGAAATGTTAAAATTGATTTGCAATATTCATTAGTCTGAATTTTGTATACAACCCTTTCTAACTCGTTTCCTGTAATTTGTATTTGTTGTTCCATATCATGTTCTTATTTATTTCACTTACTCAAAGTTTTTTTTCTTTCGAAATATTTCTTGTAATGGAATAACTCGGGGAAAGGGAGAGAAACATATGATTTTATAAAGGATGTAAATTTTGTTCATAAACGTAGAAAATGGTTGAAATTAAATCCATACTTGGTGGAATTTCTAACTGAGCATAGGCATTTCGGTGAACATATGGTAAAAGAGAACTGCGGGATAAAGCTAATGGTACATGTGGTAAAGAGGCAGAAAATGTATATCTACTGAGGAATTGCTCACTTTATGGTGAAGAACGAGCACGATACGTTGAGAGTATGAAGCGAATGGGAAAATTCAAAATAGGACACAGAGGAGAGTGCGTAGACACCATAGATCAATACGAAGCATTTTGGAAATTTGTAAGTGAATTTGGAGAAATACGGGATATAATAAAGGTAGAGAAATAGATCAAGAATGAAAATAGATAAACAGTCAAGTTTCTAGATTAGGGGTGGGAATAGTTTGAATGTCTCGTTAAGATATTGAGAACTAACCATTATTGAAAACAGCCTTGCTATAGCTATGTAAACAGGCAATGATATCAAGACCGTGACCAAACAAATGAAAAATTTAATGTCTATTAGTGTAAAGGATTACTGTTCTGTGAAAGAACAAAATTACGTTTGATAATAGAGGACAGTTTCTTTCGTTCGAAATTCTTGATCATTTCTATATAGCATCTTTGGAGATACAGAAACTTCGAACGTTGTTTGTAGCAATAAAATGCACTTTCTTATTGTTTTTATTCATAAATAATAACAATAATAATAATCAATTTACTCTCGAAGAAGTATTTACAAACTGTAATGTTCATGTATTGACAATGATGTTTTATTAAATAAAAATGGAAAGAGTATATATTACACATTTATTTAATGAATGCATGATACATCTCTAATCATCTTAAATATGTTGAAGAAAAACCTAGTAGACCGAATGACAATGAATATACGCTCAAAATGTGACACGAGCGGAGTCGGGGGAATTCATCGAACTCAAAATAAAGAAGGAGTCAACATATTTAACTCACGTAAGAAAACACTGCTCACTGTGAGTACAGAAATTCCCTTCCTGAGATCTTTAGGGGTTAAATTCGTCAGTGGAAAGTAAACATTTCCACTTGTATTCGCTATTTTTAAAAATTTCTCAATGTATCACTCACCCACAAATTTATGTATTTTAGTGTCAAGGAAAAAACATTGAGCTTCACTATACAATAAGTGAATACAAGAATCAACAAAGAAAATTTTAGGGGCAACCAAAAATTGGAATAAAGAACGTATTAATTATAATTATGTCCACCGTCCTCGAGTTTACAACTGAACAACATCCATTTCCATCTAAACAAGAACCATTTCTGTCTGATTTTCTTGCTTCCTTCTGCCTACTACAATTTTTTGCCAAGGAGTAAAATTTACAGCTTCGTGCTTCGTAAAGCATTTCACGGCTGGAGCAACTCTCCTCTCACACACGTGTTCACTTGAAGCGACACGATTCGTTCCTTTGCTTCGGACGGATGAACCGACTCCTACGATCAAATCTCTCCCCCGTTTGCGATCCTCACAATACAACGGCCAAAAAGAAAAGAAAAAAAAAGAAGAAATGCGTTCGGTTCCGAGATTCGTCCTGTCTTCTACTTGAAGTCGAATGAACCGTTCTTTTTTTGTGTGTGCGTGTCAGCAAATAGCTTTTGCTCTGAATGATCCATATTTTTGAAAAATAAGAACACTGTCTTGTAGCAAACTTTCAAACTTTCTTATTTCTAGAGAGACTTGTTTTCTGCAGATATTGTTTTCTCCTTGTTTGTTCTTATTAAGACATACTGAATAGTAGTGCTGGTAGTTCGTCACAAATAACCACGGAATGCGTATATAGGATTCAAAGACATATTTCATGAATCGGCTTCACAAATAAACAAATTTTTCTTTGAATAAACGTATTTTTTACGAAACAAAGTCGCACACATTTAAAATGAAACCTTTTAAATTGATCTCCCCTTTTCTCTCTAATTTGAAACAATTAATAAGTTTTATAAAATGTTTTAATAACAGGATCAACAGGTATATTAAAAACAGGTAAATTTACATATTTTTTACGTTTTACACTCACGCTTAGGAAGGCAGAGGAACATTGTATTTGTTGTTTTTTCAGTGGATTTTTTTCACTACAGTTTAATATTTATATTTTAAGTTACTTGAATGTGTCAATAATCAAATTTTCCCCAGTCATTTAGACATAGAAAAAGAAAAAAGGATTTTCCTCATTGCTTCGAGTTGACATTGACGCAAAGAACAACAAGAATAAAAAGGTACATTTTTCTATTAAGTTTTTTTTCCCTTTAAAGATTAAGTTGTTAAATGATACATATTCTTGTACATCTGAATAGGTACAAAATTTGTTTTCAATATACACAATTATAACAATATACACAATTATAACAATATACACAATTATAACAATATTTTTTTCCGCTTTTCTCTCGAATTATACATTTATAGTGCAATAATAGTTCGGGAAAGAGGAATATGGAAACTGAGAATGCTGAAAGTTGGATAAATCGTACAGGTTTTACAACGAAGTCTTAAAAAAAGGAAACTGGTGAAACAATTCTTATATAAATGAGATACTCCACCTTCAGTTATGGTAATTGAAATATATCAAAGAGAATAAATGGTGCATTTCAAAATATATATTATTTGAACGAGTTATCCGTTGAAAAGGGATTCTGCTTAGTTTAGAGCTGTTATTGTCGATTCTTCTATTAGCTACGCAAAATATTGCTGGAGTAGTCCACTCATTTGGGATTCAAATCGCATTTTTTAACGATTCATCCCCATTTCTTCAGAGGGAACAATTTTTCATCGGAAGCCATGTGCATCGTTATAAACGAAACAACTTCAAAAAGTGGCACATATTTTTTAAAGATCACTTCATTAATGTGACGTATGGTTACGTGAGACAAGTATCCTCCATAAATGTGTCTTCTTTCTTATTAAGTGCATCCCTTCATATATTTATAATTATCACATAACACCAGTTATAAATGTATTTTACCGACAACAATATATACTGCGTGTAGTTTCGTCTGCTCTGTCTGAGTCCCTATAAGAAACGCATGCAATATGTGTTACTTTCATTTCATTTTTATCTTTTTTTACACCAAATGCGTTATTTTTCACGGAGCCAAAACACTGAAGATATATCATTAAGGGATTCGCAATCCATTATTAATCAAAATTTAGTAAATTCAAATATTGAATTAGGGACATTACTAATAAATAAAATAAATAATCATAATCATTTTTTTCGTGTCAGGATGAGAATCTTCATTATCACAGTAGCTAAGAAGAGCCAGAATATTTAGGATTTGATGTAGAGTTGGTAATAGAAAAATAACCAGTGAAATGAAGTTGAATGCCCTTGTATAAATATCCATTTTTGTTTGTGGCTAATGTGTAGCTGTAAATTATTATTCGAACTTTGTTATAATCAGCAAAGGGAAAAACTCGACATTTTCCTCACTGCAAGTGTGGTAACTCTGCTGCGTACGAAGGTAACTGTGCAACAATGATTGGCAGCTCATCTGTTTCTTTCAGAACGTGCCACACATACCGAACACCGCACAGAGGAATTCGCTTTTCCCCACCGAGAGATACTCTCTCCACTACTATTTTGCCTCTCCCTATCTCTGTCTTTCATTCTCTCTTTCTTTTGTTTCTTTCTCTCTCTTTCTTACTCATGTATAACATATATCCCTTTCTCTTTCTGTGTCATATGTGTTCAGAAAGTCAATAACGTAACATCAATTTGCATTAATTTACGTGTTGCCCAATTGTAGATTAAACCCAATTCGATTCTGCACATTATGTCAAAACAAACAAGACGTTTTCGAGCAAACTTTGTCAAAATGAATCGGTCAAACCTGTTTATTAAACTAAGAATTCTAAGTTGATGACATAGGTGATGACTAAAAAGTAAAAAAAAAACTGCCACTTTCTGTAAGAGCTCCGACGGATATCGCCTGGAGCGAAATTGCGCATGAGGAAATTGTAAAATTGTTTCTAGCTACACATAACAGGAATATGATCAAATGATTCTAAAAGCAAGAGGCCACAGGAGGTAGTTACTGGTGGCGACAATGAAAACTCAAAATTCATGACGCAGTGACCAAAAGATCTTTAGAAGGTGATAGTGTGAAAGACTAATTGTAAGTTTCTACGGTTGAAGTACACGCTTGTGAGAATCATAGTGGATCAGTGAGACGGGACAGTTACTTTCAATTATATTTCACTAATTTGACTTAACACACGTTATTACAATACAATAAATACGTTTTCAATTATAATTTTATTTCTGTATCATTATTGAATTTTCAATTTCATCCAATTGTAATTATTGTATTATGCTTAGATCTTGGTGTGGTTGTATTCGTTATCTCTCTAATTCCATAGAGGCCTAGTTTTTTTCTCTGATTTACCTTGTAGTACTTTGAACAGAATTCATTGGTTGGTATCTTACTCGCTTCCGGAGAGTAAATTGTCTTATTCTCCTTGCCGTGGTCATAATCAGTTTTAACTACTTTTTGGTAATATTTCCTTCATTTGCTGTTAATTTTCTATGACCTACAAAACTCGAGTGCTCGTGATGTTCGCGTCTATTGTAGCTCCTCTTCGTCAATCTCTGTCCATGTGAATGCATCTCTCTTTCTCTCACATTTCGTTGGGCGATGAACCGAGCTACGCATATAAACCTTTCCGCTTCGACGGGATTTATTATCGATATGCGCTTCGCACCGTCCAGACCGACCGCGACGCACGGTGCATGAGATGAGCTCATGAGCTCTTCTCGGTGTGCAACACCACATCCTCTCCCCTCTCCCCTTCACTCAATCTCTCCCCTCCCATCTCACCTCTTTGCTTCTCGTTACTTCAATGATACAAGAGAACTCGGCTAGTTTCTCGTCAGAGCTCTCCCAACCAACAGATCACACGCTCTATACGAAAGACGCAACAAGAGTGTTCGAAAAAATACTATCCGATCGATCACTCTTATTACTAAAAGATCAATTTGGGTAGTCAAAAAAAAAAAGTTTTTCTCCCACCATTCACAAATGAGATACCATCAGAAAGATTACTATCTGAACTTGAAATGAATCTTACATTATGTATGATTTATTTTATAATTTGTTTCAAAATACAAATTTAATGGAACATTGTATGTCATTCATGAGCTGCCTACCAGGCGACGCTAACAGTGGCTTCAACGTTTTTATCATAAAAACGATTAACTGTATACATATTGTGAAGGTGATTCAGTGGACCAACTGAGTGGTATTCTTGTGTTAATATGACTGCAAAAATAGAAAATAAATAATATATGAAAATTAAACTTGTGGAAGACAATATGGGTAAACTCTTCTCTCAAATGAGAAATTTATTGTGAGTAATTCCAATCGTTCATACATTTACAAATCATAAAACAATACCCTCCAACTATAACAACTTATTATTTAAAGTTATTAAATCGACTTAAATTTTGCCTCATTTACAGTGGAAAAATTCCCACTCATTTAAAGAAATACGCAATTGTTACTCGAAACAGGTCACGAATCACAATAATAGATATTTTTCACCAATCCACTATGAAAAGCGCAAATGCTCGTCCACGTGACCGCCATCGAGTGAGCCATTAGCATCGTCTCTCTCCTTCCCATTGCCATAGCGTCCTCCTCCTCCTCCTCCTCGCGGCCATTACGGGTCTCAGCGAGGCAGACGTTTGCATACATTCTGCGATCGAGCGTTAGGAGGAGGAGGAGGAGGTGGGGGAATTGACTGAGCGGAAAGACAGCAGCAGCAGAAGTACCAACCCCCCAAGAAGAAACAAGGCTGGCTGACTCGCTCAGACTGAACGACTTCACATCAGGAAAGGAGACACTCACACAGAGAGAAAAAAAGTTCTAGAAATAGCACAATTTGAGACAAGTGAGAAGGGGAAATAACCATAGAAATGAATTTATGCAATTCCATAGTAACGAAAGATTCAAAGAAAATAAAATCTATATTTATATGTAGTATAAATATAACTGAAGAGTTTAAACATATAATATGCGATAATAAATTTAGCACAGATTGTATTTGAAATGGAATTGGACTTCCCGTGGTATCAGCTAACGTTTCGCCCCCCCCCCTCCCCCGTCATCTTCAGTGGGAACAAACAACAAGAATCGGCTCTCGTAGATCACTAAACGTCACATGTCAAAAGTCGGGGCGAAATCGATGGTTTAGAGTCTTCTTGACATCTAGTTTTAGGAAAACAGTGTTTAGTTTTCCAGACAGCATAGACGAGGCATTTTTAACAGTCGGACACCAGACAATGCAAAGAGAATGCACAAAGCGACACTTTGCAAACAGAGGAGATATTTTCCCTCTTTTATCGAACCTCATTTGATTATTAATTTGCCAAAATATGAACCGTAACCGTAAGAGTTATAAGCATCGAAACAGTAGATGAGGTACCTGAAACGAGTTCAGGAAAGTGTCATCCTTTAATATTCAATTTGATTTGAGAAGGTTGATTTCTACCTGGCATCAGTCATCCTTATTTTTATTCCATTCACTCTATTACTGAAGCAGGAGATTTTCAATAATTTTCTTCGAAATTCAACAGTAGGGAATCCAAAATTATATGATTCGTTCACGCTGACAGATACAGTAGCACGCGCAACACCCAAAAAAATTCCATTCATGTCGCACTGTACCTACCCAGTGCGCGTTACACCTTGTATAAATGTACACATAAATGATCACAATTAAAAACAATGTGGCAGTTGTATTCTTAATCGAGCAAGTTTTGATGGGTTTTCCGATTCTGTGCTCTACTGTACTTTGCATAAGTGCTCGTGAATGCAACTACTTTCAAAGCGAAGTTTCTTTCATGGAATCACTACAAGAGGAATTACGTGTCGTTTTATGTTAGCGTCACTGTCTTCAAAATTCATAACAACACGGTTCAAAAGATTTATTCTTAAATAAATCTGTCTTTACAAATTCCAAAATGTTAATAACCGAATTCTGTAGTTGGCATTTTTTTGTTTCAAAGATATCCTAACAGAGTTGAATTTTTCTGACTATAACCATCCTGTCTTTTATTATATCAATATTTACTTTCATCAAACGTTTTGAATATTAATAGTAGAGCTATGTACGTCTGCCAATCATATCTTATAAAGTTGTTCTTGAAAATCTGAACATACGAGAAAGAAACTACTTGTTGCACAAATTAAATTTCAATTGTCAAAATATGAAACCACCTTTAATCGACAAATTTGGGTTTTTGCTTTCATCACTTATTATTATGTAAATTGTGTATTTATGTATATATTCATTATTTATGTAAATACATAAATAAATAAGTAGTTGTATACTACACAGTTTCATTTAGCACATGTTATTTGGATACTGCGTTCTTTATGTAAACACCTGATTAAGACCTGACTAAGATTTTGACTGGATCGTAGTGTAGTAAAATATAGTAATTTGTCTTTTTTAAATCGTTCTGTATTATAACAATTGGAGTTTCATTTTTGCAACAAGACGTTTTTTATTCATCAGCTCAGTTATTTAAGTCTTATTCTCCTCTGTGCACTGCAGAAGCGCATATGAGAGAGAGGGGGAGAGTGATATTCGATGCAGATTGTGGTTGTATCGTAATCGCAAAGGAGTCATAGTCTTTACTACGAGTCGAGTCCCCTGTTTCCGCATCGTGTGTGTTGCAGTGTGATCGACTCAGCAGAGCGATACGTGATGTGTGAGCAGCGTCATATGAGTCCTTAATCCAGGACTCCGTGTCGTTAGGATGCACGCCGTAAGAACATCTATCCGCTCAAGAGATTTAAGTTTGATCAAACGCGGAGCTTTTACTTTCAGAAGATTAAAAAACGTTTTGGAGAAAAATTCTGGATATTCCTACGCCCTCATTTCTTTAGTTACTCGATATTTTTATTGTATATGGAGTGAGGTTCACTCCACACGGCACACAGGCTTATTATTAAACCATATTTTAAGGGAAGGAGTGATGTAAGAGAAAGAGATGTTGGTAGCCAGTGAGGTTGAAAGTTTCTAATGCGATTTTTTCGAAAGAAAGTAGAAATCATTGCCTAGTTTAATAGCACTAGCATACTCCATAGCGTTAGCACTACCGGTGTTTCATGATTTGCAAAATACATCTATGAAATAAAATTGAATAAAATCCGAAATAAATGCACTTTCAGACTACATGATTGTATTTTCATTAGGATGATACACTGCAAGGTATAATTAGAGGTACACTTTGGGGTAAGGGTGCTCCAATGCTTTTTACAGACAGTTCGTCTTTGGGAGGTTTCCATTCCCACCATTTTTGTGCTCGGACACCCACAAGTATCGAAGGTGAATATTTTGCAAAAATCAGGCAATTATATCACACTTAAGAAGTCAGGGAGAGCGAGATTCGCGTATACAGACTCAATAATATCCCCTCTAGATGTTAAGATTGAAAATCACCCGTATCCGAACACCATCCCCTCCCCATTTCAAGTCTGCAGGAAAAACGCTACCTTACTACCTTCGACTTACAACCAAAAGACGTCTCGCATTATCAGTTTGTACCCGGAAAGGTACAAACTTGTTCATCGAAATTCATGCTCGAGTCGATTCCTTCTTCAAATGTCTCTGGATAACACCCCGTAATGGGGTTTCTCACTGTTAGCACACAAAACATCTCAATTTACTTGAATTGCCAAAGAATACAGGATTTTAAGATACAATTTATCAATAATAAAATAAATGTTACACGAATTTATAATGTGAATTTCAAATTTTAGACATTTAATTAAAGAACTTAATTTATTAATGTCCTGGAAACAATTAAATTTGTAAAAAACGAGTTTGAATTATATAAAACGTAATCCACGTTTCAGCGTTTATTACCAGAACATAACCATTTTTTTCTCCACTTGTTTCATTTTGTGACCAAATAATAAAACCAGGACGATATTTCTCCAATTCTAAATTTCAAGGTTCTGTTCCTGTGAGTTAGTCTCATGAAGAAATTCTAATACGCCTTCATTCGTCTAGAAACAGTTGCCACGCGTAGGCGTCGACAAATGAACAGAGATTCTGACGTTTACGAAGAGAGAGGGAAGATTCGAGTCGAGAGATCAATGACGGGTGGCATTGGCGGCGGCGATATTAACATCCCAAGTTTAATTAGAGCAACCCCCACCTCTCTTCCCTCTCTCTCTCAACAACACGCGACTCGCGTCACAGCCGCTAGAGGGTATGTGGGAGGGCGACTTTCGAACTCATCGACGTGATAGGCGATGAGTGGTTCACTTTGCAGAAGAGAATTAGAGGAACCACAGAGAGGAAATGGGATTATGGGGGCATATAAAAGATTCCGGCATTGCACGATTCACATCAATTGTCAAACTTGACGAATGTGAAAGCTTACTAACTCCTTATTTATGCCTCTATATTGTTACATCCTTATAAAACGTACTGCACAGAAAGTATTAAAATTGCGAAAGAGAAATAATATGATTTAAACAGCTGTGAAGATTCATTTAAAAGGTACATAAGTTATAGTTTTACAATGCAATAAAAGGTAATAATAAATTTGACGTTGAACTTTTTGTCTATTTAATATTGTATTAGTAAAATCTCAGAGAGATCAGATATGATCTAATTCTAATTTTTTATATTTGTATGGATTGGCAACTTTTAGGGAAAGTTTCGAAAATCTTGTCTTAAAGGGAATCATTAGTCATTAAATAATGAATCAGTGTGAAAGGGGGTAGGTAAAGAAGAAATTTATTCATCACATGAAGCTGTATCAAATTCTTTTTTTAAATTGACAGTAGTAGTTTCTCCTACATAAAAAACTTATACCGTCTGAAAAGATTAGGGCACTTTTTAGAGGAACATTCATTTGATTGACGTATTCTGTAGCAGTATTGGATGACTGGACTAGTCAATGACGTATATGAATCAATGATATATGTGAATGTTTCGCACCGCTTTTTTACGAGAAAGTCCTAGGAGCATGACTGAATCACATGTTAAAAAAAAAACACGAACATTTTGAGTCTACGATCTCATAAATATTTGAGAGTGGGTTCAATTTTGTCAATAACAGGTGAAAATGTTTAACAAAATACTGGGGACTGAAGACGTTGAATCTTGGTAAATTTAAAAATCTAGTTTGAGCTGGTAGGTAAAATTATTTTCTTCAAATATCAAAGGTATTGCGTTCAGCAAGGGTTTCATGTAAATGGAATAGGTACTGGTTGAGATTTGAAGGATTATTCCAGATTCAATGGTCGCGAATAGGTGGGGTATAAGGACGAGAGCATTTAACATGATGCGAATGTTGTAAATTTAGTACTCTCTTAAGTTTTAGTGGAACGTGCTTCGTTTTTTATAGATAACAATAAATGAAAATAAATGGGAATATTATATTGCTCATATTTTTGAAAGAACGAGAGAGATGTATATAGTACATAGCACGTTGGAATATAAATACAAGTGAGTTATTTCACGTCAATGATTTTCATAAGATGCATTCACATTTNGAATATTATATTGCTCATATTTTTGAAAGAACGAGAGAGATGTATATAGTACATAGCACGTTGGAATATAAATACAAGTGAGTTATTTTCACGTCAATGATTTTCAAAAGATGCATTCACATTCNGAGTTATTTCACGTCAATGATTTTCATAAGATGCATTCACATTTATTAACATTCCTTACAATAAACAATTATTGATTATCCAATGTGATTAAAAACATAATTACCACACTACTATTATACACACTACTACAAAATACTAAACAATATTCTAGTTACTCCTTACCAAACCATACATAAAACATTTTTTCAATATGGTACTACATATGGGTTTTACTACAACCTTTAAAAAAAATATTTTTTTTAGTTATAATCATATCAGCAAACATTATGTTGGATGTTATATCAAAATAACATATCACATGAAGTTTTGAAATTCGCCTACTTAATAATTATACGTTGTAATGTTTGCGTAAGCACGCATGTATTTTCAAATCCAGGTTTTCTACAGGGCATTAGATTTTAAAGCTCGTTCTTAATACCAATCGTAACAAGGAAGCCCTCAAAGATCAGTGTTCTGTTCGTAATTCGTTCATGCAGTGGAACCTCCCTTTCACTCAGCCACTACGTCGTTGCTCTGTGTTGGCACGAAGGGAAAAATCCGTTTCGTGGTTCGAGGGAGCAATTGACAGATCGAGTGGGTGGGGGTCCCACAATTTGGGCAACGTCCACTCGCCTCTTGATTGCTCTCCACGGTGACACTTGATTTATTACCCGACAGGAACTCAGCTGAGGGAAAGAAAGGGGAGATAGACCGATAGGTGCAGACAAAATAGGACAGATTGTATCAAAGAGAAGACGAAAATGAGAGAACGGCGACAAGAGAAGAAGACATAGGGAGAAAAAGTATTGAGAAATGCGATGTCAAGGATCATTAGAAAAGTGGTGAGATGGTCCAAGTGAAATGATGACGGACCGGGTCTTGAACTCAACACTTCATTCTCTGATTGGTTTTGTACCACCGGTTTTCCTTGTCGAAATTTATATACCATTTCCACGTAGCCTGTCCCGGATTCCAAACGCAATTATTGTCCTACCGCAGCACGTCACCATGTTTCCTATTAGTCTGACCTAAATTTGGAACGCGTTTCAAAATAAAATTTGAAATTTCCACACTGTCGATTTTTCAATGTGAGATGTTTGCATCTTTTCCACATTAGGACAACAGATTTGGTAGCAATAATTTGGGTATTAGAATTGCTAAAAAGGAGATTTATTAGAAGAGCTTTGGGTTTCCATTGTATAACTGAATTGTAACATGTTTATTAACGTTCGTAATATTAACGACAGAAAATATCACGAGAGAAGGGAACGTGGTGCCTCTTGCTGCGGTCAGGAGCACCACTTGTCAGCGTTTCACGACCGTTGAACGTTCCGTTATCACGTATAAGAAGCTTGCAAGGATTATACCTCATTCAAAATAGTTTAAGCTGAAAGTGAAATAGTTTCACTTCTTGCATATGAACAAGAGTACAATATCCGTTTCTTCTTCATGACTGTACAGAATAAACTAGATTATGCGAACTCATTGGGAATCGGGCTATTACGAATATGCAAAACTTCGCAAGCTAGGAACCGTAGCTCAGATATCAAGGAGAAAGATCTTACACCAATAATACGTAACTTTTATAGATGAAATCGATAATAAAAGTACATAAGAATGTTGTTATTATATACCAAATAAATATCATACACGTACTGTATACAAATCACGTTACACAACCAGAACTTGCAGTTTGAAAGTAGCTCTTTCACTCTCGTTTTTTCGGTGTAGATATTTATATACATATTTAGTCCCCAAAATAGATTTGGATACTTTGATATTTCTATTGTATTTGATTCTGTTTAATTTTCACATATCATAAAATAAATTAGTAAATAAATCTCCGATCAGGAAGTGAAAATATTAAAGTCATGAAAAAGATAGCGTAGAAATATATACCACTAAAGTAAGAAAACGTGATGAATTGATAATTTGTGATGAAATGCTAACAATGAAGATATAAATCAAATGATGTCATGTGAATAAAATAATAATGTTTATTGATCGTAGATTCGGGTAACACTGATAAACGCAATCATTTGTCTCATCCCATTAGAACAACAACCGCTACAAGACCAAAGAACGTATTGTGCCTTACAATTCCATTTCTGTTTTTGTTTATACACATATTTGACACTCTTTCAGATGACAATTTCAAATGATATTGAAATGATCCATTAATACAATACTTTGGGCAGATGTGAATTCAACCTTTCAATGTGTACAATTGCTATCATTTTCGTCCATTAAATATTCCAATCAAAATCAAGATTAATCAGAATTCTCATCAATGAAAATTCACCTGATGAATTGTTTGTTTTGTAAAGAACGAAGAGCTATTTCAATTTTGAAAGTTAATTGTTGGTTTTGCAAATATTTATATGGATTGATACGCCGTTTACATTTATTCTTGAATATGGAGTGGTGTGCATTAATATTTATTACAAATTATTGAAAGTGTCGTAATAAATGCATTTTACAAAATGAAAATGACATTTTTTTATTCAGAGATATTTCTTTCTGAATATTCCCTCTGGTCTCATATTCGTAATGGAAATATTCATTGTATTCGAAGGGTGTAAAAGGACGGAATTTAAGCCTTTTATCGTTGCTACGCTGATTACGTATTTACAGATCTAATAAAACTAGCCTATTGAATCTTATTACGAGTATTTCACAAGCCGTACTGACTAATAAAGTATTTATTAACTATTATCATTATCGAAGGTTACTTTGAAAAATCTTATTATTAAAATTTTCCTTCTCTGCGTAATTAAAAAGTATTGAACAACATAAATGTTTTTAGTAACTGAAGGTTTGATGATTAAATTACAGATCATACGTTTTTTTAATATGAACAAGTCAATTTCTATCAAGGAAGATAAGTAATCTAATATTACTATCAAGATACGCTTTCAATTTATTACATTCTTTTTAACTAAAAGCAAAGTTGACCGGACTAATCACCAAACAGAATGGATAGTTAATTAAAATTTAGTAACATGTTCAATATCATTATTTTCTTTTTAATTTGATATGTAACGCTTGCATGACAAAATTAAGGTGAAGGTGAAAGTTCTCTCATTTTATTCTATACACCACTTTTGGTTTGAGGAGTTAAACGTGTAAAATATTTGAGTGCCTATAACTTACGTATTCTGAAGGAAAGAGACAACAGTTCTATGGTTCCATCTTAAGTTCTTCTAATTTCGATTCAAATTCGAAGACTGGTTTGAAGCGTGTCGAGGTGTGACAGTGACGCATGGTTATTCTTGAAAATAATGGAGATGGAAGTAAGAACAATTTTTAAATTTCGTAATTTAAATTAAACAAAAATACATTATTGATAACAACGTCCATCCAACAGTGAATTCTTGAACACTATTTTGCAATTTGAAGAAATTTTTTCAAGGAGGTGGTTGTATAATACCATAAAAATGAAATCGTCACATGCCGACATTTCGAGCAGTTCTAAAACTGTTTTAGGATAATGGTGGAACGTCAACACTGTGATGGTTTTAATTATCAATAAAAATATTCAAGAATATTCCTTCAATAGAAAAATGCGACATCAAATGTAACCTGTATCGGGTAAATGAAAGTTTGACATTTCTTCAGAGAAGTTTCACGTACGTAGATCCAGACGAAAATTAATAAATTACGAACAACGAGGAGATGCTAATCGTATTGCATGTATCAAACCTTTACCCACACAAGAAGATCTCCCAAGTTTTCTTATAGTAAACCTAGTGATGCCGATACGCCCTTCATCTTTAATAAGGCGTGCAGTATCAGCCGTCACCAGCTGATTGCACGAAGCCGTGGAGTGCCTCAGGTGTCGGTCGCAGGTGCGAGCAGTGCTTGTTGTGGCCCTCTGGCGACGCCCTGAGATGAAGGAAGATGCGAGGCGAAATAATGAGTACTGACACTGAAGAAGGAGATGCAAAGTGGGACGTGGTGCAGTGATCTCGAAAGGAAGAGCATGAGGAGGGACAGAATAGACTCCCAATGGAATCTAGTCACTCTTTCACTTGGAGATTACTATGCATAATGACCCTGTCGTCGGAGAACGTTGATTCAGGGTTCATTGGAATCGTCTCAATAGCAAAAGGGAATTTAATTTTCTTCACGTCCCAGAATAATAATAGTTTGATTTTCAATTAACAATTTTTTTTGTTTCCAAAACTATCAAATAATGAGTATTTTCACTCTTATTCAGTTAAATTGTTGAACTATATGTCAAAACAATTTTAACTCAAAGAAGTACCAAAAGGGGAAGAAATAATTAAAATTTGACATTTTCTACGAAATACACAGTATTTTACAGTCTATGAAACGTCAATGGAAACAATAATTTACTATTCTGTTTAATCCTGGTTAAATTGTCTTGTTTTTAATTTTTGGGTATTTTTAGAAAAAAATTCATATTTTTGTCTTATATTATTTTATACGACCAAAAATATGGGAAGTAAAACCAGGCAAGAAACGGCAGACAATTAAAAATTAAGCCGTGTAGCATCTTTAAGAGAACGTGCGTTATAGCAAAAATTCGTAATTTCACACTTCTCCAAAATTTACAATTTTAAAATCATAATATTGAAAAATTCTATTTTAAAAAGTAATTACGATACAAAAGTAACCTCATCAAAATTTCACTTTTCTATCTTTAAAAGTAATTATATACGTTGATTAATTGGCTAGAAGAAAGGTGCTTATTAGAACAGAGCGTACGAAGTGTTAAATTTAAGACGATGTAGCATATACCGTGTATAGTGAATTCTAACATTCACGGGGGTATTCATATGCAAATTACGTGATTCATAATTTGACCAACAATCCATAAACAAATAAACAATCTTCAGAACTGAAGCCTATCATGTTTTCCTGATTTTTCATCAACATCATTAGAAGAAACACATAAAATACCTTTTTGTGGAGGAAGTCTCGATAAATAATAGTCATTCTAACTAAGGAAAGATCAACTTCATAATAAGTGGTAAAAGTTATTATAACCAATATATTTCAGCGTTGTATCGTTTGAACCCAATGATTGAAAATTCGTTAAAACGGCCAGTTAAATGTAAAATGACTATTAAGGATTAATAATTTCTTATCAGTAACAGCCGACGATTTCTTGAGAAAGAGAATCACTTGTATATGGTCGGTATATACATCCACAGTCAAGAACGAAGAGAAAGCTGACGACCTATGATAAACATCGGTCGGTTGAAGATTGTGTGACATCACGTATAAGCTGGTGAAATATCTATCATGAATGATTGCCAGCTCTTAAGGACAACTCTCAATAGTCGCTGGCTGCGACAGCCCAGGAGTGGAAAAATAAAACCTTTCACGAAGATGGGCAGATGACAAAATGGTGACGGAGCGCCTACACGATGCCAAGAGACCAAGCAGAGAGACCCCTTTCGTCATACAAGTGAGGTTGAGAAGTTTAATAGACGGTCAATGTAAGTAATAACATTGAAAGTTACCTTATCGAGCAGGATGAGTAGACAATTTTAGGAGGAATTTTATAGAAATTCTTAATTGAGTACTGGGTATCATATTAAAAATGAGATATTTCTTTAATGTCATCCACGAAAGTTTACCAAGGAAAGTAACTGTGTATTAAGATCATTTAGAATGTATTACAAGTACGAAATTTACGGAGGCTGTATGTTCATTCGGTCTTTTTTGAATTCAGAAATAATATTCTACTAGAAAAGAATACATTTCTCTTTTAAACACGAGAAGGTGTTAAATTTTAAAGACATCTATATATGGTAGAACTTGACCCTAAGACAACTCTGTATTACAAAAAACTCATGAGATCTTTAATATTATTATTCCGTTCATTATGAAGGTACATGCAGAATGAAAATGACTAAGAAATTTTTATCTTCTTTTTGCTCCACTTTCGTAGCGCCACCCTGAAGATTCTATTATTCTCTAATCGGCCGTTTCACACAATTTTGATGAACAGAAAATCAGTACTCAAAACGCTGGGATCATTTTAAATAAATCATAAATGTATGTATTCATAAATAAAAAAGTGATTATTTTAATTTTTAAACACTCTTCACATACATGATAAATTTTATTATCAATTTACACAACATTTCGATCATGTTTACTGCTAAAGTTGAAAATGTCAGGGATATCAGTCAACTTTTCTTTATATCAACATCACGAAACAGGAGACAATTCCTCTGAATGTAGTTAGATTAATTTACATTTGCGTCATCATCATCATCCTGAGTGATAGTATCTGACCACGTAACACGCTACTCCGCATATCACAGGAGCAATTCCTCTGATGGGCAAGATAAGCGCAATTGCAGCATCTCTGTGCACTGTAATGGCAATTGCAATACTTGGCAACCGATAACGTTTATTATTGTCCTTACGCTAGGAGAGATAATGTTCAAGGCGATAAAGGACAATGTGATGATAAGAGCAACCATTATTATCGTTGGTAATAATACTAATTATAGAATTATCTAACGAAGTACGAAAGTTATTAATACTCATGCATCAAGTTGTTGAATAAGGTACGAATAAATTTTAGAATCGATAGGAATTACTTAATTCACCGCAATATCTATTTCTCGGATAGTTACTTAAACCCATGATGTGTGACAGACAGATCTGAAACGTGACGTTGTCACGTCCCCACCTTGTAATATGTTTAAACTCAAAAATTTTTTACAGTGTTACTTCAACGATCCCATTAATATTTTACCAGAAAAAGAGGACGATGGAAAAGTTTGGTTACTGGTGTTTATGGGTGTGTTAGAATATAAATATTTTTCACCTGGATCTCATTTCTATGATAAGTGAGCTCAGACTCTAAACTGACAAAAATTGGATGATATAACCACCAAAGCATAGAAGCAAACCATTAAATTGACTCCTTTCCTCTATACGCTTTTCCTGATTCCGAGATCTATAGTGGAATGAAATTAGGAATAGGACCAGAAGAATGTGCGGTGTTGCCACTTTGCTGCCTGACACGCTCAGTCGGTCACCCACTGCGAAGGTAGTTTTTGCTAAAGTTGACACCTCGGAGAGTGGCATGTGGCTTCATGTGTACAGTAGAGTAACGAAGAACACAATACCGTGCATCATTTCCCTTTACGCCACCACATTGAACCGATTAGTTTCTCAGATATTTCGCTTTCTACAGAGTGATATAGAATGCTCAAGTGTATAGAGTGATAGTTGTTGCTCGACGCTTTTTTAATGTTTTACAATCACAGGGGAAAAACAAGATTTTTGTCAAGTCAGAGACTTAGTTTTCCGAGTGAACAACTAATTCAAGTGAGAATCGGATGCGAATTAGTCGTTCCTGAACGTTACTTCAAAGCAGATGCTGACAACCGAGACGTGTGAACTGCCGTTACAGATGAGAAATTTGTCAACCATGCAAAAGTATCTCAACAAAGTCTGACAAATAAACGTAAAGTTGTAATAGTGGTAATTTTTATTATTGCCACCAAAACTTCATTAAGAACATTTTTGCTTTTGTCCAGAATATCTCCCATTCCAGCATGTCGGTTTAATTATCTCTCTCGAACCTTGAGAGTCTTTCCAAACAACATCAATACCTTTTAGCGGTCATCTCATGTTCGTGTGTGGTCAGATGCCCTTAGTGGTGGTGACGACAAAAGACGACTTATGCGTATGACAAAGCCGGTAACGTGTTAACATTTTTTAAAAGCTTGTCTGCGCCAACATAATAATAATATAATAACGCCGTATTATTTAAACTTTCTATTTATATCTTTTACAAATACAAAACATTTCTTTCATATATTGTTAATTAAACATTTTCTTTTATATATTCATCAATATTTTATTTTATGAAATAAATACAGTTTTCTTTCCAACACAAATCCTACCCAACCTTTTCCTAACCCCCCTCCCCCAAAAAAGAAATGATGAGAAACCAGTGCCATCTCATACACGTCATGTGCATCCATGCCTCAATTTATTCAGGAAATTTGCAAAAAGTCTCTTAATATAATATTTTAGTTTTCTTAACGTCCACATTAAACCTTGATTCCCCTCATTGGCCACAAAACCGGCATTCTCTACCTCAAAGCATTTCTAAAGAATAGGCATCAACGTACCATTTAGAAAACGTCTTCGAAGAAAAGCCCCTTTGCGACCAAGAAAAAAAACGAACATTAATCCACGACTTCCCAGAATTCTGAGCGATTATACGGCAAGCCGAAGTCACCAGGGATTTCTGTGACCTCCAACATTGGACCTCCGGTGACGTGTTCTCCGGGCTTTACACAGACGGACTGTATTACGAAGAAAACGACGCCTTGAACAAAAAACGGTCGACAGTGCGCACGCGATGCGCTTTCGCCCACCTCCGTTTGGCAGCGCCACTGTCGATCTTTGGAAGATTCGCTTTCCCTGAATGAGTTTTCGAAGTGAGCGAGAGGCGAGGGATAGGAACTGTGGTTACGAAAATACGGGTTTACGTAAATGCTCTCGACAATCATGTTGATATTGACAAACATTTTATGACAAGAAATGTATTTTCCCAGTCAATCTGGAAACCAGAAACGCTAAAATAGACTTGAGTCTTTAAAATTAAAATTTCTCTAATTTAATTTATTTAAGAATAAATTCGGAAGAAAAATAATAGTGATACTTCCATGACTTGAAAGAGGTATATGATAAAGACTTTATTTTTGGTACTAAAATTTTTGATAAGAATAAAATAGTGATACATTTTTTACGAGGGACGCGAATGTTTTAACGATCGGAAGAAAAATTAGCATTAAAAAGTCGTCACTAACATTAACACGAAAAGAGAAACGTCGTTTGAATAACATCAAAAGGTACAACACCTATGTCAATAATGTGCAATTTTTTTCATCAATATGAAATATAAAAAAAATCATTATATGATAACATAATGATTCTAATGCTTCTTTGTGAACATATTCGTGCTTTTTCGCATTGCACACATATTGTTTAACGCATTCTATCCAGCATGTTTAGGGGCACTAGTTTGATTCTTGATCAAACAGTCTATTGACTTGACACAAACTCAAAAATTTATGACAATAAAAATTTAATTCGTATTTTGCTGTAGTCGAATTGGTGTAAGAACTCCCGTTGTTTTTCGTACATTTCCCTAAACTCGGGACACAAATCAAGTAATAAACGAATTTAATGAAATGTAATGAAATTTTATTTCCTCTCGAACGCAATCGTATCAAGTTACCAAATAAATCGTCTGACTTTAACTATCATATTGGCAACAGAATTGTTTTCGAGTTCACATAACCGCACAGAGGACTCAGCGCTGTAGAAACAGAGTACGAGAAAGGATGATTGAAGGGGAGGGTGGGTCAGGGGGTCAAGAGAAGCAGGCAGAGGCCTTTGAAGGTTTGACTGAAAGCCAATCACACGGAGGAGAATCTCAAAGCAGGAGTAGTGGCAATGCGAGATCTCTCTGCATTCCACAGTCGCCGCTGGGAAACACTTGCCATTGCGTGTGGATTGAATCGCTTCTTTTCAAGTGATGATACGTCATGACAGAAAATCGATGCTGTGAGTTGGAAGGGATGCACAGAACTATACTTGACATAACAATTGAATGAATAGTTCTCGGACTCTGCAAATGTACTTTGCGACTCGTTATTTTGATAAATCTGAGAATTAGGACTACTCTTTGCTTCCAAAGCAAGTTAAATTCATATACACAGAAATAAAATTCTTATTACCATTTTTTAAAACATATATTTGTAGTACTTAGAAAACATTATCGCCAAAAATTAAAATGGCGAATTTTTGATACACAAATGACTGACTAGCTGACAACAAGTACTGTGCAAATAAGACAACCTTGGCACTCCAGGGACGGGGTAGGAAGGGGTAAGCAAGTAAAAATAATTGAAAATATATTTGCTTAGAAACTATAGTTTTCGGTACCCTAGAGATGAATAAGGACAATTCCAATAAGTTCACCACAGGGGAGATAGAATGTTCCTAGCACTCATAAGAGAGGGAGTGGAAATACGGTGGCAAGTTAAAATAATAAAAAACGACCGATATTTGTGTGGAATACATCCATTTTGGTACCGCTGAATTGCATTGACCCTCTCAATGCAACTATACCCTCGGTCACCCTCCACGAGGTTCGCCAATTGAGAAGGGGATGAAATGTTACATTTATCGATAATGGCGGCTATTAGTTTTGAGAACCTAGTCTGAAACCAGTAGTAATATTTCCGATGACACCAAAGTCTACGATCAGTCACTATATACTCCTAGTGCCTTTTTGGAAGGAGAATATAGTGACTAGAATATAATTTTAAATACTGGGGATTTTTTCAGAAATTTGTAAGTCGCATTAATATTTATGACGCTCGACCCCTTCGATTTTTAAATGAATATTTAATATTTTAAAATATATATGTTGTGCATCTTCTAAGCTCTTGTACTTATAATGAGTGAGAAGTTGTGAATTTTAATGAGAGGAGGATATTTTTTATAGTTTTCCTTTTTTCAATTTTTATTTTTTTAGCGCAGCACTTTGTAAATAAAATCTTGCTTTAGAAAGAATTATTGTACGTTTATTTTATTGAAAGATTAGATTGAATTGTAGTTTATTTGAAGTACTGAGTCAGAAATTTAAAGGTATCCCGAGTTTCATAATTATCTCAGCAACTCCGACAACTATGGACTCGACACAAATATCGATCGTTTCCGATTTTTCTTTTGCTCGTCGCGCTCCCTCCAACCCGACCTAGAGAAGTGTCAAACATACCGTTTGCTTGGAACTTGAACATAACGGCATTGGTAGTATAATGTTTCACCTCGAAAAAATGAAAATTGCAGAATGAACATAATAAATCATATTCAATTTTGTATCATTCCACCCCTCTCTCACGGACCGGGGTGGAAGGGATGCCGTTTCTCATGGGTGCTGAATTAAGACTTACACGAATTCAAAACGTCACCATTCAACTCAGCAACGTCGAAAACTGTGGATTCTTCTCTGATATCATATCATTTTCGATACTTTACCAAAAGGGTAGGACGCTGTTGTAGGTGTTTCTCGTGATCTCAAACGTCGCCGTGAATGTCACTCCCCATCACAGCGACCTCGGAAGCTATTGTATCATAACAAAATTTGGACATTTTTGACAGTTTTGACGTGTCACGCTGTTCGCCACCCTCTTTGTTAAAATAATTCGTCTCAGTAACTCCGCATATTATTAACTCGACACTTCCATAGACCATTTTAGATAATTTTTACGTGTTACACCATTCCCACCCTCCCCTTTCATTCTAATAATTCATCTCTGTCACCCCGGAAACGATGGATTTGACTCTGAGGTCATTTCACATTATTTTTACGTCCCTCCCTTCTCACCCTCAGCTCCAAGTGTCTCGTACCTCCATGTTATTTAAACATCATTGGCTAATCAATTATTTACCTCAACAACCATGAAAACTATTTGTTTGATGCAAATCGATCCTTTTCAATTATTTTTTTCGTTTCATGTCGTTTCCACTCTATTTAAGGGGATAAGGAGTGTGTCTTTTTCATGGGAACTGAATTAAGACTTAAACGATATAAGGGATGGCATCTTTCCTCTCAGCGACGCCAAAAACTGTGAATTTGTTATTTTCGCTAATTTTTACATGACATCTCCTTCCCAAGTGTTGATGGGGTAAATGGGGGATGATCAAGGACTTATACGAAATAGGGGATGTCACCATTGATTTCAGTGACCCCGACAGTAATGTATTCAACACCAATATCGGGTATTTCCAATTATTTTTAAATTTCATCTTTTTCCCACCCCATCCCCAGGGGAAGCTAGGAGGGTCTTTCTACCCACTGCAGCTGAATTTTGATTTACACTGTATTAGAATATCATTATTAAGCTCAGCGATGTCAAAAATTGAGAATTGGACACTTCTATATCACTTTCTAAACTTTGAAATAGCATGCCCTTCCGTAGGGATATATATATATATATNACACAGTGGACGTGAGTGTCATCGGGAATGTTAGCACAAGTTTCAGCGACCCCGATAGCTATGGTCCCAACACCAACAGCGGTTATTTTCGATTACTTTTATATTTTCTTCCTCTCACCCCCTAGACGAAGGGTGTACATTCGTCCATAGAGGGTGATCGTAGATTTAAGCGGTATGAGAAATGTTATTCTTCACTTCAGCATCCACAAAAATATATTCATTTTCAATTTAGGTAGTTTCCGATTATTTTTAAATACAAATCCCTTCCAACCCCTCCCTAGGGGTGAAAGTAATATGTCACCAACACAATGTTTGTTGCCAGATAGTGAGTCATCGTTGTACCAAGTTTCGTTGAAATTGATTCAGATAATCCAGAGTTATAGTGCCCCATACGTATATCCAACGTTATATAGTAGACATAAAAATTGTGGAAGAAATTAATTCATAGACTAATATTATTGTGTTTTATTAATATTCTGCCTCAGTTCAAAGAAGGTAAATTTGAAATCATGGACATATATCACAGAAATAGAAATTTTCCACCAATCTGAGTATTACAAACACCACACGGTGGAAATGGGTCACTTTTACAAATGTCTCATGCATGGAAATAACACGTTAGCCGCAGTAAATACTCTAGAAATTATATCCGCTTCATTATCACGAAACTTCATTGTTGTGAAAATGCTCAGTACTGGTTCTGTCCTTCAAAACACTCATAACTAGTTCTGGCAAAAACGCATCTGCAAACACTAGTTTTGGTCGGGTTTTTTTCGTTTAATGGCCGAATTCGGGTTTTGTGCGTAACATGTACACTGACTATTTAGTGCTCGCACGAATGTAACGCCGCGAGGAAGAGGTCCGGACGCAATGATCGCCTCCCGGACGAACGAGATACTGCCCAGAGTGGCACAAGATGACACACAGAACTATATGAAGATTTCAACAGACATGACAGGATCCCCAAAACGAAAGAACTGCCTATATCTACGAACTAAATGTTGAGGGACTCACAATATCTAAAATCAAAATTCTCGCTAAAATACTTCTTGAATTAAAAATAAATATAGTAACAATCGAAGAAACGCTTGTTCTCCATTTGACTGACGGCCTGTCAATTCCAGAATTTGAACTAGTCGCATAAAGAATCCATGATAAATTTGACCTCGCAACTTACATTCACCAACGCTTTGCAAATCAAACTGTCATGGTAGATGAAGATGAGTTTAGTGTCACTATAAAGATAAACTCTCTAACAATTGTGGATGTTTACAAACCACCTAGCAGAGATTGGAATGTCCCTGTTGTAAAGCAAAACTCTCATCCTGTAGTCTATGTAGGCGATTTTAACTCACACCATACCGGATGTAAATATCCGACTCAGGATAGAAATGGGGAAGCCCTATTTAACTGGACGCGTCTGACTAGTATGCATCTAGTTTACGATGCAAAACAAACCTGCAAGCTTTCACTCAGCAAGGTGGAAAAGTGTACCAAATCCTGACCCGTGCCTCGTATCTACGGATGTTAGTGGGAAATCACCAGCAGCGTCTCAGGACGTTACAGGTAAATCTCCTCGTAGTCAACATCGACCTGTTGTGACAGAAATAGGTATATCGTTTCCCATCATCGAAAGCGGACCAGTTGTAAATAAATAAATAATTAATAAATAAATTTATTGTCATAAAAGCAGTACAAACTGCGTATGGCCACCTGGAGGACAATAAGCTAATTTACTCTCCGGAAGCAAGCAAGGGACCATCCCATCAATTCCGAACAAGGACACTAAGGCAGAGGCGGATTCAAAAATTTCAGCAAAAATTCCTAGATAATATAAAAAGTTAGCTACGAGTTACAATACTAATAGAATGTCAATATGTTTTTAAATTAACACAAAAAATTTATTTTACAGGTAAAAATTATTATCGAACTCTAGATTTTTCTGAGTATAGTGCTTAAAAATCATAAGAAATGAAATAATACTAAATTCTCGATTTATTGTTACAATAAACACGCCCCTAGACAAAACCTCTAACACCTGCATAACAAATCCACCTCTACCCGAAAGAAAACCGGAGCAAAACCCGGGCCAGGATGGGGCTACAGAATTAATGTACACAACTGTGCCAAAGTTGAGTGCACATAAATTAATATGAATCATAAGAATCAATCTATAATATATCAGTCATGAATATAATATCAGTATTAATATGAATATACGAATCATAATATCAGTCACGCTAGAAAACAGTTTTTGAAATTGTTATAAGTTATTTTAAAAGTACTACAGCAATGGCATGATAAAGTACAAGACGGATTTAACTTTTATTAAAATCAATAAATTCTTTTACTTAGTAGAAGCACTGATGTAGGAGGTAGCTTTTACTTGCGGATTTAAAGATATTCAATTTAATAATATATTTTATATTTTTGGGCTGGGAATTGTATAGAACGATTCCCGAACGAGACGGCCTTTTTTGGCAAAGCGCGGTTGACACTCTTGGACGAGTATTGTGTTCGTGAACAAAACCATTTTGTATAAAGCAAGGGAGGCACTTCAGTAATTCGGTGTTAACAAACACAACCGTTTAATAAATATAAATGCCGGGAAGTCTTAAGATATTTAATTCCTTGAATAAAGGTTTACAAGAGTTTCGGGGGTGAGATTTACAAATAATCCGAACTATCCTCTTCTGAATTATGAAAGTTTGAACGCTCTGACCGGAATTGCCCCAGAAGGTAATGCCTAACGTAAAAGAGAGTAAACATTTGCAAAATATACGCAACGATACGTGGACTAACTGCATTAACTAAGATTCCGAATGCGTAACACAATTTACTTAATTTGTAATTAAGATTGTCAACGTGACAATTCCATTTCAGGTTGTCTTGAATATGGAGACCTAAATATTTTGTATTCGTAACAGTTTTTAATTGTGTTCCGTTTACAGAAAGATAAACCTGGGGCATAGATTTTGTGATACTATTGTGAAATGACATAGACACTGTTTTGTCAGTGTTTACAATGAGACAATTTGCATGGAACCAAGCCGAGAGGTTAGACAAATCTTTTTGAGCGTTCGGGTGTTTACATAGTAAGTTAGTGTCATCAGCAAAAAGAACCATTTTGCAATCTGATGTGAATGATGACATGTCGTTCACATACAATAAAAAGAGTATAGGGCCGAGAATTGAACCTTGGGGTACACCGCAAGTAAGTGGCTTTGTTTCTGAAAGACAACACTGAAGTATTTTAGTTTTAGTACAGGATATTTCGACCTGTGGATATCTATCTTTTAAATAAGAAGTTAGCCATTGATGTGGAAATCCACGAATACCTAAAGAATGCAATTTGAAAAGGAGAATTTCGTGAATGATGACATCGAATGTTTTAGATAAATCAAGAAATACACCCTGAGGATTTTCTCCACGGTCAAGAGGTGTGGTAACATCGTTTAAGACGGAAAATATGGCGCATGTAGTGGGAAAGGATTTTCTAAAACCGTGTTGATTGTCGGAGAGAATGTTGTTTTGATAAAAAGTCTAGAAGACGCTTATAGAACAATTTTTCTAGAATTTTTGAGAAAGTGGGCAGTAGAGATATTGGTCGGTAATTTTCAATAATAAGTTTGTAAACTTTCCTGTGTAAAGATTCCACTTTAGCTCTCTTAAATATGTTAGGAAACATCCCTTCCGATAAAGAACTATTAAAAATATTTATGAGTGGATTTAATATAGCGTGGGACGAAAATTTAACAACAAACTCAGGTATAACATCTAAACCTGTTGGAAATTTGTTTTTTAATGAGATGATTCTTATGACTTCACTGGCGTTAGTTTCAGAAGTGAACATAGAATTGGAGGACATTGATTTGGATATATTGAGTTCGTTATTTTACCTACTTATGAGAAGTAATAATTAAACAAATTTGCGATGTCCTCAGTATTTGATACGATTTTGCCATCGCTTAGTAGATAAATATTTTCTTCGCGATTTTCAGAAGTTGACGTGTGATTTTTAAGAGTATTCCACACGGCTTTTGTCCGGTTGTTCGATTTTAGTACCTGTTTGTTGTTTTCAATTTTAGTAGCTGCCTGTCGTTGCTAACATAGAAGAAGCACTTCCAAAACGAGAAGCCGGTTTTCGGACTGGAAGAAGCTGTGACGGACAAGTTCTGATTCTTCCCACCTATATATAGGCAGGGTATAAGAGAAAGATGAAAAAAGCCTATTATTCAAGGTTGCTCGGTCTTCAAATGCAAAGCTTTCGTCCACCTGCTTGACGACATTCTGCCTATCAGAAGATACAAGGTAATGCTGAATGATGGGTAAAACCGAGCAAGAACTCTTCAGGACGGTCTCCCCAAGGATCGGTGCTAGCTCCTATGCTTTTCAACATGTATACTGCAGATATTCCCGATACTGCTTCGCAAAAATCAATCAACAAATTTAATATGTTTGTTTGGTGCATTTAACAAAGACTAAAAATAAGTTTAGATCGTAAAATTTAGATGCTTGGTATATATTTCAAAAGAGTTTTATTGAAATGGTGCAGCCGTAATGGCGCCGTTTGTCTTCCCTCGGAAGCAAAAATTCGACCTGCATTTGGGTAAGGTGGTCTATAAAATTTAAAAAAATTCCGGACAACGCCGGGTAATCAGCTAGTTCTACACAAATCAGTATACTCCAGTGTATATTTTGTAAACGCAACCTGTACTATTTGAAAATTTTCTTTATTTTCTTTGAAAGGTATTCGAAAGGTTTACTGAATGATAGCTTTTCATCTATTAACACACCTAAATATTGAATTTCTCATTTTAAATGCATCTTCGAAGCCCCACATGAATGAATGAGTTTCTTCTCCTTTCCCGTAGCATTCCAAAAACAAAGTTGGATTTTTCTCTGGAAAGTGTTAAATATATTTCCTACTTGTAGCTTTGCACATCTCCAACGATCTAGTGCATTCCTTCTCCAACATTCGTTTACTCACTCCCTAAACAAGCAACACCAAATGATGAGAATATGCTACAACTTCGATATATATTCATGCATTAAAACATTATTTTATTTAAAATACCAGAAAATGGGCCCCTGTTTGTGGAAGAGTGACACGCCGTGTAACCAGAATTTAATTTACGTCAAGTTAATTTCAGAGTAAACAAATACATTTGTCACGAAAACCGTAACAACCTGCCCATGGCCACGAGGGGGAACAATAAACTAATTTACTCTCTGGATATGAGCAAGGAATCATCACATCAATTCGGATCATGTGCGCACAGACTGAGAAGGATTTAATATTTATTAATAAAGTAACCTATACTTATCAACTTATTACTCAAAAATCAATGGTAGCAATTAAAATTATTCAAAATTTGAGTGATAATAATATTAATGATATTCAGTCCCTAAACGTGAGCTTATTGGGTCTCTATATATAAATCTGCCAGAGAGAAACCTGATACAGGATAAGAGAGAAGATTCAAGTTCGTCATTTGGAGAGTGGAATTCTATTTTTCTTTCCTGAAACTCATCAGAGTTATTTTCTCTGTTTTATTTCCATATATTCTCACATTTTTTATCCGATATGGGTACGATACGTTAATATTTAAAGTAAATTATGACTAAAAAGTGGTCGATATTACCAATATAGTAAAGTGGTCTCATGAGATTGAGTCAGTTCATAAAGGATCTTGAGAGGAAATTTTACCACAACTCATAAAGTGCTGTGACTGGAGAAAAATGCATCTCAATACAGGATGAAGTTCGTTACATCTACTACATCATTGACACAGAGCATAGTCCCTGCAGTACTTTTACGTTAGAATCACGTTAGATTCTCGTTATTTGGTTTGCTACGCGTCGACGCGTTTTCACTCTACGCCTTTTACACCACCTGACCTCACCAACATCAGATCGTGGGTTAACGCTGGAGTTTGAATCACGTGATATTCACGTTGTTTTTTAGTTTTCCGCGCGTCGACTCGTTTGCACTCAACGCTTTTTTCATCATCTGACCACGTCGACACCAGGGTGCGCGCGGGTTACCGAAGCTACCCGAAACTGTTGAGATGAACGAAACCAGGAGGTGTTGTTTTTACATTTGCCGAGCCAGTACTATGTTCAGACTGTCTTTCTGTTGCTGTTGCCGCTGTGAGTTGTTGCGCTCATTCTGTTCTTTAGTTGTGTTGTTGTCTTTTAGTAGGGAAGGTAAAGTACTAGTAACGACTATGCTTTGGCGTACGCATCGGGCGTTACGTTGATTTGAAGTTAACCTCGTAATGAGTGAATAGTGTTTCTATTTCATCAAGAACCATCTATTTCGTTCGGCACTATCTCACAATAATAATAAAATGACCTATGTGTGTTACTGACAAGCGACCAAAATAGAACCCTAGATCTGGTTTCCATCTAGAAGAAGAGGGGCTAGTTTCACCTTTTTCACAAACGTTATATTCGGTTAAAGACGTTAGACACTTTGGACATCTCACCTGCAAAGTTCGAACGCGAATACAACGTGAATCATCTAACGTAAGTGTGCTGCAGGGGAGGTGAATTCTGCCGAGAGAATGAATAGGTTGAAGATTTTAAATATCTTGTACGCCAACAAAGAATTTGTAACTAGTATATAATTAGTTATTACAAATTCTGAGTGGGTGAATGAGAAATTATTTAGAATTTTTACATTACACTTAGAAAGCGTAATTAGTTACCTAGAAACAATAAAATGTATTCCAGAATTGTTGATTACAACGATTGAATCAATAATTATTTTTAAATAAAACGTTCGCAAACATTTATTGACAAGCTTCTAACAATTTCATCATTTTATAAATTCAAATGTTTGATGACACGTTTTTTCAGCAGACTTTGTAATGGCTGACACATTGACACAGCAATGGTTGTATCAGATATTAATTTCCATTCTTTGGCACGCTTGAAGCAATTGGACGTCCACTCCACGACGGAGGAGACTCACAAGTAAGGCGCTAGTGTGACAACGTTAAGAATGATTGGCTATAATCCATCGACGTAAAACTAGTTACATCCTACACTCCTCTTTAGCGATGCTTCTATCCTCAATCCTTTGTCATATGTAATAAAGATAATCACAAATGCACTAAAGGGAGATTTTTTTGTGTCAGGATTATTTCATTGTACTATTAAGGCCATGTGTTCCATTGAAAAATGACAGATCAAAGGCTTTCATCCGATTATGTTCTCATTGCGGACATATGAAGGTGCAGGAGTCGATCACTCCGGTAATTAATGAAAGCGCCGTGTGACTGCGCTGCGAGCGGGGATCTACTTTGAAGCACTGACACCAGGGGTCAGCAAAGTACTTTTAGTTCACATACAAGTGGTTTTGCTTTCCTGGGTGTAGAAAAAAGTGCTTAAATGAGACAGAATTGTTCAAAATTCTAAAAATATTAGTTATGTTGCATTCATTTCTTGTTTCTAGCATCCAGGATTAAAATGCTGACATTATTGGTTAAATATCACTGTTGAAAATTATTAACTTTCTATCTCATGAGCGAGTTAATTTTCTGAATTAACAAGTCTTTATTATAAAATAACATTAATTATCAAAATTTCTTTTCAAACTGCTCGCCTTTTTAATTACAATTAAAATTCTTGAGGGAAAGAGAGAACCTTAATTTTCTTTGAGGTTTCAAAGTTATTCGAATTTTTCCATACTTGAAATATACGAGTATAATACTTCACACGACAAACATACTCAAAGCAAGGGAGTCAGAACTATAACCTTCAATACAAATGTTGAATCAAAGTAATAACGGAGAGAGGAAATCTATGCTTCATTTCAAAACATAAATGCTATCTTCTTTTTCGAAATAAGGGATAATTCCGAAATCTGGGTAATTAAAATACTGAATAAAATCGTGCCAGTATTTCTTCTGTATTAGGGGAGTTTGCAAGTGTGTCTCTCGAAGCATACTGTCAGGAAGAAATACTGGCACGATTTTATTCAGTATTTTTATTACCCAGACAGTGTCTTAATGACGCGAATGACAATTGTGATGTGTGAATGAAGTGAGGGGTAAATGATAATGAGTGAAAGTAGTGGCGGAATGAAAGGCAGAGGAAATGGGAGTGCCCCGTGAAAACGTGCCGTAAACCCGCATCGTCCACCACTGCAAATCCTATTTGGGATTTGATCCAGCGTCACCAGAGGGGATCGACTATGTGCCACGGGTCTCATACATTTTAATCATTATTATACCTATCATTACCGAAATATTTTCAATATCGATATAATTTCTAGAAGTGAGTAAATAAACTAATCAACATTTGATACAACTTGCTGTGTTTTAACTGCAGAATTCGGTTGTTGTTTTTTTTTGTGTGTGTGTGTGTAGCTTTACGGCTCATGTCGACATCAAAGGTCGAAAAACTTATACAGGCAGGGAAAATGCACTTACGCACTCGGGAGAGCCAACATGACTCTCCCCGCGTGTGGGACACGCTCAATGACTCAACCATACACACTAAAAACCTTCCTGAATTCCAACTCAAATATCAACACATCTGAAAACATTACAAAAATAAAATAAAAAAAGAAAGAGGAAAATGAAAGATACCCTAGCGTCGGGATCGAAAAGAAGAAGAGGCGACCAAGGAAGGTCAGGAAAGAGAAAGGAAGGAGCTTCGCAGAAGTAAGTGGAAGTAATGCCAGACTCAGCTCGGGGCCCGGTGTTTGACAAACACGTACTTACTAGATGTAACTGGGGGGCAGAATATTCGTGAATCCCAGGACTGTTTAATACTCAGTTTTCAGCTAATAGAAGAATATAGCAGAAATAGTCTTTGAAACCCATTTAATGAATTCACTTTTATCACTCTTCACATTTTGAGAGACCCTCTACTGACTTGTACTCTTTGATTGACGCCCTTCGTGCGAATGTTGTGTCTCACTATGCAATGCGTAAACACGTGTGCGAGGATGCTGAAAGACTGGGACACGGGTGATACAGACAGGAGAGAGAAAGGAATGTGATCCTATGAACATCATACATTAAACGTCGAACTTAAAACAGCCTAAACACCAATTTTTAGTGAACAACGAATGCAATTTTTCTCTAACTAGCCCTTCGCAACCTACACTGTAATTCAAAATTTTTCCCAAAAACTTTCCAGATGATTTTTCTGAAATGGCGTAGAATTTGATTGCGTATGTCAGGGGTTCTGTATAACAATTCTTTTTCAGGCAATACTTATTTCACCAATAACTCTTTCCTTCAGATTTGTTCTATTTTCAAGTAACGTACCATTAAAGTACAGTCATGTCATGTTTTCATGACATCTTTTCGTGATCATTTCAATTATATACAGTTAAAATCACTCTTTATAATGTGAGGTACTGATATCGATCATCTACACTCCCCATACGTATAGTTGTCACACATCCATTCGCCTTAACAATGGATATACTATTCATTAGTTTTCCTATTCGTTTGATTTTGTCCACTCGCTTCACACACTGGGGGTGATATTGTTGATGGATTTCACCCCCACATGCTCTTTAAGAATCCAAGCGTTGGTACATCTCAGTCGTCAAGAACTATGTGTCGTTATTCGCAAAGTAAAGCTTTCTTATGAGATTAACTCGGTGTAATTTTACATTTTTAATGTGTGTCTGGGGTATAAATAAAATTGTGCACACCACTGAGTCAACAACTGCACGATAAAATTAATTTTATTATAGGTTGAGAGTATTAAACAGTCTCAAATTGCGTCACAATGTGAGATGAATGCCTTTTTGTTATGCAGGTATGTTATGCAGGTATATAGAATTACAATATCGTCTCTCGCGGCGGACTCGTGCATCTCCTCACAAGCTTATTTACCTAATTAACAAATTTTTTTCTTACGAAATAGTGATGTAACTGAATTGTATCTTTTTTCCATACCAAATTTTAACTATTTTAGTGAATGTAATATTATATTATCAGAATGATGTTAACATTTACGATACTACGTTAAAAAGCAAATCAGTTTTTAAGCAGTTACCTCTGAAATATGGCGGCGCCGAATCATCCTCGACATACTTTATGCAAAGGTTGATTCAGAAACTATTGATGCGTTGGCGTTCCATCTTGACATACTTTCCTACATCTTCGCTGTTCCATCCACCAGCCGTTCCCCCTGGGACTGAAGCATCGCCACGATACGTTTTTGTTTCCATACTCTCAGTCCTCCCCCCTCTTCCACTCCCGTTCACCCGGCGATCGACTGGCGCTCGTCAACTGTTCCCACTCGGAGACCGATCGGGTGGAAAACTCGCTTCGTGCACAAGAGAAATATTCTGCTTTCGCTCTCTGGATCTGCTGCTGCCATCGACGCCTCGGAGACGACGACACACTATATGCCTTCCACATTTACTTAATCTCGTCCCACATTCCCACGCATTTGTGCACACCATCNTGCACAGGCAGTCACCCGGTATGAAGCAGGGAGTGTGTCGCCTTTCTCGAAGAAAAACAAGTGCAGGAAATTAAAACTACGGAGAAGATCCTTTACGGTGAAGCGCGGAAGAAATACAGGGCATTACACCCTGTATTTTCTACCAGTTACTCCACCGCAGCCAAGACTCCAAAGCAGATGAAGACCGTATTTGTTCAGGCCGATTTCACTTACGTGTCTACGACAACGTCGTGCAAATGCGGAAAGAAAAATGACTCAGCCCTTCCTGAAAAAACTAACACAACACCAACAGCGCGTCCATCTACTACAAAAATAACAAGTAGTATTAAACCTGCAACAAAGACAAAGCCAGGGTCTAGGGTAAAACCCCTGAACCCTGTACACATTTTGAAATCAAGTACACCAAGAAAAAAAACGCACAAACGAATAAAGAATGTCTCTGTGCTTTCTTCCTCGGAGTCAGAACGTGTATTGTCCGACGGTAACGCGGAAATACACATTCACGAACATGATCCCGGAGGCTCCAAACAATAATGGCTTCCATACATCATTGGAACCTTAATGGCTAAAGAACTCAACGTGAAGAGTTACAACTCTTAGCGCGTCATAATCCGATATGTATCTGCCTTCAAGAGATACACCTTACACAAGAACACTCACCCTCTCTGCGAAAATACAGCAGCTTCAGATATGACGACACCACGGGAGATCGAGCAAGAGAAGGAGTTGCCGTGTTTGTTAGAAACACTAGCCTCTGATCAACTGTTCTCCTACAAACCCACATCCAGGCTATAGCAGTCAAAATTCACAGTGTACCATCTATGACCGAGTGTTCTATATATCTTCCTCCGATTTTTCGGAGACCTCCCTCACAGATTTAATTCATCAGCTCCCTCGACCATTCCTCCTGATTGGAGATTTCAACGCCCACAGTGTACTGTGGGGCTCGTCAAGCGATTGCCCCAGGGGCCGACTGCTGAATTGTCTCTTTGAGGGAGAAGATTTATGCTTAATGAACACCGGTGAGATGACCCACTTCGCATTCGGCACGAGGTCATGGACTGCTATAGACCTATCAGTTTGCTCCTGAATTTGCTGACATCTTTCAATTAAAGGTAGAAGATGATCTGCATGGTCGCGACCATCATACTATCTGGTTGTTCTTGCAGGAACGTGCGACTATTCCTGAAAGCAAGCCACAGAAATGGATTCTCAGTAAGACTAATTGGACACAGTACCGTTCCCTGTCTGTCTTCAGAGAAACGGGTAGTGTCTAACAGAGGGTCGACCATCTGACCCAGGTGATTCATCACGCCGCTGAAGAATTCATTCCGAAAACATCCATTTTTCCGCGAAGAACTCATGTCCCCTGGTGGAACGACGCATGTCGGTCCGCCATTCGGGCAAGACGAAGAGCATTGCGGAGATTTAAGGCTAGTCCATCTCCGGAAAACCTCGCCGCATATCGGATTGCTAGAGCAAAAGCGCGAAGAACTATCAAATAATCCAGATCCACCTCCTGGAAAGAGTTTCTAAGCACCATTAAGAGAACAACATCGTCCACTAAAGTATGGGAGTCAATCCGAAAGATATCTGGAAGGTATTCTCGAGTCCCAATATCTGAACTCACTTATCAGGGTCAGCTTCTCACCAACAACAGAGAAATGGCAACAGCAATGACTGAATATTTTGCTAACCTAACATCTACAGCAAACTGCGATCCTGATTTCAAGAGAAAAAGGGAAACAGCAGAGAGCACTTGTTTTGAATTTCGTTCCACCAACTGGGAACCCTACAACTCTTCCTTCTCTATGTGGGAACGTGAGTCAGCTCTAGCGACAGTCCACGACACTGCTCCTGGCCCTGATTCAATTCATTATGAAATGCTGAGACTACTCAGTCTCGAGTCGAAAGTATACCTTCTGGATATCTTTAATCTTTCTTGGTCCGAGGGAGTATTCCCTAATTCGAGGATCGAAGCAATGCTTATCCCGTTACTAAAACCAGGTAAGGACAAAAAGAACATCAGTAATTATCGAAGCATTGCCTTGACGAGTTGTGTTGGTAAAACTCTGCAGAGAATTATACACCGACATCTCGTCTGGTATCTTGAACGGCTTGACTTGCTGAGTCGATCTCAATGTGGTTGCAGGAAGTTCCATTACACCCTGTACCACTTACTTCTCCTGGAATCAGAAATTCAAGATGCTTTCGTCCGAAGACAAATCATGTTTGGAAATTTTTTTGAAGGTTTACGATACTACTTGGCGTCATGGAATTTTACAACAACTCTATGCCTGGGGATTTAGAAGACGACTTCCCCTGATGCTCATGTCCTTTTCGGATCAACGTTCCTTCCGCTTTAGAATTGGAAGAGACACCTCGGATCTCCTTCTTCAAGAGAACGGTGTTCCTCAGGGCTCAGTCTTGAGTGTCACCTTATTTGCAGTGGCCATAAACAGCATAACGTCTGCTGTAAAGATTCCTGTTTTACACTCTCTTTTTGTCGATGACATTGGTATCTTTGTTCGTCACAGGTGCGGAGCGACAAATCCAACTCGTCCTCAATAGATTATACCACTGGTCGAAAACGACAGGTTTTCGTTTCTCTGCTGAGAAAACACGCTGTGTTCTTTTCAGTAGGAGAGCAAGCCTTCTGGCAGAACCTCACCACGCCCTGGGGAACAACGTTCTCAAATTCTATCCTTTTGTGAAATTCTTAGGTCTAATCTTTGTCCAGAGACTGAATTGGATTGAACACATAACAGACCTAAGAGCAAGAACAATAAAATCTCTGAATTTATTGAAGTGCCTCAGTATCAGGGAATCAGAGCAGCTGATCGCTACTCCCTGCACCAGTTTTATCGAGCATTCATAAGATCTCGGCTCGATTATGGCTGCGTTGTATATAGCTCTGCTCGTGCAAGCTATTTAAAGAA
>NNCF01126098.1:614528-663643 GCA_002313205.1 Laupala kohalensis | reverse complement strand
TATATATATATATATAATTGCACAGAAAGATTCTCATTATTGAAAGAGAGGTTTCATAAAACAGAAAAAAGTCGCAAAAACAATGCAACTAATGAAGCAAAAACTCACCGCATGCTGAGAAGAACAGTTCTCGAGTACGATGAAGGGAAATGGAATGACGGATGAAAAACCTATCGTTCTGGACTCTACATAACGCACATCATAATATAAACCGAAAATATATCTGCAAGACATTTTTATTATTTTCTTTTGGAAGTGTTTCTATTGCGTCAATCAGTCAAGCGAGACCAAAAATTCGTTTGGACACAGTACTGGTCAACTTCTACTGTTGCAGAGGGAATGAATGTTTGATTTTCATTACCAGCCCTCTTTTATTTGTGTCAATAATCCTTCCATATAATTTCGCATATTCCTTGATGATTTTGCATGCATTCGATTATCTTTTAAATAGATGATTGATAATAAAACACAAGAGGATGTCTATACAAAGTGAATTATTCAATTTCACCTAACATAATGTGATAAAAGATTTCTCCAAAACGAATAGCAATCTTTTTTATCCGTAAGACGTTGACCTAGTTAAATCAGAGATTCATCATTCTCAAGAATATTGACTCTTGGAACGTGATTTCCTGGATTATGAACTTCACATGTTTCGGAAATTGTACATGTAATATTTTGAATACTTTAGTTCTAGAAAATGTGCTCGAGTTTACATGTTATAGAGGAATATGGAAAATAATTGGTAATGTCGTGTTTTTTTTCTGAAAATCTGTTCAAAATTAGGTAAAGGGTAGGGACCGTCACCAAAAATAAAGTACTCCTTAATTTAAATTTCATGGAAAAGGTGGAAACATGAAATAATTTGTTCACCTTTTTAGAGATAAAGTTATAAAAGACAAATAACAGTATCTCATGCAATAAAATATTGTATAAGGTAGTTAGATAATAATACTAATTATCGTAACAGTCATGTGAATAATTACATTATTATAACGCAGGCAGGTTATAGTGACAATTTACTTTCAATCAGAAGAAACATTTTTTCAAATGTAAGAGTAACTTATATTACTTTTGATGTGCTTAAAAATAATACCAATAAATAATGTTGAAAGCATCTTTAAACTAGAAAAAAATAAATAGTACAATACACGCAACCTATTTTTTAAAGGAAAATAAAAGCAGACATGCTTGTTTTCTGCTGTAACAAGTTTCATATTAGCGAATTTCCAAACAAGAAATTAAAGGTAATATGCAATATCGATAATATCTAGGACATTCGTATTTTAAATGTAATTTTCTCGATAACAAATGACATTAACAACTTCAAAAACAACCAAGGAAACAGGAAGGCATTGAGTAATAATAGCAATATTCCTGGTACCTTCCGAACATGGAATAAAAATGCTCACTATCTTTTGGGGGTTAAATGACTTTCACTTTTCGAGGTTTGTATCATGACTGACTCCAAGTGTCACCAAAACAGATATACTTGAGTTCAACGTAGCTATTTTTTTACTTTCTAATACCGGTAACATTCCTAATACAATTTTTATTCTAAACACTGTGACCCAACTCAGACAAAAGCTTTCAGAGAAAAAATATAATTTGCTCTAAACCACTCACGTGTTGCAAAGTAAGGTCTATATCATTCACTACAGGATTTTCCTTTATTCAGAAAAAAGTTTTAATTTTTCGTAATGTAATTTTTCCCACTCAAAATTGTAGTTGACACTAAATTCTGACATTTTTCTAAGTTATAGATGAATTATGTCGATATCATTCAACAGGTCTTCTATAAATTAAATTGTTGAATTTATTTTTTCTAAAAGAATTTAACAAGATCAAAATATTTGCAACCTTTTAATTTTTGCTATTTGGAGTAAAGTAGGATGGGTGCTGAATATCTGACAGCAAAATATATTTTTTAGAATGACCTAGATATTATTGGCATAGCGAGTTCACTTTATATTCACTTCGATTTTTATGTACACATTTAAGAGTAACTATACAATGTTGACACGTCTCTGTTTCAAATTGACGTATTGACGACGATACAAGTATGTGTTTTTACTTTATTGTGAAACGAACTCATGGTTTTGTATCTTTCTCATTTTAGTCCGATAATCATCTCTACACACGGTTTTAGTTTGGAGTATTAGCTATTTATAGAAATCTCTGTTAATTCAATATATTAAACAATACGTAACTGAGATAATCTTATCGACAGTTTATTTACCTCAGAAAACAATGGAGCGATGCGTTTCTGTGACTGTCTACGCCGCGGATTGTCATTTGGCTGCAGGGAGAGAAAAAAAGAAAAGCTGTAGCTTAAATAACGTTGCTGTCGTTGCAGAACGTGCCTTCTGTCTAAATTCATATTTTTAGACCTCGTGACCTGACGCCCTTACCCCTCTCATTGTCCTTGACGACGTCCAAGCTTTTTCAAGGAAATCCGACTGCAGGCTGTGGTGAGCGAGCGCGGGCCTGATCGCTCACGAAGTTCTTTGTGGTTGAAGAGGTTTTGTCCCTCGTTTTAACAGAGGTCTCTCCTGTCTCTCTCCTCCAAAATCTCTATCTTCCTCCGTTTTCAACACAAGTTTTTTTCTCATTCTGTGTGCCTAAGGTAACCGTAGGAATCGTTGTCTTTCTTAATTTTGGTTTTAATACATCTGAACCAGGGCTAAGTTTTTATTCCTTTGCAACCCCATGTACTATTAATCATTTTTTGCTCTCTCCTTTACCTAGTACTATCTGTCATTCGAGAGATGAATGGAATGTTTATGAAAATATGCGAAATTTAAAAACTAATCAAATTAACCATGATGTGCTTTTTAATTTTTTCTTTTGCTTGTCATCATTTCGAAATATTTGTTGTGATGGCTTCCCATGATTTTTTTTCTCCTACCGAAGTCTTTGTGAAAATAAGACTTTGCCCCCACGTTGTCCGTAATATGTTTTGAATGTTCCAGTCACGGCCATCCTCTTCTCGTCAATTTTGAGTAATATGTACAAAGATAATCTTGTATGTATTTACATTGTATCTCTTTATCCACCACATTTTTGTTTCAACAAACTAAGAAAATTTAAAACCATGTACTTCTTGACCACTTTATATTAATTCAATTCTCTCTTGGGGATTTGTCATACAGGGAAGAAAAAACAATCTCGCTGACGTTTCGAATATTATTTTATCGTTTACCATATTTTGGTATGCAATAATACATTCGTCTTTCTCTCGTTCACCATTGCTAACAAAATACAGGACCATTCCTTAATATACCTTAACCAGCTAGTTAATCTTAATCAACTACAATGTTGATTACATTTATCTAATCTCTTTGCTACAATAATTCCCGAAACGTTGGTGAGTTAGTAGTTTTTATTTTCTTCCATGCATATCAATCCTCAAAGTAAACTATAATTTAAAATAGTTTACATAAATAACTTGACCACGATACCTAGAGAATAATTCTTTATATTAGGTCCTTTATTGAACTCTGACCTTTAAAATGCCAACGTTTCCGATTTTATATTTTATTTCTTCTACCCACTCATAATGCAACACTATGCAGTACAAACATGTTTCTACAATATGGGTTATGTTCAAGCACTACAATGACTGGGTGATGCCGCTCAGTATTTGCATAAAGGTATGATTGATATTAATAGTGAATTTTTACATAGAATAAAATGGTTGGTTTTCTAAATATTTTCTTGTGTAATGGAACATTTTTGAGGGCTTGTAAATAGCTTTGGTGCACAAAAGCCACCGCCCTTTCTTGACATATACCCCTGCTAAAGAAAAATTAAAACTGCAGAAACGTCGGCGTTGTAAATATTTAAAATGATCAAATTGCTTAAGTTTCATAATGAAAAAGTATCTCGTTAAAATTTAAAACATTTAAGAACATATTAAAACATGTAAGAACATATGTACATAAGTTGATAATTTGAAACCGTAGGATTCTGTAACTAAATCAAGGATCATATTCCGCCATGGAAACAATGTACTACTTTATGAAACAGATTATGAATTTATAAACAAATATTTTGAAGGAAAATCGCATTTTACACAACCAAAAACAATCGAGTTTTCGTTCCATAAAATGAAGTTAAATTCTTCCCTTAATAGTCCACACATGAACTACAACAAAATTCGAAACCAAAGGAATCAACAACAGACCGTTAATGGTGCCCATTCTTCGTTTAATCCTAGCGAATTATTAGCACGTTGGTTACACATCCCAATCCCATTTTACCTTTTCGACGTTTTACGAGAGCATGTGGTCTGTGACCCATTTGCACAAACAGTGATCCAGAATGGGAGGAAATAGCAAATACACGTTGTTCTCTCTGTTTCGTATTCATGAGCTACTGTTATGCAACGGGCGATCATTTTCCGTCACTTTCGTCAGATGACGAACGATGCCGCCATGTTTGCGAACGGGAACAAGAGAGGAACAGTGAGATCGATCGTCCTTTTTCTTTGGTCCTCTTCATTTTCTCGCTCTCTCTTTTATTTGGATTATCGCATAAGTGAACTCTGTCCTCGGAATTGGTTCCCATATGACCCAGATCGCATTTAAATTAACCGTTCTCGTTGAATGTATTTTTATTTGTTTCAGTCAGTTGTAAAGAGTCGAGGTCGATTAGGGAAGTTAAATATATATTAATTAAAATTTATTTATCATCTTTTCTCAGAGGAAATGATCTAACGGAAATTCTCTACAGGAAGTTAAAAAGTGTGGAGGTAACAAATATTGCCTTGTAAAGTTCTGTAAATGGGAATCAACAGAAGAAATGTATTTGTGAAACAAATGAACGACAAGAGCAAATTCTTCTAGAATTGATTTCATCTCAACTTTCGCAGTTTCTGAAATATTTTTAGATATTGTTGGAAATTTGCTTTCTTCATATGATATAAGGATAAGTAGTACTAAAGCTCTTAATACTAGTCGTCTTGAACGTTAATAACCCGACTTGGTGCACGTCCTGAATATGATGCTGACAACTAATTCCTTTCAGGTCGCAGATGACAAAAAATGGTGTTTTGAAGACCGATCACGAAATATTGGGTTTAGATTTCTCGCCTGTTTCACCACGTTTCAGAGATAACTACCTGAACGGTTAAATCAATTTTAATAAATCTTTAGATTTATTTAGTTGTAGGATGGGGGAATATTCCAGAGCATATCTCTCTTAGGCCCGTGACAGAAAGATGTATATTTCATTCACTTTAAAATAAATCAATTATAATCTCTGCGTTGAAAGATGTTTGAAAAGAAGCTGAGGAAAATGGTTTATAATTTTGTTTGAAAATGTTTAGTTATGATATAATTGGATATTTATTGATGAGGCAAACGAATTTCATTTGTTCAAACATTAACATTTCAAGATGGTAGCTATTTGAAATTAAATTTTTGAACTCTTCTTCTGGTTCACGACCAATTTTTAGATCGTAATAAAATGTGATATCTGAAGTTCCTGCAACAAAACTAAGATTCGTCTTTTTAATGGGAGCTTGAAACTGTCACTCGGAGTACCTTTCGAATCAGTATAAGCTACCATTTTAGCACTTCATTTTTACATATTCAGTGCATGAATGTACTAAATTGAAATCCATAGAAAGGAGTTGATATACCTTCAAAAGTTTTTTTTTGCAATTGATGATAGTAGCTACCATGAAGTATCTAGTTAACATCTAGTGTAGGCAAAATATTTGAAAAATACTATAATTCCATGTTATGTGTTCCTTTCATCTTCAAAACAGTTTCCTTAATGAAAATCATAAAACCCAGGCGTTTCATAACAGAAAGAGGTGACAAGTTTTGTGGGTGCGTACGAGTATGCTTTATTTAGCTCGCGTTGTATTTTCTTAAAGCACATACATATACCTGACACATATGAGGCCGGTTTTTGAAATATATGACAGTTATAACTGCACAGGTATAACTGTCCGGTATGATTACCTAGTATTTTATTGTTTTTGTGATAAATGCGTCGAATACAGGACTTGTATTTATACTTTACAATAAACTCTTCTACGAATGAATGTCACGTTTGAAGCGATATTTTTGGTTCTGCGATCGTTCCTCGCTCACATTCACTGGACAACGGATAATCGCCAGACACACTCAGTATAGGACCACCTACCAAAAATATCAATTTTTATATACGTTCAGTTAAGCTGATCAGTTCACGAAATTGTAGGGTTTTGTCTTTTATGAGTTTCCTGTTTAACATTGCAATAGAACTCTGCAAGCAATCACATCAGGTCATCAGGTATACTTACGCATGCATTGCCTGTTTAAGAGCAACAAACCTGTGATAGGCGAATCAAGTAAGTTATTAGGTTTCAAGCTATCTTTTTTCTTCTTTTTTTTGCGGGGCTTTACGGATTGTCGACATCGAGGTCATTAGAACCCTAAATACTTGTACAGGTAAGGAAAATGCAGTTACGCACTGGGGAGAGCCAACATGACTCCCAGCGTGTGGGACTCACCGAACAACTCAACCATACCCACTAAAAACCCTCCTGAATTACAACTCAAAACTCAAATATCAACATATCTCAAAACATTAAAAAAAAAAAAAAAAGAAAGAGTAAAATGAAAGATACCCTAGCTCTAATGGCGACTAGATCTAAAAGAAGAAGAGGTGACCAAGGGAGGTCAGAAAAGAGAAAGGAAGGAGCCTTCCACAAGTAAGTGGAAGTAATTCCAGACTCGGCTCGGGGCCCCATATTTGACAAACACGTACTTACTAGATGTGAGTCCCCCGGGGGTTTGAAGATATCCATTGGTAACATTTAGTCCTCAATAACATTTATTCATGTTATCTCCTCCCAGAAATTAGAACGATTTTCACCAAACTTGGGCTATTACTCACTATTTGCGAAAAAATTCTGTGAGTATAGATCAGCATCTTAGCAAACACAGAGGATCAATAAGGATAAAAATTTTAAAACATGGATTAAGGAAGCCTAATATATCGGAGGCTCTTAAGGCCCACCTTAGCTTTAGAAATATTTCCTGCCTCCATTTTCGAAACTTTGGGAAATAAAATAACGTGGCATGCTTGACTACCTATTTAGGTAAAGAAAGGAAAGATGTCTTTTATTAAACATCTGTTTGTACGAGCTTATTGAATTTCCAAAAACATAACTCTCGGTCATATTACCATCACGCGACGGTGATATGACCCACGCTCACCTTTTAAACACAAAAAAAAACTGATATTTTATTGGACAGTTCGGTCAACAGTACAAAAGTCAGCAGGGAGCCGATTTAATGATTCAGGAACAAGTAAACGGTAGTAAACCTTTGATAGTCTGTTTTCTCTCGTTTATCAGTGTTTCTAATAAACAAACAATATAAAGAAAATAAGTATATTTAAAGTGTGTACGCCAATCAGCCTCCAAACTAAATGTTCTGTAAGATTATGTCAACAAGAAAGTAATATTTCTATATATACAAAAGCGAAATGTCACTCACTGACTGACCAATTAATTACAAAATATCAGAACATACAAAGCCTATTTGGCAGGTAGGTTCACTTTAGACGACAGCTAAGAAAGGATGAAACGAAAATCGAATGAGGGTGAAATAGGTGTTGAAATGTTTTATGTACGTATCCCACCACAACTCTGGAGTGCCCGGAGTACTTCAGCCAAACTTGATACATAGGTGACTGACTATCCGACAACCAGCACGGTGGGAGTAAGACAACCCTGTCATTTTCAGGGACATGTGGGAATAGAGTGGCTTGTAAAAATAATGAATAAATCCGATATTAGAGTCGACACCATATTTTTGGTACCGTAGACATGCATAAGGGGTTACCCAATGCTATCTAAGTTCAAAAATAATCTACATTGCAGATGAGGTAGGGGTGGAAACGGGGTACAGGTAAAAATACTAAACGACCGATATTGGTACTGCATACGTCATTTTTTAAGACAGAAGAGAAGAGTAACACTCTCAATGCCGCCTAAGTGTCGTGAAGATATTGCTAAGTTACTGATAAGTATTGAAAGAGTTGTTTACCAAGATGTGTGGCTTGATTAAACGAGTGAAGACATACGAGGGAATGTAAACCATTTTTATAAACTTGGTCAGGGAGACACAAAGTGCTGAGCTGGGTCGGGAGGCGGCCACGTCACGGTCAATGGTCATATTTAAGAGAGGGATCCCAAGACTCGACCTCAGACACGCTACCAAGAGACGTCAGAAGACACCGACTTACGAGGGTCGCGGCGAGCACCGAAGGAAGGACGCCGACCTGAGGCAGCTGAACGCTCTTCGAAGCCTGATCGAACCTGGACGACTGACCGCCGCCGCTTCACCGCCGGACCATGTTCGCTCGACCGGCTCAGCTCTCTCGCTCTCTGACGAGCCATGCCACCTTCAACACCGAGTGTGAGTAAACCAGCATAAACCCAAACTGCATTTTGATTGACTCACGGCTAGGACTCCCAGCCACCCTCTTATCATCTCCCCTCTAGTTGTGATGACCCCGCGCAGGCTTAGATACTCAGCCAACCTCGAGAGACCTCGCGGCGGCCCATCGCAACATAGGTCCACGCTCATCCCCTATGAAAGAATATACTCGCTTTGGGAATGTAAAATATACTAAAATGACAGGTATTAGTGTTGAGATCATAGATTTTGGAGCCTCAGTAACAATCAGTGACAGTCTCGAAGACGCCAAAGTCCACAATCAGCCAGTATAAACTCCTGTATCCCTAAAGAAGGGAACGCCATGAAAAAAATATTGAACACGACAGATACCAGTGACGAGTTCATACTTTTTGGCGTCGCTGAGTTAATAGTGAAATCTCGATATCGTGTAAGTGTAAATTCATCCGCGATGGATGAAAGACACCACTAGCACCCTTTGCGTGGGAAGGAGGGAATGCGTTTATAGTTTAAAAATGTTTGAATATATTTTTAAAGAAACGAAAGTTGCATCAGATACATAGTTTTACTATACATAAACTACCAATGCCGTTAAGTTCAAGTTGAGATGATACCCTTCAAGCTAGGAGTGGGAAGGATGAGACGTAAAAAGACCAATATTAGGGTCGAGTCCACGGGTTTTGTGTCTTCTGAGATGAATAATTTTATTTTCAATAACATTGAGTACCCTTCAGACCACATGAGACCCACAACACTTCTAGTGGTGGGGTTTGGGAAAAAGTATCGAAAATGTCCGATAAGAAAGAATTTTACGAAAATTGACCCCTAAGGGATTTAAAAAGTGTGAACTGGGAAATTGGTGTTTTCTAAAAACGCTTTCTCATTACATAAGTGAAAATAATGGATTGAGGATACACTCCAATATTATCCGGTGACATTTTATCTAAAAGCGAGCAAAGCCACTGGGACTCAACCAGTTATTATCATGACCCATATGGGCCACAAATTCACTTAACATTTAGAAAGGAGGCTTTAAACACGTTTCTAGTCAATTCTACGCAAAAGCTATCATAACCAGTCAATTTCGCGTTAAAAACTGATTAAGAAACGGGATGTATTTAACAAAACAAACAAATTATTGCTTATAGATTTCTGTCGTTCATAAGCGTACATGCACTCGGTGCAGCTTGCGGATTCTGTTATTGTGGTTTTTGAAGCGAAATTCACACGGGACGAAAAATGTCCTCCGTGACGTTATAGCCAACACGATTCACAAAACGTAATTGAAAAATTAGTAAAACAAGGCCTGTCGAGAGGTAGACACATTGATTGCCTTTCAAATCGCCGCGAAATCTGATGAAACTCTACAAAAACGCAATGCTTCTACTGATACATATTAATTTCTGCGTTGCCTACACAATGGTGAATAAAACCTGATGAAAGAAAAAAGGAAATGAATAAAATAAAAAAGTCTTTTTTGTATTATATCAGAATGTAATTGTATAGATAAAAAATGTGGACAAATTGCGAAATTGAATGTGGTTTTATTTCATTCGTGCACTAACAGAAAAGAAGATTACCAAAGTACCCAAAAGCGTTTATTTGCACATGGAGTCTACAGGATTCCTAATACTAGAACATCATCTCACCTTCAATTTGCTTAAGTATCTCATACTATCACATTTAAAAATTAACGCATTTAAACACTTTTGATAAATACATATTAGATACCGTAGTTTACTGAAAGCTGGTGAGGCTCTAAGGACTTAGATGTTGGTGAGCCCTAAAGCATCAATAATAGTAAAAATAATAATAATAAAAGTTTTATCAGCGTATATAAATACGACTCGCCTTGCTAGGTGAGTCAGTTACACATAGGGGCTTATATAAGATGAGACTCGCCTTGCTCGTTGGGGATTACACCCCCAGACCCCGAAAAAGCGGGCTGCGCCCGTGCTAAGGCATCCAGAGGAAAAAGCCTTATTGCTAGATTTAAATGATTCACCGCGTAGTGCATCCGGTGACACTTTATCAAAAAGCAGAAAATAGGTTTTTGGGGTACCGTATAATAGCAATAAAAATTTGCAGCAAAATTACTGATTCATTGGATGTATTTACTATCATGGATTATTTTCAAACAATAATATGTACTCCGCAGATTTGTTTGTCGTAAACATTCTAAATTTAGAACATTTCTCGGTACATTCTTGGTACTTGCGTACCAACGTTACTAATGTATATAGTAAGAAAATAAATTATGCTTACAATTTGTGTATTGACACTGCACTAGATAACATTGATTTAATTATTATTCATTTATGTAATACGCTTTGCACTTTCTTGTATTTATCGTATGCACCTTAATTTCTTAAAGCAGGGAAACTATGTCCTTTCAAAAGATATTATTGTAAAATTCCAAGTCATGTGTTACATTTATTCCCTGCTGATAGGTAATTAAATAATAAAAAACTAAAAACGTACGAAATAAAAATACAATTCTCTCAATGTATGCGCAATTGTATTGGATATTGATAATTTATTCGTCGAATGGTAATACTTAAGGCTAACCGCGTTCAAGTAGAAAACAATAAACCACCTTCATGCAAAAGATACTTGTAATAAAACAAATACTAACTTTTAACGATACGTATAAAAGAGAGATGCCAGATATAATTGCTTTTTCACGAGTTGCGTTGAAATATGTACTAAAATTTTAATCGAATAGAGCCTTAAAAATTAAATAAAGAAAGAAAAAATTACTCACTGTATTTCGCTGCGCGGAGCTATAGTAAAAAATAATGAAACAACATATTGTTGTTTCATTAATCTAAGAAGTATTATTACAATATTTTATCGGAAATAACAAATATTAAGTATTGCATTCATGTGACTCCTTCAATGACGTCTTGTGAAATACAGAGAATATTATTTTAAACTATTGGTATAGATTTTGTACTTATAATTCACGTTGTTACTGGGCGATACTATTACTACTAATAGTAATAATATAACGAGTTTATAATAATTATAAATTACACCGATTTAATAGAAAATGAACAATGCACATTCGACTGCGAGTATTCTGTTCACGTAAATGTTATCAGAAGTTCACCCTTCATTTCGATAGTGCTCTATAGGGGGGACACTCGTCGAACCCGCGGATGGTTCTCGCTCAGTTTGCAAGAAATTTCTGAAGAAACTAACCATCTTATTAAAATATCATTGAAACTATATCATATTGATTCAAACATTCAAATTACCGCGCTTACAGTTATCTTAAAATATATGGAATTGTTTGTACCAACAGTTTAAAACCTGTAATATTCGAAAATTATAATGCTTAATAACATAATGAAACAAACATAGATATATGCATTCAATAGTTACTTGGTTATTAATACAAGAATTATATCAACAGTTAAAAGGAACTGAACGTGTCAAGTTGTTACAAAACGCAAGTATCCACAAGAAGTAAAGAACTACTACGCACCTTAATTTCTCGATGCTGGGAAACAATGTCCTTCCAAAAAATATTAATGTGAAATTTCGAGTCATGTGATATATTCATTCTCTGTTAATTGGTAATTAAATAGTAAAGAAACTAAAACACATGTACGAAATTAAAGAATAAATCGATAAAAAATTTCGATAAACACACAATATAATTTTATTGAATATCGATATATTATTCCTTGAGTCGTAATACTACTAGCTAACTATATTCAAGGAGTAAACAAATAGGCCACCTGCATACAGAAGTTGAAAGGAGTAAAATAACGGACTTATAATGATACGTATTAAAGACAGATGACTGATAAAATTTCTTTTTCACGAGAAACGTTGAAACATATACAAAAAATTTGTTTCTTAAGAATTACACAATTAGACCAAAATATACTCACAGTATTTCGGTGAATGTCGTTGCAATAAACATGAAATACGATCCATTGTATTGGACGTATGGTAAGAGATTTAGAAATAGAGTATTTGATTAGAAAAATTTATAAATACGTATTAACGTGATCATGAAACTGTGTTCTGAAATATATACATAATCTAAATACTTTTACATAGTATAAATTATTGTTTCTTGTCTAAAACTTTATTCTTTTAAAACGTAAACAAACACATGAAAAGAATCAATGAATCGATTCAAATTTTCTCGTCCTGCTGCATCGATAAATTGGCTTGACCATGTCTTATTGGAAAAATTAAAAAACTATAATTTACTATAATATTAGTTTTTGTACTTTTAAAGATTCTAAAACGAATTTCAGTCTCAAAACTACAAAAAGAAATTCAAAGTAATATCAAACATGTCAAGGAAAATGATTAATTCATTATAAGTATCTCACGTATTGAAAAACTAATTTTTGGAAGGGTAAATAAAATACAAATACGTAACTTAACTAAACATTCACTATACTTATACGACACAATATTGAATAAAAGCTATTTTAACGAATACAACTTCACTGTGATTACTTTTCCAACTTATCAATGTTATCTTCATATCAAACCGTTTCAAATATCCACAGATACAATTACTTAAAGAAAGCAAAATTTACTCCTTGCATTTCGCTGAGAGTCTTTGCAAGGAATGTGAAATGTAAATACGGTCCATTGATTCCGAAAAAATAAAAATTATTAGAAAAATTAAATAATACGTTTCATATTGAACATGAAACACTGTTTTGAAATATAAAATTAAGCTAACATTCTTTTACATGGTAAAAATTATTGTTTGTAGCCTAAAACTCTATTCTTTACGAACGTAAACAAACTTTTGTATTGAATCAACGAATCGATACAAATTACCATCGCCCGTTGCGTACTTAAATTGGCTCAACAAGAACATATTAATAAAATAAAAACACTTTAATTTACTATGAACTTAATTTTTGCACTTTTTAAGATCATTAAATGAATTTTAATCTCAACACCACAAAATAATTCAAAGCGAATTATATCAGACATGTCTAGGAAAATTATACATTTCCAAGAATCTCACGAATTTTCCCCCCCAGGGGATTTATATCTAGTAAGTACGTGTTTGGCAAACACAGGGCCCCGAGCTGAGTCTGGCATTACTTCCACTTACTTGTGCCATGCTCCTTCCTTTCTCTTTCCTGACTTCCCTTGGTCACCTCTTGTTCTTTTTGATCCCGATGCCATTAGGGCTAGGGTATCTTTCATTTTCCTCATTCCTCTCATTTTTTGTTTTCTCTTATTCATTCCCCCCCCCTCATTTTAGCCTCCCCTCCATTTTATGTATGTTGTGAGATATGTTTTGGTGTGTAGTAGATCAGGAGGGTTTTTAGTGCGTAGGGTTGAATCATTCGACGAGTCCCACACGCGGGGAGTCATGTTGGCTCTCCCTAGTGCGTAACTGCATTTTCCCTACCTGTACAAGTTTTTCGGGCTCCAATCACCTTTGATGTCGACATGAGCCGTAAAACCCCACAAAAAAAATTAAAATCACACTGACTATGTATACAATAAGTATATTTGCAATGTAAATAAAATACAAGTACGTACCTTAGCCAAAAATTCACAAAAACGCATACGACACATTAATGAATACATGCTATTTCGAAGAATAAAACTTGACAACGATTACGTTTGGGAACTAGTCATTGATGCCGTTTCAAATATGTTTCCAAAGACACGATTTTTGTCACTTAATTTTTGCACAAAACAATTCAACACATATACTACACAATAGTTTAACACGTCTATAAAACCTTAAATAACTTGCACTATCCTTTGATAAATCCCAGTACGATTCTTCCGCCGTTCGCCGCCATAGTATAAAATTTTTGTAACAAACATTCAAGGTGGCTTTGATAAGTTTGCATGTCACATCCACAAGCAAATGTTCGTGTGATTTACGTAATATTAAGTCACCGAAAAATGTACTTTAAAATTCAAATTATCAAATTTTCGGAATTTTAACATTCTTTGCTATTCTCCAGCTACGAGATGAACCAAATTTCATGCTTGTACGACTAGTTTTAGCTGTTAAAATTTAAACCAACCTGAAACTCTGCCCACACCAGCAGTACATATTATTTGTTCATGAGGCTCTACGTGAGTCACTGCATTCGTAATAATAAAATTATAATTTTTAATTTTATTGAATACAACAATGATAAAAAATGTGTTTCGTATAATTTACAAGTAGTTTTTTCTCGTTGTTTTGGTAATTAGTCTCACGCACGTTTAGAAACTTTGTATAGTGTATTTTAGAGTCCTTATTAATATCAAATGAAATATCGATAGTTCAGTAATTAAAAATAGTAAAACAAATTCTTCAGAAATCACTAATCCCAACCATCTCGAGAAATACGCATTGCACGATTGAAAAGATGTTCGAGATGAAAAGTTAATATTTTTATAGCAGATATCTGTTTGTACCAAAATTATCACCATTATCACCACACACACACACACACACAAAATGGATGGAGCGGGGATAAACTTTTTATTGTTAAATGGGAACCCCCATTTTTATTGCAGATTGCGATTTTACGACAAAAAATACTCAGGAGTTGTTTGCGACATGTTTTTCAGTTCGTGGTAAATGACGCTGTATTCAACGACATTGATTTTGTTGTTGTTGTTGTTTTTGCAATTAGGAACCAATTTATTTGATTTTGCATTACTTTTGCGACACAAAATGGAACATTCTTGTTCTAAACAGGAAAAATTTCGGTAAAACATTAAATTTATCTTTATAAGTTTAATTTTTGAAATAAAAGTCACGGTAAGATGGAAGAGCAGACTTCACGGTCTTAACCTCGACAATAAAAAAATAAATAAATTGTCTCTTGAAAATGACTAATATTTTTCATAGATCCTAATAGAGAAACATTAACAGTTATTTGCACAAGAAAGTTAAACCCTGACATGAGTGAAGTCGTGGGAATCCAAGAAGTAAATTCAATAACACATTTGTCAAAAATGCAGAAAAATAAGTAAAATTCATAACATCAACAAAAACTATGCCTGGTGATCAGATAACGAAGGCATTTCCTTTTCCTGCTCATGAGTTAATGATCATAAAATTCACGCACTAAAAAGACGTGGAGTTTTCTTTTTTTAGGTGCAAACAAAATTATATCTCTAGCGCTCATTATCTAAATGAGGTATCGCTACCGCACCACACCGATGAGCAGCGTTCTGTTAGGAAAACCAACCGACGCTCTCGAACATAATACAGCGAGCACTTTGCAAAGTGATTCCTAACCGTTGTTTATCACGGCGCTAAATCGCACAAGCCGAGCGCGGATATACGTTGGCAATTACCTCAACCGGACATTATTCACGGACGCCGTCGTTCCTTGAATTAAAATCGCTTGATGCAGCAGTTAATGAGGGACTGCTTTTACTCACTGCGTCTTGGGTTTGGCACAAAAAAGACTTAGGCAGCTGTTAATTCCTTTCCAGGAGGGATGTTGAAATTATAATGGCTGCGATAAAAGAATCATCTCGAAAGAGGAATTAAAGAAGATGTTTATTCTATACACATATTATTAGCCGTAAAACTAATAATATTTTTCTCCTTCAGAATGAATCTTGTATGGCATCAAAATAAAACTCTATCAGTCGTTTAGGCATCATGTCTCCACTAATGAGTTCAAATACACAATATGAAAGTAATAGCTATTTTGATTCTGTTCAGGGTGGATTATAATATCCAATTTTGATGCTTTATTAACTGTGATATTTATTCACTTGCATGTGAGCAAAGTAAGATAAAATAAAACTAGAAAAAATAACACTAGAATAAGGGAATCTACATAAATGACATGATCCATTACGATCTACAAAACGTAAAACATGGAAGAAATAAGAATATTACCAGAATATTAAAAATATTTAAAGAGTACTTTACTGAAAAGTAAAATCAATATCGTGTGCAATAAATAATATATCGATCAAATACAGAACAATATCAATAATTCATAAACAAGAATAGAAATTTATGTACGTTATTCCACTCATTTGTACTTAGATCAAGTAAATTTAACGGATAAATAATTAACAGATACAATAACGAGTGACTAATGTTATCCACTACGAAAAAAATTCTTAATAACTTTTATTTACTTAAACGTTGGCAAGCAATTTTTAAACATAGCAGTTTTTGAAAGTTATATCTGTAAATTAAACGGTTTTTCGTCAATCAATACTATATTTCTACTTTTAAATTCATTTTATCTTATTCTTTTTCGAAAACATACCTACGTACATTCAAAAGCATACCCAATGTGTTTTATTCCAAAATTTTTATATTGAGTTAAATTAAACAATATCACTATTATTTGATTGACGGTTATGAGGTATATCCGATAAATTTGGTTCCATATATTCAGAAGTATCTTGTGGCAATTTTACCTATCGAAAGAGCTCGCCTCGAAATTACTGCAACTACACCTCTCAAATCCATCATTCAAATTGAAGCAAATAAATCAACCTACAGAATGGGAAACTTCATCTGGCAACCAAGCGAGTCGTTGAAAGATCTCATATTCCATATTCTCCTTCCGCCATTCTCTCCAAACGTCTTACTTTATCAATTCTCTTTCTCTCTCTTTCTCATTTCGCACGGCTGAACGACGCCCATTTCCCCACTTATATTCTTCGTGCACCAGCGCCCCCTTTCAACCGCCCAGGAAGCAGCTCTTGAAAGAGTGCTGCACTCACTTGAGTTTTTTCGCGACAGCCCCTGCCACGCAGCAGCTTCTGCTGTCCGTTACACACAACCGCCGCTTGGGTTGTCTATGCAATTTCCGTCAAGGCGTAAAAGGCAAAGCAGGTATTCGACTCGATTATTTTCTTTATATCTCACCCAATCGATAGCAGTCAAAGTACAAAATGTACGTGCTGAGTGTTTCAGAGATAAAATACACTTATTGTAGCTGCTTATAGTACTCTTTCTATTTAAAACACTTAAAATTCAGTATCCCGTCATAAAAAATTGTAGGAACGATTTCGTTATTTCGTTTTACGTCTAAGATATAAAAAAATACAAGTGTATTGCAATCAGTATACTTTGACTTTTCTGGAATAGTAAAATAAAACATGAAAACATAATTATGATGACATATCTTTATTATTGTAATATTTTTAATTATATAATTTACATTGTGAGCTGAAAAACTTTAAGGACAAATGTGTACAGTTCATGAAAAGGTTATGTGACGTAAATAACATTAATAATGTTAAATCGTTATTACATAATAAGTTAACAAAGAAAAAGTTTTCCTTTATCCAGTATGAAATATAATCCATTACTTGCTATAATTTTTAATTGGTAAATTACAGTAAAGTGTCATTTAGGAAAACGATTTTGAAGTGATACATAAATACCACCAATATTTAGCGATTGCTCTTTTGTGGTAAATGCTCTCTCAACAGCGCGAGGGTTAATTCCAAGTAAGGCAAATCACATTGATAAACAAATTAGAGCTTTGCGAGAGGTCACTTACATCTCAATTTTGAGCGATTGTAAAATCAATAAGTGTGAATGCTTTAAAGAGGCAATCTAAAATTGAGTTCGTGTAAACGGAAATGGCAGCGAACTCACGAAACATGCAATTGAAACAGAACAATTGAATACTTCTCTGCTGTATTCAACCTTCCTCTCACAGCTTATATTCGTATCCAAAGAGTTTTTTTCAAGTAGAAATACCATGTAAATGAAAAATAATGCAAATACTGTATTGAACGTAATTATACACCAATGTTTTGTGTTAAAATAAAAATGTCATTCATATACCAGTCATCAATAACTAAAGGGTTTTGTAACTTCCTTTCAATAAAAATGGAATAAAACCTGCGTGATCTTAAATTTAAAGGTATAATGTAATCTAAATAACCTGTAAAGTTAGAGATCAGAGGAAAAACACCAAATCAAAGTTTACTTGTCCTTTAATCATCAAACATTTTATCCCCCATCATATTTTAGCGTATATAAATTTAATGAAGTAGAATGTTTTCTTATACTTGTAAAATTGTATAATAAATAGATTACTGGTTTTACCGTTCATTGCCATTTCCGTTGCTTTCTCAAAAAATGTCAAATTCTTTCTCTAAGAATAAACAAGTTTTCTACTGTGTAAAGCAGTCCTTGCTACACAAAATCCAAAATAAAATAATATTTTGTTAAATTGTCTTCAAATATTTTTTTTTATTTCAGTATAATTAGAAAAATCTATTTTTAAAAAAAGGTTCAAATAATAAATACCTTTAAAAGGTTTGACGAGCAATCGAATCTCATTGTGATTTGAATTATATTTCACTAAATTAATGCTAAATTGTGTATTTAGATGTGATCTTTTGACTAGTATTTTGTTCAAATACTTTTCGTAGTTTCACGATTTATGAAGGTTCAGATATATTTGAGAAACTCCATAAGTCAATATCTTCTGAAAGGCAAAAATATGCCCAAAGACAAGAAAATCCCATTTAAGATTGCTAGTTTCTCGCCCCCGTTTTCTCAATCAGATGTGTATTCTGCATAGTAAAAGCTGAAAACTGCATTAATGGTTTACATGTTCACACCTTCGATGTGAGAAACAAATACCATGAAAAAATAGCTACCCATTGAAAAATACTTACCAAAAGAGNTATATATATATATATATATATATATATATATATATATATATATATATATATATATATATATATAAGAAATAAACGGATGACCTTAAAAAGTTACCAGAATATTTAATTTTTATTAGAACTAATTAAGATAATTTTGACAAGATTTTTTTGAAGTAAACGTTCAACAAAGATGAAATTGATATGCATTGAGGACCTTAACGTTTTTAAAAGCCACTATACCCAATCTTCTACGTTAATATAAATGATATTTTTATTAGTTTTAGAAATTTAAATTATGATGAATTTGTTTGTTTTACAACTTCATTTCTTACAGACCGTAAAATGTGTTTACTTTTAAATGTCATCGTTTTGCCATAATTTCCTTTAAACACTATAAATCAACATTTAAAAATCATATTTCATAAACAAAAATATATAAAATTGATAAAAATAGTAACTACATTAATAGGTTAGTGTATTCGAACATTAAATAATTTTTTAACAAAAATACAAAATTTAATGCTTTTCTTAGTTTCTTGAAAGCTACTTAAGTGGTTTACCAAATGTCCCATTCAATTAGTTTGTAGGCGATAACTTTTACTGGTTGATAAATAAAATTTCCTCATAATTGCTCATGTCAAATTATTTAAACTTAAGTTCGTGTTAAATTATTCAAATAAAAGATTGCAATTCAAAATACAGAAATCTATTTAAAGGAAATAGTAGCAAAATGAATAACAATTACGTGATATAATGTTTGTACATTGTTATATATTTAATAACACACCCTATCTACGCAAAATCGGTTCAGGGAAAAATTGATTTCTAAAAGAAGAATACCTTTATAATTATATTTTTTTCTAACAATAAGAATAGAAAAATTCCCACTATTCTTTAGATAGATAAAGTAAGAATACTTAATAGTTGTAAGTGGAAATGTAGGCAAAACTCTCGTCAATTTAACTACATTTCTCTCAAAATAGTAGCATGTATCCCCACTCTCGAAAGACGAGAAGAATGCATTACTGTCGTTTAAGGTAAAATGGTTGCTTGGACGACACCTGTTTATAACCATATTGTTCTTCTAATTAAAGATGAAAATTCTAGTATTCCAAGGAATATTAATATTACGGCCTTTGCCGCGTTTAATTTGAATTCCATAAATTACACATAATAGTATGGAATAGCTCTCACGAAGAGAAATATTCGAAAAAAATTCAATAGGGATCCTCATATTATCAATAATTTTTTCATCAAAATTGTAAGAATTTTCAAATAACAACCCATGATGTAAAAATTTTCGAGTTACCGATACGGGAAACCTAACATTAATGGATATTCACTACTATCAACTTCGTGATATGAAAATATTCGTAATAAACTTCTATTTTAAGACAAATTATTAATAATTAATCAATAATATAACGTAAATAATAAGAAATATTTTCGCATAATATAGTGTAACTACTTTCATCAATGTTTGATAACGATAAGTAATTGAACATTTGGCTAACTTATGCCACGACCGTTTTTATTTAATATCCTTGACAATTTCAGTGTTGATCATAACTCAATATCTTCTACATTAAATTCGTGATAAGCTTTGAATGTATTGAAAAGTTTGTTTCAATCAACTCAAAACATCTAACAATATTAATTTCGCAAAATCGACGCACAACAGAGCTGGATACCGTCCAGCCGTTTGGTAATCTATCAATGTAAAATATCAAGCTTATGAATCACGTTTATATCATACGCTTATGAATCAAGCGCAAGCTACAACTCACTTCCGTAACTCTACGTCAAGTATAGGATATTCTTGGTATTGCCTTTGACATTTAGAATTTATTTGTTTATTAAATATAATCCATAAACCGTGTGTTTATCAAAGTCTTTACTATTTCCTTTTTTATTATACCTATTTTAATTTTAAAAAATTTCAGAAATTCCCCTTTTTGATAAGTCTCTTTGCATATATTGTTCGATTTTACACAAACCTCTAAAAACTACAGGGTTTGTTATTAACATTGTAGTTTTTCTTGACCTTCAAGTTAAGTTCGTCGGTTGGATTCTGCAGAGCATTTAATCTCCAACAGTCGAGCTTTGTAGATGAATTGTTTATGATTAGCATGGGTTGTGATGAAGAACTAATACTGTTCGCGAATAGTTGGTGAATACAAGATTCATTATTTAACTCCCCTCATCCCAAGAACTTTATTTTCATATTGTTTGTTATAAATTTCATAAAAAATTGAACAGGTTTTTACTTTTAAACAAAGTATTTCGTTTTTTAGTATAAATTTGTTTTAATATGGCGATTTTTGTATGTGCACAACTCGTAATGTAAATGCCATTCGCCAAGCAATTGATGTTTAAAAGTAATCACATTTCTCCCAGTATGCTAAGCAACGCCATGTGGAGTAAGTATGTTATCCACGACGTTTCACTGCACGTGCATCCGACACTATGTCTCTCCCCGAAAGCGAACTAATTCCGGAGTATATCCCGATACACGTCAAATACGACTATTTCTGCGGCCTTCATTGAAAGTTATTAGACCGAAAAATTTACCGCCCATGAGACACAAATTGTGATTTAAGGGCGTGTTGCGAAACCGATAATTTAAACCGACAATTGTATCTCTCATAATAGGTTTGTTTATATCACTAATGTCATTGAGTTATTTAACGAAATTTGATCAGAAATTTACAAAAGCGTGCAAATCCATTTAATTATATATTAAAACTAAGAAAGCAACATGAATTCTATTCATTTCTGATGCATGAGATAATAGGAAAGAATGAAACATTTCCCCAAGGATTTAAATAATTTAAAAATCATAAGATACATTAAATACTTTTTTAAAACACGTACAATCTTCGATTTGTGTCATTTCACAGACAATGTTTGTCACAAATTAAAACTATTCATTGTACAATTGCTATACACTTTAAGATTAAAATAGTTACTTGAGTTTGAACTTTCGGAAAAATCGTAAAAACTCGGTTTTAGCACAATTAATCTGATTAAGAAAACAAAATTTAAAATAAGATATATGATACACTTAAGCGTGTTTCATTCTGAATTTTCCTAAGATGAGCTCACATTTCATGAAGGTAGATTCAATTTATATTAATAGTGGTTATTTGTTTACGTGAGCGTGCTATCATGTTATCTTGTAATTGCAATAAGCGGTATTCTCCACACAACGGGGTTGATTCTATGTAGATCCAATTTCTAATCCTCTTGCATTGACTAATTCTATTATTTTTTATGCTAATTGTTTTTACTTCTCTTGTACTGATCGTTTCGCCCATTTAAGTAAAAAACCGTTTATGAAAAAAAAAAAAGTAGCTGATTAGAGTGTCATTCAGTCTCTTATTTTATAGGGTCTCAAACAGACGGAACTAACTGAAGAAGTTTTTCGTATCTATAAACCCTATTTTCAAAGCGCCACCAACACCACACAGTCTCATCGGTTACAATGTGCGGCTCATTATTTGCGGAGAACGTCAAGGAATTATTTGCAACGATTATCCTTTGTTTCTGCCACCACTAATGACAGCGACGCAACGTTCATCTGACTGTACACGTCAAATGTTAACACAACCTGTCTGAGTACTTAGCAGACTGTAAACAATACACATCCAACGTCCAACACCAGGTCCAGCCTTCTGTCTTCGCCACGAACGCACTATCTTCCAAAGAGCGGACGCGAGATAAAACCACGCTTTTAATTACCAACACTTTAACAAAAACCCTTCTCATCGCATTTCTCTCCTCAAGTCCATGATTCATTCTGCGCTGGCATGATATTTTTCCCTCTTATTAGAATTAATAATACCTTATTCTTCGCAAACTTTTCCATAATTTCAACTAACCGAGGTGGTTTAATTTTTATCTGGTTTTAAACTTTCCAGAAGCGAATAAAAACGGGAAAAGAAAAATTCTAGAGATGTAAAAAAAAAATAAACCCTAGAATAAATTTAGTGATATTAGCATGGTAATTGCAGCAACATAGAGCAACAGAGAAGGGAAAAAGCAAAGGAGTTATGAAAATGAAGAAGTTAAAATTATTTTGCGGCGTGTTTTGGCCAGCAGCTACAAGACCGTGTGGAACATAAGACTTAATGCCACCGTGTACTTTTCAAGTCATGCGGTTGTGTAGAACCGTGACGTGTTGCTTTTCTTTTCGTGTTTTATACGTTAATTATTTCCAGAGAAACGAGAAATACAAGGTAGACGAACGTTAGTGTGGTCTCCAAAGTGCAGTAGGTATGCAAAAACGTTAGTGAAATTTTTATTATGTACCAAGGATATTACAAATATAGCATTGTGTGTTATCGCTATTTTCACTTGCAGCATTTATTTAAGTTTATAGTCTTGCGCAAAAATAAAACAAGAAAAAATACGGGAGCAACGAAATTTATAGTGGAACAAATATTCGTCTAGTAATGTTAAAAGTGTTTTCTATGTATTGTACGGTTTGGAAAGGTTTTAATGGGTAGTTACATGAAAATAAGTTTTCTCTACACGAAACGGCTTAGTTTCGTGACCAAAATTGTAAATGTGGAACCGTTCTATATTCTGAGAACGTGGAGCACAAGTACGTATGATGAATGTGTGAATATATACAATCACATATGCAATTTTTATCACAACACTGATAGTAAAGTTGCTCTGTAATTCTATGAAACAAACTCTTAAACAGATATAAATCAATTCAAAATATGTAATAGTTAATGTTATATAGCATTTCCCTTAGTAAAATGAATGGAGAACTGGGTGAAATGGAAAAGAAATCGAATGTCACGCATTTCAACAAATATGACTCTAATCCCTATTGCAAATATTATTACTATTCAGTAATGTTTCGGCCATATAACATTCTTGGTTTAAAAAAAACAACTAATTTCATTAGTCATCAATTCCTGAATTTACAATAACATACACGCACACGTACAATGGTATCAAGAGCGACTTTGATGATAAGTTTCTTGTACCCGATCATACCACAACGTGAAGACATATATAAGCTGATAACAGGTTTTACCTCCTCACAATTCTAACAGAGCCTGAAAGAGCTGTGAAGGCGATAATTGGTCAACGTTAAGATATCTTCACGAATGAAAGGTCAGAGAAAACTGACAAAAGGGGATTGATCATCCATTGCGATACCTGTAACTAGTTAAATTAGTTTAAAAAACACCTGGTTAGAGTCGGTACACAAGTGATCGAAGCGTGACATCTCCTCCTCATCCTTGTGCTATGGAGGCCAAGAAAATGTTGTACTACACCCTCCGCAAGCTCTGTGGGTCGTGCTGTAGGACACTTTGACCTCGGAATTTATTTAATTACTCACGAAACGCTGGGAGAGGGTACTACTTTCTATGAGTCTGATGATGGACCTTGTGTATTTTATGAATACCTTGTGAGGTATTGTTGAATCGAAATGAGTGATAAGGAAAGCTGCACAAAAATTTGTATTTCGCAAAATTGTTTAATACAATGCGACGTTTGTGAGTCGTGGAGTACGCTTTTGTAGACGGAGAGCATCCGTTCAAATTCGTTTCAATTTCCAGTTTAAAAAATATTTTTCTCCTTATTCAATTGTTGTGTTTGAATAATAATGAAAATCACTTTCAATCATGTTCTACAATACTTTATATTCTCGTCAAAACACTCCCTGTTCTTTGTTATTATGATACATGAATAGTACCTGCACATAATGTTTTGTAATTTTGGTTTTACTCTTTCACTTAAGTTGCGAACAAAATATTGGCTTTGACTGATTGTTGATAAAATAATATTTCACTCTAAGAGACATATTTCCTTCATGTAAATGAATCGGTTACTCTGTATTTCTGTTTCCTACAAAATCACTCATGTTGCAAATAGTTCTGTTTGAACACACACTCCTCATTTATACTCATACAAAAACCTTTCCAAAAAAAATTTATAATTCGAAAAAACAAACCATCAAAGCAGAAAATCATAATAAACTATACTTTGTATCGGTTTATTTCGTAAATTTGATGAGTAACATTTCTGAAAGTATACGTTTGTAGTAATTTGACTCCCGATCTAATATTAAAACGTTAACTCAATCTATGATCAAAATTTAAACGGTGTAATGATATACAATTATTCAGTGGTGTATTTATGTGACGTTCTTTGGTTGGCGTCTGTAATTTACGTTTCGTCTGATCATATATCAAAACGAACAATTTTTACAAACAAGTTTGTAAAGGACATTTTGCTACGATATATTGTAGATTGCATCTTTCCCCTTCACTACAAGATTAAAACTGAAACGTCGTGATATTTAATAAAAACTTGTCTACATAAAGAGTCAGAAGAATAATTTCTTTTTTACGTACTAGAGTTTTCGGACGATTACAATACTAGTCTGTAAAAATTAATAAAAATATAAAAAAGGAGAATCTCGATGAAACTTAAGTCTCGTTGTTGGGAGGAGCAAAGGAAGTGTGAGGGATGTTAGCTATTGCGTGGGTAGGGGGTAAAGGGAGGGGTGAGATGTAGGTGGGAGGGTGGAGAAAGGGTGGATGGATGGAGGGAGTTACAACAACAAAACAGCGCTACGTTTGCCCTGTTGCCTTTGATGCGGTGGCGCATTGCATAGTGGGTCCATGTTCCGTTCCCTGTGGAACACCTCCCTTGCTAACACTCTTCCGACGCTGCGTGTAAACACAACGCTACCATGACTACTACGTAATCCCCGGGCTTTGACCTTCCTTTCCATCTCAATCAATTATTAAAGTACTAATTCAACTATGCTTAAGGGCTTTTCATTATTCATTATCTGCGTTATGCCTTTCGTGACCTCAAAAGGAAGAAAATGGACAGCGTTGGAGCATATCGTATTACAGTGGCGCTCATGCGGTCGTTCTATAATACACAACCAATAATATACAATTAATTCCAAATTTTCTTACTAATCTCAAAGACTTTCTCTCTCTCGCTCTCTAGAAATTTGAAATACTTATCTTTTATTATTAAGTCGTATATCAGAAATTTCCCTTGTCAAAGAAGAGGTATATACAATTGGACCTGTCATTCATTTATTCTTCCTTTCATCTATAATAAAGCTAATAAAGCTAAAGCATCATCTATAATAAAGCTAATAAACCTTTTGTTGTTGTTTATCATCATTAGGAAAAATCCATTACTGTCCACGTGCTGTTTTCTTGGAAATATTCAATATATACGAAATTCAACAGACAAGAGAAGAAATAAAAGACAAATTTCCGATCCTAATACTAAATATTCACGAAAAATAACGGACGTATATAAATATAAGAAAAAAATTGCTAATTCACAGTTCGTTTTCCATTAGTTTTTGACTTTGAAATGTATCATCGACATCTATTGAATTAAGGAGGATTCCCTTTTCCTGCGTCCTTTTTAAACCTTATTGATTGCTGCAGTAATGACATGTTTGATTTTTGCTATCACTAACTGATAGATATGTTTTATAACTCAGGAATATACCTAACAAAATTTGCGACAAATACAGCTTTCACACAGGGCCGGAGAAGACAAGTGAGTCTCCAAGCACCGTAAGATGAAGTCCCTATACAACAATTTCAATACATACTGTGCAGAATACTGAATAATAAAGAGTTATATAACGTGGAATTCATACAATATTTTATAGACAGATAATTATAGACAATGAATTTCAACGTCAGTGCCCTGCAGCTTCGATCTCTAGGTTTAGCGTGCTATTGATGTCAGTCTATGGATATTTATTCCAAAGATGGATGAAATTATTTTTACGGCTGTTCTGAAGGTTATTCGTCATATATTTCTTTCCATTCGTAAACACAAAACTCTGAAAATGTAAAATAAATCACAAAAAAAATTTAAATGAACCAAAACATCATTCACGAGAACAAAGGTTTAAAAAAAGCAAATATTAGGAAAGCAAAATAATGTTTTTGTGGTTGGTAATTTTCTTAATATTTGTAAAACAGAATGTATTAAAGGTTATACCATTACATCGTTGAAATTTAGTATGAGACCAAAGTACATACTCACAAATATGAAATGAATACAGCAACAATGAACGGAAGGGACTCTACCTGAAACAAAAGAATACATAAATATTGTATTAAAATTATAAATATACATTTATGCTTAACTAGCTATACCTGGCGAAAATTCAATGTAACTAACATTTGTATGAAAATACGAACATGTACTTTCATTTAGCAAGACTTGTTTATTGACCTGAATACTACTTTCTCCTATCTTCTAGCTGTAAGGCCAGTTTCACTCTGTTTCATATTTAGTATTAGCAATGTAAATATTCATCAGAACAATTGTATGCATACATAATAATACGCAATGATCAGACACTTCAGAGCTTTCATTTGTTAGTAACATACTTTTCAAATAATTTATCAAGCAACTTCTTTTCTAGATACAATTTTCCGCACTGATACGCAGAATAAAAACGCAAAATTTCTGTTATATTTGTATATTAATATGTACGGTTACTATTTCAAATTCTTTAGTAATAATCGGAAAATTGACAAGAGGTTCTCAGGTAAGAATAATTATCTTGATAAAATCTTATGTCGTGTACTTTTTCGTCAATAAAACATTTTAGATGCTTCTTCGGGTGGGAAAAAATTGTAATTAAAATAATTGAGTAACTGATAATAGTTTTCGATTCATTGCATTCATTAGAGAATAATTCATTTCGTTTCTAAGAGCAAAATTAGATTATGTAAGTTACAGTGTTCATAAATTATCGTAAAAACACGTCACAGTACATCTGTTTACATCTGTCATTTGTTGAAACCCGAAAGTTTTGAACTTCAATAAAAGTGAAAGGAAGACGTGAAGGACTGATGACCTAAATCTGGACGTGTGCACAACTAAAGCAATAAAAAAACTTACAATCCGCACAAATCTTTTTCATTTTTAATTTTCAAAAACATTACATTTTCGCTTTTTGAATTTTTGTTTTAAAATTCCACTCATAAGAGATTGTTAATAGAAAATGTTAATTACATGAATTACTGTGTATTGAAAGACTATTCGTTTGAAAACCATTGTGAAAGGATTTCGATATGTTCTCTTCTGATGGAAAATTAAACTAAACAGTTCATCACTAAGCGTGTGATTGTCACTCTTCATTTGCTCGATGACAGTGACAAGTGTGTTTACTGTTTAACACGTTTACGGGGAATTAATTATTTCAATTAATTTTACGCGCACAAACATATGCAGAAATGAATTTTGCAGTAAGAAATATGTGGGACAGTTAAATAAGTGAAACTGACAAAAACCACGCATATTATATTCCCCTAATATATAGAATTTGTAAACAAAAAATGTAAAGTTCATCAACTTTTCGTTTAGAAAATGTACTAAAAAACGAAACGTGTGTTTACAAGCGCTTCCTGGACCTGTGGGTCTAAAATATCTCATCCCTTTTAATATTTTGTCGTCAATTTTATGGAGAACAAGTCTCAGATTAGATTTCTCAAAGCAGAACCATTGTGCACAGAACGTCAAAATAAAAGTGTGACACCAATGACACAAGCCAGGGGATGGAAATTCAATCACGCTCAGGGAACTGAATTTTTGCTTCAAAATTTATACACCGTAACTTTACCTCAATTTTACATGTTCGATTGGTAATGTTTTTACTACCTAACAAATGTTTGGCTCCAACATGGGAATATCGAATTTGAATTTTATAATACATAATTTTCTTTGCAACCGACGGCGGTTCCGAAAACGAGTTTTTATTGTAATGCTGCTGTTTAACTCGTCTTTATAATTTAGTGTACGCATAAACAGATTGCCTGATTCTTCTTACGATACTGTCCATGCGCTGTGCGCTTATCGCATCGAGTCGAGCCTGTCTCAACTTGAAAGTGACTTCATAAACGCTATGGTTATAAACATATGGCCCTTCAATAATGAGGCTTTTGGTGGTAATATTTTGGAAAAATAATATTTTTTCTACCACTGCTTGCCCGCTCATACACCGAAAGACATGATAAGGTAGTAAAAGTCGCTTATAAAATCTCAACAATTTGTCCATATATCTCAATTTCAAACAGGTTGTTTCTTCGTTAAACACACACGAGAAGGAACTCGCTTAATTTTGTTAGAATTATGTTTTTTTCAACCTTAATTACTTGACTAGGAATGTAATTCAGCGTAGGCAAAACGTATCAATTTTTAATATCTGTTATTCATTAATTTTCGTAACATTCATGTGATGTCGTGGACGTTTTTGTAGATCTAAATCGAATAACATTGTCACACATTGTTTTTACGCAGCGTACGCAAAAACAATGTTTTGATTAACGATTATCTCAACTGCTTACTAGTTATATCACCTACCACAACACAGTATGCATTAAAACTTTGCTGGAGAACATATCAAAGATTTTTTTTTTAAATTAAGTGAATTGGAAAAGTAGTTCTCCGGCGATAAGCGCACTAACGGACAGATAGGGAGACGTTGCGTTTCATAATATGTACAGATAAAACTCAACCCACACCAATGACCTGTTTGAAGCACCAGCATACACAACACCTCAATTACCGAACCGCATAATTAACGTCAGCTCACAGAGTTCATACCGAATTTAATATCACAACTTCACACTTCATTTAGTCCATGTCAAATTGTCTCGTTAGAGAAAAGCTTATAACAGGAACTCGAAAAACATTATTCGTCATATCCCAGCCCTATTGTCAGATGAGGTAATGATGAAGTTAATTCTGTTACGCGTTGCAAAGTTTACTTATTGTTAATCGTCATTGTAGACTTCAATAACATTGTACATGCTTGGATAGAATGGTACAAGGAATGCTGGTGGGCCAAGATATATATGAATTGGGGTCAAAATATATTGTTTTCCTCCTATTTTTAAACACATGATCAGCCATAAAATCTTTCGTTAAACAAAACATTACTAAATTTCACTAGTTTTAGAAGTAATTTGACCCAGAACACCGAACTTTAATGAGTGATATTCACGGGGGAAAATTATCCGTATTTGCGTAGCTGTAGCAAATGTACTTTTCAAAATACAAGTGCAATGTTTCAAGTTTAATGCTGGCCGTGACATTGTTTTAAGATTAAATATAATCTATAAACCAGTATAAATGTCAGTTCTGATGAAAGAACTTCAGTTTTCAATGTTGTACGATATATAACTAGTTGTAACTAAGTTGCCTAGTCGCGTCATTGTTACGGCACGAAATGTCACATGGCCATATGGGAGCGCTTCGGAAACCAGTGACTAGTTAACGCTGTCACAAGGAACTGACGCTTGGTTTAATGCTTCTTTAGAGAAACATTATGGGGACTACTGCACTTCAATAAATTGTTATCGATCTTATATATCTATACAACATAGTTTGTGGTTACGTGTGTTTCCGCCACATGTCACAGAGACGGATGGGCACTAGTGTTCTACGGGAGCCATACACGAGGACTACAATGCCATTTTTTCAAAATTCCATTCAGGTATTTTTTTATGAACGTCAACAGTTTCATGATTTTCTCACTTCGCACTAAGGTTTTAAAACCCAGAACTTCGAAATTTCTCTCGCCTTTTGTAATGTGAATCCAAGAGCATCATATAGCCATGTTTTCAAAATTTGTTCTATATTTTTATTGATATTTATCACAGTAGATGTAAAAATGTCAATTATTTCACGCAAGCAAAGCAGCACTAGCACTCAGCTAATACTATGCAAAATATTATACAAATGTTACAAGAATTCGATAAGTAATAGATATATTAGAAAAAGAAGATTAATGCCAAATAGTTCAAAGCGTAAACAGACTAGTCAGAGATCTGTAAATGTGGCCACGGTATTTGTGACCAGAATCAAATAAATAATAATATACAAAGGTGTAGGAGAGAATCATGACCCAACATTTGGGAATTTTTCCTGCTGTCATTTTCAAAACTTTTGGGAATAAAATTACGTGAGGTGCTAGTTTGCCATCTAAGTAATAATAGAATATAATAAATAAAATAAATAAGTAATAATAGAATAGAGTAGAATAAATAAATTTGCCATTCCTTTTCCAATAATTTTTGATACGAGAACATTGATTTTCCAGATCTATTGATTTGTGACCTGTCGGCCATAACACCACCCTCTGATACGGCCCGCCTTTTTTATTCTCAAAAAGTTGATTCTTCATTGAACGATTCTTATGAGAACTATATAAAAGTTTTAGGGAGTTTTAGTTGTTTTGATAAATGATGCTTTATTTCAGTTATAAGTGTTTCTAAAAAAATGATAGAATGTTGTAGGCAACAAGCACTATGGCATAAGGAAATATGGATTGGTAAAACCTCTAGTAAGATGTTAGAGAGGATAATCAGGGTACATTTAGACTATATTCATACAACAAATCTTTAGTATTCAACAAGTGGAGTCTTTACAATGATCTTGATATGACTCCTAAACACCAGATACATAATTACTTCGATATAAGAGCAAGGTTCAAAGACAGAGCATATAAACACTTCTCTTTGCAAATGGCTGTTTTAAGAAAATTTCATTGGGAGTTTTCCTATGTTTACATACTGATAATTCAAAATAACAAAAAATTATATAAATCTTCCACATAGAGTTACAGAATATTAAATTGAAAATAAAGATAAATGCCATCTGGTACAACTGAATTGACACACAAGTCTTTGTGGTCTAGAATACTTTGCTTCATCTTGATAATTGATGTTGCAACTTCATAATGTTTCTGGTCCATGTTGCATTATCGATGTGTTGCTGTAGTTGAACTAGTAGTGGTAGTTGTAGGTTAGTACATCTTGGAGTGGATGCGCCAAAATGTGATGTCCATTTGAAGAGACGTGATTATTGCTGTAGAAATTCAATAAGAAGATTAGTGCATCGTGCTACACTTCACCTCATGTGGCACTAATCTGGCTTCGTCTCTATGACGAGCCTTAATGTATTCTGTCCTCTGAGAAGCAGCGGTGAAGTGAGAACGATGTTCACTGAATCACAGTATTTCTGATGCCCTGTCAGTCTAAGACTGTGTCACCATTCGCTGTGTTCACTGAGCATGTCGTATCATTGTACTTTCCTTTCCTTGTCACAGAGTCTACACGTTTTATTTTATGTTTTGGTCTGTTCTTTGATCCGTAAAGTCGACCACGACCACGCTTTCCTTGTAAACTACTATATGTCGCTGACACCTCAGAAGAAGTAAAAGAATAAAAAAGATAACATGAATACATGTCAATCGGTCTCAAACTAAAGGTTCTATAATGTTATCTCGACGACAAAGTAACTTTTCCGACATGCTATTATTGCTCCCATGGGCCATAAACGCCGCGGGTCAACATTTTAAAACAAGCCTTTTAACAAGTTTCTGGTTAACTCTGAATAAAAACAAACATGTCACGATAAAATGTGATCAAGAAATTGCATATTTAATGAAAAGTTATTTTAAGTTACTTGAGACAAATATTCAGACTTCCGGAGCTATCTCAACTAGGTGACTGTAGAACACACAACCCACTGTTTATCGGGTGACCACGTCCATGGGAGCGCTCTAACTGGGAGGTGGTTTTATCACTCACGGGCCCTCGCTGAAGCGAATGTGAGCGTCATCGGCAGGATTCTGGGTGTATTAACCGCTGGAAGTGAGGATGGGCCGTAATATCAACTACATCATATTACCCTCACATATTGGGTATATTATTTTGTTAGGTATATAAATTATATTGTTTATATATGTAAACTATTAGTTATGCCACCTTTTTCTTTTCAATCTTGAGTTTCATCAATATTTTCCACACTTTGAAATGCACAAGCAAAAATCATTAAGATGTGTCTGTGAAAAATTTACGTCAAATTGTTAAGTTTGTATATCAGTGTAACAACACTAGTGTAAAGTCACTTTTATTTTCATGTAGCGACGTGAATCATTCACCCACTACGCTAATTCTGTATCAACACGTACGTCTAGTTTACAGATATAAGTGTCATCCACAAAATTTGACAGCATTTTTAATTTAAAAAGAATCATAACATGAGGAATTATTGCCCATCCCTAAATTCCCAACCCTTACTGAACAAGTGAAATGGTACTACCGTCAGAGAAGAATATCAAATGGTGAGCACAATGAAACAGAATAACTGTAAATGTTTCATAACAACGTGCCTACATTAAAGTGCCATATGAATCTATGAGAGAGAATTGTAATAAACCATTTGATTATTACTCCCCACACCTTGCATTGCCTTTCGCTTTACAACTGCAATGCATGAGTTCATCAGGTAAACTCATCCACAGAAGAGAAATCTCTTATTCAAACTCAATTATAACCTTCCGTTATAAACTGAATTCTAATTCAGTGATGTGCAAAAGAAGAAAGTGGACGTTTGAATATTTCTCATTACTAGTGAATTAAAAACGATTTCAATTATAGGGAAGAGTAATTACTATTGAATTCAGTTTCAGCGATTATTGTTTAGGTTGTTTTGTGCGAACACAGCAGTCAAAGTGTTGCTTTGTGTTTTGGTTACGAACTGGTTTTGAGCCTCAGTACGTTTGCTGTTTGGTGGGTAATGGCATACAGAGGGAAAGAGAGAAGGAGTTCAGTGAACATGGTGTATTCCGTAGTAGAATAGTTTACGTCTATCATTAATCTCTTTTTAAAATATTAAATTTAACGACCTCTTATAGGTTTCCATACAAAATTTGACCTTCGTCAGATGCTTGTATGACAGAAACGTTGTGTGGACAAATATACTCAATACCTACAAGAGGTCAAAAAATTTAATATTTTAAAAAGATAATAATGATAGATGTTAACTAGACTTCTATGGTTACATGACCATAATATTGAAGGTGGCTTCCTGAATAACGTTACTACACAACTACTGAAATGTGTTTAACCAAAAGAGAGGGCATCGTGGTCTAAACGTCTTCGCCACATCCGAAATTTAAAGTTTTAAATATTTAAAAATCCGAACATGGGATACTGATCTGTGGTTGTTACAGAGTAACTTTTTATAAATAAATGTCAACTAATGATAATGCTTTCACTTGTCCTTTGAATATTGTAAGATCTTTTTGACAACTGATCATTCTAGTAATTGTAATAGCGTGCCGTTTGCGAGTTGGCCACGAAAATTAAGATCAATTAAGTCTAAATAAGATTCACTACAAAAAAAAGTTCATATCTACAGTTCACAGAATTTATTGTAAGCAAGACGTAATTACTGGTTAAGAAAGACTACTTAAAATGCCTTTATCTTTTAGGTAAACCATTTTTTAAACTATGTAACGGTGGTGAAAGTTATCCTATTATCCTTCATATGAACCTGTAAAGACGTTTTCAGGAGTAAATTGTGTTTAAATGATATAAACTTGCTGTTTAGTATAAGTTATTTTCTTTATGTTCTTCGTATTTTGGCTCCTCCTTCCTATGATTTCCTTTACAAAATGATAAATAACATTCCAACTTGGTAACTTTTACTTCCTTTTATTTTCTTTATAGAATGTCTTTTTTGTTTCAAATGTCTATCGGCAGAAATTAAGTACTAGAATTTTTCGTGACTAAATAAAAAATTGAAGGGAAAATGTCTAAAAGTTTAAAAGTCGAGCTCATTTAATGTATACTTATAATAATGTTAAGAATGATTATGTAAACATTGTGGGTCGTTAACAATCATTGAAAGAGCGTTCATAACTGCCTTTTACGAAATCCATACACGTCCGTAGGGTTCATAAAATGTTGAAAAAAATACACAGAAGTTACTTCAGTTATGACCATTTTTATCGATATTAATGGATGTTCGATTTCATTAAAATTCATTTCATACTTCAACACAAACTCCGCGCTCTCAAAAAACTAGTTATTCCTATGACTATGTCTTGAAAAGTACAGTTCAGAAACTTCCCCGTCTACAAACTTCAGCAATTTCCTTCATCGTCGAAGGGAAAACTTCAGAATGACGACAATCTTTCCCACAATAAATCATTGTACATGACAAATTATTTTCCTGTCACACTCCACCACAACATCGTATAAAACGTTAACCCCGATAAATCCTAAGTGACACTTTACTCGCATTTCAATTAATTTCCTGAATACAAATATAGATGTATCAATTCAAATTAAAATATTAAATCACTCGCCATCGCATGAATGAAATAACACGCTCTCCAAGACTTTTGTTACAACTGAGATCAGCTTCAGAAACTCGAGAGATGTTTAGACTTTTTTTCGTCGGATCTTTCATGCAGCAAAGGTGAGCGTGACAAAAGACAAGTTAGTACAGAAATGCATTATAAAATTGACTTATACACAAGCTTTTTAACCGATCTCGTTAACATGTGTCATTGTAAATCTGTAAGGAATAAAATATTCGCTGTAGGAGTTCATATAATTTTTGAAAAAAGATTCCTCTCCAGAAAAATTGTTGATTAATAGGGTGAGTGGGGGAAGTTTCTTTTCAAACCATGTGGTAAAAACTTCTCTATTTGAAATTTATAGATAAACTAAGAACAAGACCAATGAATACGGATTTGATTTACCGATTTTTTTCTAATTTGGTATGAAGATAGTGAAAAAACTTACTAGCTTCATATCACTATATCCTCACTTCATATTGTGAGTTACTCACAATTTACATTCTATTATATTATTAAGTTGTGCAGTTCTCAAAATTTAGAATACGAAAAAATTGTTACACCCTTCTGGACACTGCAATATCAATAACGAAACATCAGAAATAGTATTATCTAGAACTATATTTTAAAAGCAGAACAAGTTCTTTTGCGCACAATTCTCTACCCATTGGGGAAATGGGACACAATATAGAGAAGGAAGAAACCGAGGATGATACAAATATTTATCGAAATATAATATTATCTCCAAATGAAGGGAACTAAGTATAACTATCTAGTGACAATACCAACATCAATACAATACTCACAAAAATTATTTTCCGCAAGACCTTTTTCAGAACATGTCTCCGCCAGAAACAACGAGACTCTTCTCTACAAAATAGGCAGTTATGACCAAAGATATTATCCTTGTTACACCAGTCTCATTTTGATGTAGATTCTAATGCTTAGAAATCAATGCTTGTAATTTCTCAATATTGGAAAAAAGTAGCTTCATTGTATAACTTCTGAAATCAGAAATACCAATCAGTATAGTTACTTGTAGTTGATGTAGGTTAAAGTTTGAATGTCGCTAAAAAGCCTTTCCCCAGAAAGTCCGAGGCCATTGTTAAAGAATTGTTTGAAGAATTTTACTTCTTTTCGTACAAGGTATACTTATTTTTCTCTCATCTGTGAAACCAGAACAGAACAAAAGGTGAAGGACTTTGTAGTATTTTGAATTGTATTATGTACAAGTTTTTAAATATCAATGGTAAAGCTATTTTTTATTTAAACGGAGGATTGGAATAAAGTACAAACGTCATCGAGATTCACAAGAACACGCAAATGTAATAGACGGGAAGTAGTCTGGAGCCCTTGTGTTCGAGATATCGGCTATGTCCAGACCACTGACTGGCAGATTTAATTTCATTAATGAACCCTTCCGTAGCAATATGTTATTCTTTTAGCTCATGAGGACACCTGCCTCATTGACAGATAACTAATTTTATTCATTGTTCTTCTAAGAAGTGCTAAAATATCAATAATTTATAAGACAACGTACAATCAATCTCTTGAGAAACACCCACCTAAGTGGTAGAATATGTCTTATCAGGAGAATATGTCCGATAGAAAGGATACGTTTTAAGACCAACTTATTGATCACATGTGGGAGGTAAATCCTAATATTCCTGGCAGACAGGTGTTCCATCTGAAGGGTTATGAGTAGAAATAACATTACGCACAATTACGTTACTTCATAACTAACCAATTTGAAGACTGAAGAATCGAAATACGAAGGTATGAATTACAAGATGAAACTATAAACCATGTCTCTGAATTTACTCTAAAGTCTCTAATAGTCAATCAGTACTAATAGATGATACTCATTGACTGTTAGTTGTTAGTATCAAATTTTAAAACATATAATTCGTTTTATATCAATTAAAAATATCATTTTATGAGATAAATGTATTATACGACCTTAGTTGGACTCCATGCAATATTCATTGTGAAAGTTCTACTGAACAACTATCATATGCAAATATCATTCAAAACAAATATTATTTGTATATAACATAATACTTGAGTACATAACGAATAAATTAAAGATTTTAATTCTTTAAGAATTTAATGTTTCTCTCTTCTTGTATTTTATATTCTTCAGTATTTTTGACAATAATATTGTAGTAAATAGTAATATTTGAAATAAATTATAATTTATAAGTTGGCAACAATGAGTACAATTTTATAACTTATAAGTTGACAATAACTTTAAGTATATAAGCAGGCAGTATCCGTATTTAACTCTCCTTGTTAATTTTCATCATAATGGTATACAGTGGTGTGATATACTGTGATGAATACCAGAGAGTGAGATGGAATTTCTTACGAGATCTTCCATAAAGTGTTTGTGATAGATTTACGAGGTATGCTAGAATAATATGTCGATTGTATTATTGTGCACGATTTGTCTGTTTAAGTAATTGCACTTATTTCTGACAGTAATAGTCTACTGTTAATTCTATTAGCCCTGAAGAAGGTTTTAAATAAAGACCAAAACGTTGGTAAGTTATTGAGAAGTTGCTTTCATTGACCAAACCCTCACGATACTCTAATAATTATATTGAGTGGTTAAGATTCAGATTATACTTTACCAAACAACGTTTTAATTCAAGGGCCTTCGTCAGGCGTCATACTATTATATTATGAGTTTAAATGTGAATATTACGTTTAGTGTTGGAAAACAATAAGGGAAACGGAATAAAAAGTAATTACTCTCAGAAGTGCAACTCAGTATAAACCGGGTATCATGAAGGAAGCACAGTGAAAGAATGAGCTTCAGGAAGTTGAATGTAGTATCAAAAACGAAGTCGAATGTAGTTTCTACCTTAATTTTTCTTTCCAATGCTTTGTAACATGCCCGTGTTTCTCTGCCATTCTTCTCCTTTCAACTCCGTTCCATTGGACTTTCATTAGTTCTCTCCACACCATAAATACAATTTTTGTTTCGCCAAGCTCGCTAACCCTGGCAGTTACAGCCGGATCCGTTAGCACATTTCGACCCTATCACGGGAACAGCCTTTCACACGAAAGTAATAAGGCCACCACTGATCCTTCCGCACGACCAGACCGACTCGCCACCCCCACCCCCGCTCGCCCCTAAGAGCGACCGCAGTGCTCTCCGGCGGCCGTTAGAGTAAGCTCAACGGGGAGCTGAGTGAACCTAGGCGGTGGTGGCGACGGGCCGTATGGCAGGGCGCTTCATTAACCTATTTAACATGGCGGTGGCGAGCGACTAATGCCTACCCCCTCCTTCCTCCCTTCCACCGGATGTACCGTGTACACGGAAGCCCGCTGTGATGGGGACGAATGAAAGCGGTGGTAAGCCTCAAGCTAAGCTAGCGAATCGACAAGGTCTCGCAGTGATTCCCGGATACTGGCTTACCCTTGTACACGTTTCGCAATGTTAGAGACGAGGCAAAATGTTCTGGATTGAGGATTTCGTCAAGTGATTATTGTTCATCGTTGAAAATAACCAAATTTCACTCGAAACATAAAAAGGTTTTTATGGATTACTCGCGCATTGCAACACTAGCTCAGCACACCCGACGTGACTCCCAGGAATTTTGAGGTTTTGTGCAAATATCATTTCTCAAACAACCAGTAAAAGTTTTATTCACTCATGTTGGTAGTTTGGTAGAGTTGATATATAATGGATGTACATATGTATCTGTAATTCCATAGTTTCACGGGTAAGATAAATAAGGCGACTTTACCTGGCCACTTTTACAAAGAGATGGATACTTTTACATAAAATTGGCCACTTTTACAAAAACTCGTATGAACTCGCAACACATAAAAAAATATTCTACTAATTAAAATGAAATTTCCACGCTAATATTTCGTTATACATACATGCACACATGCATAAATACATATATACATATCGGAGAAGGGAATATGTGACGCAGGTGGCAGAAAAACATGTTTTAAAGGAAAAAGACTGAAACCATGCACGAAGAAAAGATAGAAAGAAGATATTGCGACTGCCTTTCTGGGACAGGGACGTAGACGAGAGAGGTAGGTGAGGTGACTATGTTTACAAGCAAGATAGTCAACACATTTTTTATATTTAAGTTTATGTATCATATCTCGTAGGTGAGCCAAAAGAGGAAAGGGATGTACATAATGCTAGAGAATGATGAACTAATACCAACAAAAGATAGATATAATGATTTCACTGAATATGTACTACGATAAATATGATGAGGGATACGTATAAAAACACAACATAAAAAATGGTAAAAGGTTACTCCTTTCTCCCTGTGATGGAGAGAGGCCCTTCCAGTTAAGTGAAGTAGGAGGTAGTAGAGTGGAATAAAAATAATCGAGAGAAATAAGAAGAAAAGAAGAGTGGTAATATCCGTATAATGATTCTGTTGAAGATGCAGATAACATGTAACGATTTTTTTGTACTTATTGATGTGATGAAATAAAATTAATTAATTATTTCTGGTATTTCATTGAATTGGAAATTGATACATAAAACATAAGAGTGAGAAACTTAATTCCAAAACAAGCAGGAAGAGTTTTATTATCAGTAGACAATTTTGAAAAAAAAAACTAATACCTATTGATATTCGGCACGAAAATTCCAAGTTTTCATACGATTTTTCCTCTTTTATTATCAAGGAATGGAATAACCGAGTTATCCAATAAATCTGGAAACATCCTTCAAGCATTCAGAAAACTTTAAAACTAATTAGAATTATGTTTAAACTTTCCAATTAACATTGAATTGAACATATTTGAAATTCACATTTGAAGTTGTTAAGTCACATTACGGTAAACAAACGCTAATACAAACGATAGTTCGCATTCGACCATCATCATTTACAATCTGTGCACACAGTCTTGTTGGTATAAGGATGTTATGCAACGTTAATTCAATTGCCGGTCTATTTGATCTTATAATTGAATGTTTCAATTTAGATACTTAGTTAGAATACAAATTAATAAGATTTTCAAAATTGTTCAAATTAATACGATTTGTTGAACCATTAGAAAGTACTGACAAGGTTTTGTAATTCTTTTATTCCACTAACACATATAATGGATAATAAAATAAAAACTATTTCCAACTTTTACAACTCTTATGATGATGCCATCTAACATGTTAAGTAGATTATGGTTTTAATATGTAAGTTTTATAATAAATTTCAATTAATAAAACTACAACAATTTTAAGTTTATTCATAATAAAAAGTACTTTTACTGGATTGGCATAAAAAGTCTGTTTAATTGAACAAAAGTAAAAATCTCCAGAAAATACGAACAGAATCAAACACGCTGTCCCTGTATGACATTAAACTTGGAAATGCGGTTGGTCAAATTAACGGATCTGAGCATGAAATGCAAATATAGCGCGGAACGGATCAAATGCTCAACTTGCAAATGCAAGCATTATCGCGCGTGGGAGATCGCACCGTTGTAACCATCTTCTCTCCTAGTTTGGATTAGATCCCATTCGTAGGCTGTGGATAACATGAAAGTCTTTATTCAGCTGTCGGTTCAAAGAAAAATAATAAGTTAGATGTCCTTTATTTTATATTTTTGTTGACTCAGGATTAGCTCGCTACTAAATACAAGTATATAGCCATGTCATTGATGTAGTAAATGTCTGACATAAGAATAATTAGTATTGCAAGTCATTTATTATTATTACTAGTAGTAGTAGTAGTAACTAATTCTCCCCAATGAATGGAAGACGTTAAGCAAATGACTCAATCAACTTTTCTTTGGGTTCTTGTTGTTCCAATAGATTTTCATTCTTTCCGAGAAAGCTTGGTTACGTTCCTCCGACCACTTTGAACCACTTTGATCTGTACTGTTTCTGTTTTATTTATGTTGTTTAGGTTAAGTAAGGTTTTCTTTTTTTAAATTTTAACATCCTACAAGGGACCCTCCACAAAAACGAAACATAAAAATTACAATTTCTTAGCTTCTCCTTCCACAGTGCACCAACGACAGCACTTATTATGTAAACTAATGAAAGAGAATATATTGGAGGGTCAGTAACATCGAAATGGAAAAAGCTCTGGACAAATTTAATCAATGGTTTAAAGAACGCTTCCTTGATTTTGTAGCAAAAACAATGCAAACTAATGTGATAGGTATTATTGGACTACAAGAGTAGTAAAAATGTTTTAACAAATCTTTACTGTAATGTAATATTTATAGGTTGCTTTATAGTACTACTATTTCAACAAAATATTCTCTAGAGAACAGTAGTTATATCACAGAGCCTGAGTTCAGTAATTGTTCATGAGGTGGCAGAGTAGAGAGATTCTGACAATCAAGTTTACACTGCTTCATCGGAAGATAGCTCACAACCATGATAGTAGGAGATTACTACTACAACTAGGAGGAGACATAAACAGTACCTCTCCCATGACAACAATACTTGACCACCAATGAAGTTTTTTGTCTCTTTGTACAGTATTTTGTTTTACTTCTTGTGCCATTTATTCGCACTATGATGTTTACTTAATTTTTTGAACTCTCTAATTTACTCGTTCATAGAAATTACAGTTATCTTGATATTTATCTTTGTAATCGTGTTTTGTTGAAACATTTTTATGACGTTGTAAATAGTAAATTTTTTCATGTGTGTATCATATTATTATGGTAATTACTATATTGAAACATTAACCTGTTCGGCTCTAAGCCACCAATCTGATTCAGGGTTTTGCTAGGTTTTTCCTCAATCGCTTAAGATTTCCCGGGATGATCCCTTGCTTTACTTTCACAGACTTAAATGTAAATGTTACTCCTCCCTAATTTTTCTACTTCTGTATAAATTGTATTTTTCTCTTTTCTTACGTGGTCAGACGGTAGAGCATACGATATGGCCTGAGTCTCGCCACTAAATAAAGACATTATTATTATTATTATTATGTAACCATCACCCACGCCAAACACACATGTCTTTATCTGGTCAAAAAAAAATACTGAGACAGCAAGCTCCGCCTGTAAGGGCGCGTGTACTAAACGAAGACAAGCAACCCACGCAGTCGGGAGACTCGATACTGCTCCCCACCGTACTTCCCACACGCTCAGGCACGACGAGACCCCTGCATCATATCTCATGCAAGTATCATGGCTCGCAACTAAGGTAGACGTCGAAGATGGAAAAGCAACAAGAGACGGTGGGAAGTCAAAAGAGATAAAATAACAAAAATCATTATTAGAAAGTTTCGACCTCAGTAACTTTTGAGTTGTTATATCCCCAGAAGAACACCGAATATTCAAATGTTTAAATTTCAAAACGTTCCATAAATTTATCATTGTTCTGCTCAAAAGAATACGGGTAACGCTGGGAAGTCTGCTTCTATCGTCATAACCGTTGTAATGAAAAAATCGCGAAGGACACTTTCGACTTTTTGAAACAAGATTTTGTTATTTTTCATTGGTTCGTTGTAACACGCGATTTTCTTGCAACAAGCAGAACCTCGTAATGAGACTGCCATTTTATTACTTTTATCGATCTTTAATTCATAAATCATCATTAAACATCGCATTTTCTCAAAATCAAGAAAATAAAATTAAAAACAAAACATTTATTGTAGTTGGGAAAAAATTGAAAAAATATTTATTTTTATTGTAAATTTGTTTTTATTTTATTGTTTATTTATTTTTATTTCATCGCTTCCCTGTATAGATAAACCTCTATTTTCCTACTTTAGACTTCGCCCCAATCCTGCTCTAAGCGTGTCTTCCAGGCATTGACGACAATGTATCAATAATCGCAATCCAATACCTACTTAACCCAAACAGTGTCACAGAGCAAACGGAGTCATTTCGCATTTTCAACGTAATCAAGTACAGTGCACATAGTATAAAGAAAATTGGATTTATGCATACATTTGAGTCAAGGGGCACTCAATGAAACTATGTCTACTATTTCATCATTGAGTGTATTACACACTTCAACTTGGTACCTCAAAGAGAGTAAATTGCCGTTTAATTACATGATTAATTTTCAAGAAATTAAGCACACGTTAATTTGTTACCCAATTACCGTGTGTTTAATTTTGTCTGCAGCCTTTTAATTCATGTCTCGGGCTTATCTGCAGCCATCACATCTGCAAGAAACAAATGCAGGCAGTCAACATCCATATGAGTATGTGAATGTGCCTGTGTGAGAGAGTGTGAGTAGTGAAGTCAAACCAGTGAACGCTGCTTCAAAGGGTCTTAGAGAAACCACAGCGTCACCACGAAATCCAAACTCTGCATCAAGTAAGTCCCTCTCCCACGAGGTTGACGTGCGCAGCGCAGATGTCTAGCGACTTCGTCAATGGTGACAGGTGCGCGAAAGCACTTCTGCACAGTTCCACGAATAGACTTCATAAGCCTTACAAACTGAATTTGTATTTTTCTCAAACATTTAAAACATTGGTTAGTTAGTTTCAACGAAAATGAACAAGTTTTGAATTATTAACCACAATAAAAATCCAAGAATAATATATGAAATGATTTACTTTAAAAAAATGATTGTCACCTGAACGGAACAAGACAATGATATGATTTAAGGAGAAAAACGAACAAGTATTCTTAACAGACTATATTCTATATCTATATATGTATAATAGTCACAGAAGATCTACCAAAGCTCTGCAAATGTATCGTATACTTAGCGGGCAGCTCGTAAAAGCTACGTTACATATTCACAAGAATATAAATCTTGACTCATAGATAAGAAAATCGTTGGCAAGCAAATGAAGTCAAAAGAATAGAAAGGATTATGAAAGCAACAAAGGGAAACGCAGTTTGGGAAACACTCAACGAGATAAAATTTTCAAGTAATAAAACAACTGATCAGTGATTAGAATATTTTAAAAATTTTCTCTGCCGTCAACAACTAAATCGTGATGTATCACAGGACGAAGTAAATTCTGCTGTAAATTCAATAGATAACAACAAAGCATCAGGGGTTGATGGATTTCCACCTCAGTTTATTAAGCAACTATGGCTGTTAGATCCGAAGATAATTCTCGGACTATTTAATAATATACTAGACTCAGGTGTTTACCCGTCGGTTTGGACTAAAGCTGTTGTGATACCTATCTTTAAACGAAAAGGAAATATTCACTCACCAGAAAGCTATCGTGGTATCCCGTTACTACCAATTTTGGGAAAAAACATTTTGTCGCGTAATAAACGAAAGACTAAAAAAGTGGTGTGATAAAAACAAGGTCATATCCCCTTTCCAATGCGGTTTCCAGGAGGGAGTCTATACTATGCATAACGTTATTACTCTAGATACTCTCATTAAGAGAGAAATAAACTTAAAAATAGGTAGATTATGGATTCGTCGATTTTGAAAAAGCGTTTGACTCTCAATACGGAAACGTTATGGGCCAAACTAAGCAAACAACAAAATACACACGTATTGCGCTGGCGTCGGTCTCACGCTACAGTATTGTTTACGAGACCCTTGTGGAGTCACAGGACGATCTCCTTGCTCGTATAATAGCTGCCGCGGAGGTAATTCAGGGCACTCCAGGACTTTTGGACCGTGTGTATGTGAACATTGTTCGCAGGGACACTTTGTGCACCGAAACTCGTGGTCGCCACTTCGAGCATATGTTGTAGCTCACGCAGGTACGAATTGGTTGAAGCACGTCCTTTGACGTTATTTCTTCTACGTATATCTTCCAAACGGCGCATTTCCGGACATGGGTTTATTACCAAATATTGCTGTTCTGAGTTCCCTCTACAACACCTATAACTGTGTAATAGGAATTCTGAATCAAGTATCTGAAGCCTAGAAGTAAATGGCTACGAATCCTGGGCAACCACGTGCCATACCAACCTTCGTCGTCTGTAACAGCAAGAAAATCAGGTAGTGCGTATGTCTGTGAAACCCCCGCGGGTTATCACAAACGTAGGATAGTGACAAATATCAAACTCGAATCTCTCTCTCTCTCTCTTTTCATTTATTCTCTCAATAGAAGCATTGAACGTGCTTTCTCTCACCTCGACTCTTCAATTCTATTTCACGTATACCACCACTTCACCAGGAACCCTTCTATGCAAACAATATTTACCCAACTGACATACATAAACTACCATCCCCCCCTTAGCTTTTTCTAAACTTTCTGTATTTTTTTATATTTTAATATCATAATTTTTTAATTCTCTCTTTCTATCCTTTTTTGCATGAACCTAATTCAGCAAAGAAATTCTATTTGTTCTTGTAATAAACATTTGTATATGACAATCAATGGCTGCAGCAGGCGCCACTTAATGCAGACTCTGACAACCAGCGCCCCGAACGGAGTTACGGCGGACATCTTCGACCTGTCCTCACAATTCCTCTATTTGATAAATATCCACAAAATGTTGCAGATTTTCACACCGCAGAAACACACGAATCTTTTAATACTGGCCTATTTTTATTATGATTATTCTTATTATTTTTAACTTATTCTCGGGAATTTCCTGGTAATTCAGCGTAACATCGGACTCCTGAAGCAGACACCGGACTTCAGTATAACGAGTAATAACTTTCGTAATTTAATGCACATTAATTCTATGAATTTTTACTTTCTCATATACGTAGTATATAGAAAGTATTGTAATTGTGAAAAAAATTCGAAAACGAGATTTTTGCGGAAATATCTGTTTTGGAGACCCCTGATTCCGAAGAACGGAAAAATATTTTGTTTTCCTTTTCGGTATTTAGTGTAGAATTTACTTTTAACATATGCACGTGCTTCCAATTTTCTTTTTACTTGAACACAAAGGGCACTTCACATGACGGTCAAAGTTCATTTTTGAATATTTTTCAAAAACTGGTTCAACGATTTTGCTTAAATTTTCTGTATGTAAAGTAGAATTAGTATGCATTACATCCGCAATAGCGGTATTTCACTTGAAAGTTTGGTAGTAGTAACGCAGTAAAATAATTTCTATCTGCTACATTTACGCATTTGTTTACTGTTTCAAGAATCTTGAACAGTATTTAGCAGTGTAAATGGACCAAGCAGACGTAGAATATACTGTTAGTAAATTGAAATGAAAGATATGATAATGATAAAATACATAGGAAGACAGCAAACGCACTGCATACGAAAATACATAAATTTATGTCTACAACGAAATTGCATTTACACAACACTTTCATGATATTTATAAGACTGATATGTCGCTATTTGTTTTGAAACATTATTCTGAATGTTTAAAAGTTTACTCTCAAATTTTAAACATAAGTTCATCTAGCACTTTGAGCATGAACAGAGCATTGGAAGACGACCAAAATATAGAGGGCCACGCGAGAAATGACCCTTTCACTATAGAATTTTTTCACTCTATGCTGCAGACGGAGAAGCGTATATGAGAAAGTATGTGCAATGATTTTGCACCACTAGTTACTGCATGGCATGTGCTCGGTACCACAGCGTCATTTGCAGCACTTTAGTTTGTAAGCCTTCTTTGTCTAAATTAGCTCGTGCAAATTTTTGTACCGAATTCCTGCGTTGGAAATGATGGTGGGGAGGGTCCGAACGGATTTTTAAATAATGGTTTGTCGCAGTTCACAATATTTTATGACTAGCTAAACCACGGGAAATTGAATGTAACTAACTTTCTGTACGACTATAGGAGTGTTTAATTTGATTTAGGCTGTCATTCATTACTCTTCCACTAGCATTCTCGATAGCAAACCGTTCGACGTAACTGTTTTTGCGAGAATTAACTATAGAGCGTTTACTTAAGATGAGAGTGTAGGGGACAGTGACACGGTTTGTTAACAAAATACCAAATACTACCACGCATAATGTTACCATGGAAGCTTGTGTATCGTCGAGGAAAGTATTAATATTTTTCTCGTGTGAATACCTCGTGTGACACTACCTTAACTGAAATACATTTCATACGCTCTAGCTATTTGGGTTTCTTCCTTCTGTTTTTGATTTGAGAGTAGTCTTTTTTTACTTATTTTCAAAAACATTTAAAGAAACATCTTTTATACTAAATAATATAAGTATTCTTCCCGGTAGACTATTTTACAAAAATAAGGTAATAATTGGCTACCTCCACGGTGTCCATATTTGAAATTCACTCGTCCCAATAATGTTTATCCGTTCATCTATCGCCCGGTTAAAGCTTCCTCTCGAGTAGCGGAACTGTCCAATGGATAGACCTGTGAAAGACGCTATCAGCAGAACTAAGTTATTTACCTGGATAATTATGTCAGATACTACTACCCCTAATCTGCTAGTTACAGGCAACTTTCACTCTGTTTCGTATTAAGTATTAAAAATGACATGAGAACAGTGATGATTAGTCTATGATACATAATAGAGCATCCTGTAACACAAGTATTCAAGGAATATCCTTTTCAAATAAATGATTCGAGTGAAATTTTCAAATGATATTATCCCGAAAAGGAGAAGGTCAAAAAACGAAATATTAAAAAATTGGAAGCACTACTTCTAATGCTCTAAAACCTATACCTCATTTGTGTGATTTGCTCCATTCGGTTACACAGAAAAGGAACGAAATATACAGGGGACATTTGCATATTAATGCATATGATTATTTTCTCACCATGTGTTTTCTGAATGTTTGAGGAAGTAATAAAGTATGTCACGGAGCTATTAAGTCATGTCAAAACTACAGAAACAGGTACAACTTACAAAACTGACAAAAAACATTATGAACAATGCAGTGAAATTATAGCACATTCCTGTTATTAAAATTTTATCAAATATTTTGTATTAAGAGTAGAGCATGAGTTATTAAATAATGATTACCACCAAATTAAAGATCCATGTTTACATGGAGCTTCCAACTTTAAAAAAAGTGACTTTACACATTAAATACTGAGATATGAGCAATTTTATAAAAGATTGATTTTATTGGTCTCAGAACATACCAGGAATGTAATATTCCACGTATCGATGACATTTCAGCATTTCTGTATTACTCTTTCACGTACACACGTAATTTCTTCTACCTCATGTATTTCTATCTATTTATACTTCTGTTATCGAATTTAGCTCTATTGTTTTCTGCAGTGCCATAATGTCACACTGTGCATGGCGTATAAATCATGTATGTACCATAATATATTATTCAAAGAATGAGTATAAATTACATTGAATATCCAACTCGACCATGCGTAGACATTTTTTGTATTAATTAATGTCACAAAACGTTCCGACTATTGAAAACACTTTGAGTCTCTTTGGAAACTTGATTTCAGTGAGGTGTATACTATAGTATTTAATCTCATATACTATGAATATATGCGATTATTCATACAGTATGTACAGTACATTAATATAAATTACATTGAATTAATCTCGTGACATTTTGTTTTTGTGTTTTTGAAAGAGGAAACTGAATTTGGGAATATTATTTATCTTTCGTGTCCAAGTAATCACTGTACTTTGTCCTTAATCCGAAATGCATCTCTGTAAATGAGTCATTTCTTTGTTGCAATCGGAAACATGTTTTTTTTTAGGTTAAATAGTAGAACTTTTGAATGTACACTACTGATAACATAAAAGGGCCCATTTATTTTTCTAAGTCCCACGCTCTGACCAGTTTTGGATCTGTTAGGTTTGCAGCGCCTCTCTCCTCTTGCTTCCCCTTCGACAGGGGAAGTTTCGTTCGACCAATCGTAGATCTATTTGAACCGGTGATTATATTTGGAAGACTAATAGTACTGCTGGTAAATCGTAACGAGATAAAATGTTTCATTACACCGCTATTAAAGAAATATTTTGTATTTTTTTATTATACACATTTTGGACTTCTATAACAAAAATATTCTGTATATTCTTGACTTCAATAAACTTTACCATTCTCTATATTTAAACGACATCTCGAGATTCGTTGTCTCGCAAGGT
>NNCF01126098.1:578212-603872 GCA_002313205.1 Laupala kohalensis | reverse complement strand
AAGCAAGCAAGGGACGTATTCCATCAATTCCGATCAAGGGCCCTAAGACAGAGGCGTATTCAAAAAAATTTCAGCAAAAGTTCCTAGATAAGATAAAAAGTTAGCTGCGAGTTATAATACTAATAGAATGTCAATATGTTTGTAATTTAACGCAAAAAATTTACATATACAAATTATTATCGTACTATAGATTATTCTGAGTATAGTGTTTAAAAATCATAAGAATAGAAATAACACTAAATTCACGATTTATTATTACAATAAACATGCCCCTAGACAAAGCCTAGAGAACCTGTATAAGAATTTCGCCTCTACCCGAAGGAAAACCGGAGCAAAACCTGGGCCAGGATAAATCTCAGTGTTGGCACCAGTAGTAAATTTAGTGAGATTGAGAGTCTCTCTCCACACGTTACAATAGCAACGATAATGCTGAGTTTTCGACCTCCAATCTTTGCCACTCGCGCCGCCATCTTGGAAAAATGGCGACGAATTTTACCTTATCGAAATTATTTCGTTTTTGGTATCAGTTACGACCAAAATAGTTAATTCTTATTATGTTTTGACGCTTCATGGTAAACTCAAAGAAAAAATCATTATTCTCATCATATAATGAACTGGAAACTAATATCTATCATTCTACTTTCTTTGGAAGTAACAAGATAGTAAATAGGAGAAATTTGAAAATGAATAATAGTAACGCCTCAAAGTAGTACTTTGTCTTCCTTAATGTACTGAATGTAAAAATATATAGCAAGACTTTTTAGGACGTAAAAATTCAGATTTCTGTGCAGTATTACAAGAAACTGTCTCCCTTTAATTATGTAAACGTGACGCATACAATAAATTACGAGTTACTTTCAATATTTAAGATTCCAACGCAATCTCTGATAGCTCGGGAAACTGTTCAAATTATTTTACTGGATGTGATGAAATATTTAAAAAAAAGACAACGAATTTACATGTTCGCAGTCTTAAATTTACATTTTTAATCATCATCGGAACATTTTGAGCTCAATCCATGGAATCTATTGAATACTTTTAACTATGTGATGAAATTGATTCTTCTGTTGGTGACGTGAATTGTTAGACCAGTTCTGTTAAAAATTTCTACAGGTCACAGCGTAATGAAACAAAAAAAATGCAGTATGTAAATATACCTGTAGAGTTGATTAAAATTCGGAAAGTAGTTTCTCCATGGTCAATAAATCACTGACAATTTCACTGACAGTAACGTCTTCGCCTCCGCCATATACTGAGAGATACAACGTGTGTTCCAACCCTGCTCTCTAAGGCTTTCAACTGGAATCTTCCTCACCTACTTCAGACTAATGTTTTTTCGGAACTATAAGCTCCCTGGCAACCCAACATCTCTTTTTCTCAATCCCCTCTCTCAAGTGAGTGGAAGATTTAAACCTCGTCATAGAGCGTAAAATGAATTAATGAATTCCATCACTTTACTCCAAAACAACAAAACCCAAACGAATTTCCGGGTGAAATTATGAACTTAAACCTGTTCTACTTGATCAAGTTAACTTTTTTTATGGACCTTAATAAACATACATTTTTTAATATTTCCTCGTAAATATACGTAAGGCAACTTCGATTCTGATGAATCGTGTACGATCGTTCGAATTATCAGACGTCCCGCATGAATTTAGAAAATTCACACATATGTAAAATGTTCTCGATCCCCATATGTGGTGCAAGATAGAGATATTAATAATTCGCAGAATTCGTGTTCTTTACAATGAACAAAAAATTACTTTCTAATGCATCAAATTTGATTTACCTGCTTCTTTTTTTGTGTGTTCTGGTGACTATAGAGGCCGCAAAAATCTCCATTTTCGAATTATTTTTCATTTTTTTTCTCTGAAAAATCCCAACGGGTGTTAGAAAGTTGGCTACCGTGCAGACAGGAAACAGAAACCACGTATTGAGCGTTCTTTATTATTTCTGAACATGGCGGTAAATGTATTCAATGAAATAAAATTTTATAGCTTTCGAAAGAACAAAGAATTCGAATGGTCACGATGTAATTGATTTGTTATTAGGAAATGTGTGCTCGATACCACCCAATAAATCATAGTTTCCTACATTAAAGAAATCCTTGCTTTGCAATGTTGTAAACTGTTATGAGATTCCTACAACGAATGATGTTTTACTATATGTGGATACGCACATTTATTGATCAATCTAGAAATCATAAAAGTAAGAAAATATTGGTCATAGCACAACCCATAAACTATTTATCTTTTGTATGTATGGAAATGTAAGAAACGTTGAGAATGAGTGTCAATTATGAATCATATTTCAACGAACCTATTACAACATGTTGAATACATGTTCATTTTTTCTGTTTGGTTAAAAAACAGTAACAAATGTGTTTGTTTGAGAGAGAAAGTTGAATTGCGTACGTAGAAAACATGCGCGTCGTATTTGCTGAACAGTGCGCTCATTAACCCAGTGCACTGCCTTAGGGGCACCGGAATCCCACTTTTAATGATGCAACTCGTCAGGTTATTAAGTCTGTGCTTGTGATTTAATTGACATGAAACAACATTACTTTAATAAAATACCAGAGATATAAAACAGAAAAGATTTATAAGCTTCGGGATGTATCCTTTTATCGTTATTTGGGGTGCATGATTACTTATTCATTTATTTACTTACCTCTACCACAGAACATCAAAGTTCCATTTACACTAGTGGTTAAAATACAAAATGAAAAACTCGTAAACCATCATTATACATTAAAATTCCTTATATATAATATAAAACACGTATGTTGGTGGAAAGTTAACATAACACACATGCAGGAACTTTGAAAATAGTATATCATATTAAATTACATGAACTCTCATCAAATCATTAACAAAAGGAGTAAAAAGTATTTAAAAAACGCTCTACAGTCTTTCTACAAACTTCTGAAGAGAATAATTGAAATAAAGGTCACGAGAAACATAAATTCCGTTATATTTGAGACATGGTGGTATGGCTATTGTTAGTAGATGGGTCGCTTAGCTGGGTTAACCAACAACTTGGCCCATGCGGAGGGGTTAGTAGGAGTAGTTAGATTATTATTGAACTAACAGGAGGTGGATAGAGGAAGGAGGGTTCGCTTTTCTATTGTCTCAGTTATATGAACTGGGACATTCATGTTAAAAACTATTAATTTTTTCTGGCCCCAGCGGGAACTGAACCCGAGATGACTTGGTGAAGAGCAAGGACGCTACCACCTGAGTCACCAGAGGGTCTTTAGGGGACTGGGACGTGAAATAAGCCTCTCTTCATCAGTTTTCTATTCTTAACATTAAAACACTTCCTGTAATAACTGAGGGTGGCCTCAAATCCCATAAAAGTCTTTATTAAGAAAAAATTGCTCTGATTATAGTGAGATGACGATGTATTACACATGGTTTTAGCTTATATTCAGTGTTTCATAAGAAATTATGGTACGAGACCATACGCATGTGAATGTGAAGACGGTTGTCGAAAATATCTACTTCGCGAACAAGTGACGTACCTAAGAAGCTGTCCATAAATTATGTAACGCAAAAATTACCACTTTTAGCACTCCTCACCCTTTTATACGGCTCCTGTAACGATACCTGTCAGCCCTCAATAATTATTTTACACCAGTACTACCCACTCCGCCAAGAAAAGTTTTTGTTTTTGTTTGGTAAATGTTGGGACAAATGTTGATACGAGTTAATTGTTCGTTTCCCATTGCTGCCGTCACTGAGTGGCTGGGAAAATAGACTACATTGAACGACTTTAATGTTACAAGCTCCCTTTAAAATATTCCCTATAAAATGCTCCCTACGGAGTATGGGGTGTTAAAAGGGGTAATTTTTGCGTCACATAATTTATGGACGACTTCTTATGTACATCATTTGTTCGCGTAGCAGGTACTTTCAACAACAGTCTTAAAATTTCGGACATGCATATGATCTTGTTCTATACTTTCTTATGAAACTCCGAGTACAAGTTAAAACCATGTGCATAGTTTCCATACATTATAGTTCTCACTATAATCTGAACAGGGTTTTCATAATAAAGATGTTTATGGTATTTGTGGCAACCGTATTATAGGAAACTTGTTCTAATCTTAAGACTAACAAACTGAGGATAAGGAGCTTATTTCACTTACAAGTCCCCTATACATTTACAAACAGTTACTTGTCTTGCACATGTGTCTCAAATATAATGGAATTTCTTTTTCTGGTGACCTTTATTTCATTCTCTTCAGAAATTTGTGGAAAGACTGTACAGTGTTTTATTAACAGGTTTTACTTCTGCTGTTAAAGATTTGAAGTGATGTGAAATTTCATGTAATTCAATGTGACATATCACTAAGGCATTACTTTATTCTACCAAAACGCCTCCTGCCTAGGGTACCGGAAACCCCCTCCTCCCTAGGATACGATTCGTACTTTTATGGACGATCCCGTATTTGTATGATAGTCATCGGATGCCAACCATTGCAAGCAACTGTATTGCGGTCCGTAAAACGGAAGACCCGGCAGGTTTCAAACCTGCAAAAGTCAAATTCCGGCACTTGCTGGTAGGTATTTCCCCTCGTAACACCTGGGGTCCTCCTTACACCCCTCTTTACACTCTTCTTTACAGGAACATCAAATGTTCGAATGCGTCGTGTAATTTGGAATCTTCCCTTGTAGAAACAGTAGTATGTACCATTCCTTCTTGCCCTGCGGCATGTATACGCTAATAACCATTTGCATCTCCCAGCATGTTATATCTTCCATGCCTTTATGTTGGAGCAATTTTAATGGCCAGCAGTGAAGATGTCCTGTTTTTCTCTGATTTAGTTTACTTGATAGCTCAGCAATGAGTAAACACGTCTTACATTTTTGATGATTAGAATCAGGGTTGCTCATAATCAGAATAAAAGAATAAGAGCGTATTAAAATATTCCATTATTTCACATAGCAAAAATAACGAATAAAAATGTATTTTTTTATTTGATGAACAGTGATTGACGAATGACAAGTTTTTTTTAATTTCAGAAAATAAATAAAAAAAGCAAAGTTATTCTTTTAATCGACACACATTGAACGACGAATGAGAGATGTGGCATAGTGCCTAACGCATTCGCCTTCTACCTCTGGGGACACCGGTTCAAACCCGGTCCGATCCAAGTAGAATCCGAGGTGGTGGACGGAGCTGTGTTCGCGGCAGGTTTTCTCGGGGTTCCCCCGTTTTCCCTGCCCATCATTCCCAACAGTCACTCATAATCATAATCATCGCTTCAGGTAAGATGCAGCAGGAAGGGCATCCGGCACCCTAGTATTCCCCAGCCAAAACCAAATGAAGCATCATATACCCATCCCTATTCGCCGACCCCTCATGAAGTGGGAAAAGGCTGGGTTAAAGAAGAAGATCCATTNTCCGATCCAAGTAGAATCCGAGGTGGTGGACGGAGCTGTGTTCGCGGCAGGTTTTCTCGGGGTTCCCCCGTTTCCCCTGCCTATCATTCCACCACAACATTCATTCATAATCACCGCTTCAGGGGAGATGCGGTAGGAGTATTCCCCAGCAAAACCTAACGAAGCATCATATATCCATCCCCATTCGTCGACCTCACATGAAGTGAGAAAAGGCTGGGATAAAGATTCAATGACGAATAAAAAGTTATTCTTTTATTGGACAAAATTGCTTGACGTAAAGTTACGAAAAACGTTAGCGTGTGGACGTTCGCCTGAAGGCAGCAACATACTGCTGAAACGTTGTGATAATAGAAACAAATAGTCTACATTAAAAGGTCGATTTAATAATTCAACTTAATAATTGTAGACGTAAATAATGTCAATGTAAAAGATGAGTCGGAGTGTTACGTCAATTCAAGAGACTTGGATTCAAACGATTGTTTTCTTTTTTTCAAAAATTTAATACGCTTTCATATACATCATACATATTTAATATATATATTATGTAAAGTAAAATGTTTTGTTAACGATTTTAACGACTGTTACTATATTTTGGTGAGGGAGGTAACTTGAACCAAATTTTCTATTTTTCACTTATAAACTGAAATAACCATTGAACTTTTTTTTTCTTTTTTTGCGAAATAAAAATTTGAAAGGGCAAGATTGGAAAATATGTTTATTTTCATCATTTTACATTCATTGAGCATACTTCTACAACCTTCGAGCCAAATTTTATTGCTTTTTTAACATTTTCTATATTTGCATTTTTTGAAAGAGGGGATTAAAATTTAAAAAAATAATATTCGAATTCTTTGAAGTCTACAACGAATAAAAGTTCAAAACATTCGTAAAATTCGCGCACTAAGAGGTAAGAGCGAGATTCACTTTTTAGGAAAGTTCTTTTAGTGACGGAAAATTTTTTTTTCAAAATTTGTCAGAGGGGAAACTAATTTATATTCTAGGCACAACTTATGCCTTTATATGGTCAATTAGAAAATTTTAAAAAGAAACACTCGAATTTTTTGATTGTCGAAGAAATTCAATTTTTCATTGTTTTCTCTCTCCCGAATGTTATTGCGTATCCAATCTCATTCTCATTCATTTCTATGCAAAATCCACAAAACTGTCAAATTAGGATAGAGAGGGGATTTTAACAAAATTATATTACAATCTCATCTATGAAGTCCATAAAATCCGTAGTCAAAATTTGTCATTTGTGATTAGACAGAGATCTAGCAATAGACACGATTCGTTCAACATATGAATTACTGAAATCATTACTGAAATCAGTGGTTTATTCTTTTATTATTACATTTTTGAATTAGTGGTGCAAACCACTGCACATACTTTCTTATACGTTCTTCCGTCTGCAGCATAGAGTGAGAAAACATTCTGTAGTGAAAGTGTTATTTCTGGCGTGGTTTACTTTCTTGTACTTGAAAGTAAAATAAATATTCAGAATATTAATTCAAAGTATATAGAGACAAATCGACATTAAAAATATCGTCAAAGTGTTATGTAAATGTAATTTCGTTGTAGACAGAAATTGATGTATTTTCCTATCTGCAGTGAGTTTGCTGTCCTCCTATGTATTTTATCCTTTCATTTCAGTTTACCAAAAGTGTATTGTAGGTCTGCTTGGTCAATTTACACTGCTAAATATTATTGAAGCTTCTAGAAACAAGTAACTTATGTGTACGTTTAGCAGATAGAAATTACTTTACTGCGTTTATACCAAACTTTCAAACTGCTAATGCGTGCTAAAATGGCTGACAAAGTGTACGTCATGTATTAAAACTTCGTGTATTAAGTCACAAGTGTCTATGATTTTACTGATGCCATTGAGGATGGTCATCTTATTTCTCAAGTGCTTCAAAAGCTAGATTGGGTTTAGAAACTAGATTGGGTTTAGAAACATTCTTTAAATTGCAGGAATATAAACACCTAAAATATGTTATCCAAAGTCTCATTTCAAATTCGACGTATGCATGTTTCTTTATGGAAACACTTTTTTATTATTATGCCGTTAAATTATGCAAATAATATAAGTATTAACTCTAAAACGGGGTTGGATTTGATCGTTAAAAATTGAAAGTTCATTAATACATTCTGAATTGTTTGCAAACATTTTATATCACTTAAACCACTTCAGTAAATTCCTGCTCTCGGGTGCCACGATAAATGAGATGAAATTAAGATGGTGACTCCACTCATTCAAATTTTATTACGGATTGTTCATAATTTTTCATTCAATACTTGTTAGTGAAAAACTGAAGAAACTGTAGTATATTAGAATTAATCCGTATATTCAAACAATTTTCATGTCATAAAATTTTCAATAAACACTTTCCAGTGATAATTAATTTTAAGATAAATCCTCAATTAACCTTCATAATATCAACATTTACTGTACAATATAATTATTTATTAATTTTGTATGTGAATACATAAGATAATAATTACATTCTAATTATGAACAGTACAACAACAATTTACATTCGACTTAGTTATTCATTACAGCAAAAAAAGACATAACCGTTGTATAGACAAATTACTGAAAATGAGGAAGGTAAATGAGGTGTGGTTGAACACTGCCAACAAACAATTTAATGACATGAAACATGGAAGTTGGAAATATTGAAAGAATACAAAGCTTAAATTCAGGTGAGACACTGGGATGAGGTGAGACGATCCGTTCCTTCAAAGATTCATCTCGGATGGCGTTGAGTCGATGTCGAGTTGATGATTTTGAGTGGATGTGCAGTTGAGGTTGAATTGCTGACCGCTTATCACGTGGCGCTTCAACGGCGTGCCGATGCCCTCACGAGATAATCTTCAGGTTGAAAATAATTCCCCCAGCTGTCTCCTGGTACAAACTGAAGGGGAAGTCGTCGACTTGCTTGCCGAATGATGAGAGAGTACTAAATCAGATTTGATGTTGACTCCTCGGACGAGTTTGAAGAGAGCGCTGTCCACATGTCATGGCTCGCCTTTGGAGACTCGCGCGATTAGTTGGTTGGTCGAGCGATCGAGCGATCGCCTGACGTCACAGGTTAACTGTGTATCTATTGCTCGTCTGTGTCGATGGCGTGGATATTACGTAATGTCAACTTATTGTAAATTGTTCTGGCGGAGAAGTGCAGCCTCCTGGATTCCAGTATAATTAATAAATGAGTCTGTAATTAATTAATCCAGTCATATTATGTCCAAACATTTCATCCTTTTTTTAACTAAAAGGCGTAAATTTTGAAGTACCTATAAGATTTGAAGAAATTGTTCACAGAAGCTCAACAATCGAGAGGTGTCACTCAATTGGAACACAGAGCATAGCGTCCATAGATCGTTCACTTGTCTAATGACACGATATCTAAAAATGTCTCAACAACCGTATTTGTCATTTATTTTACCAAGAACAAAAGAGTGTAATTTAAATTGTTTTTATTTTTTAGAATGAAATAATAAACCATTATTTATTTATGGGTCAATCAGTATTGCTCGATTAAAAGAATAGCATTTCACTTGTCATTTATTTACGTCAAATGAAAGAATATCTTGTTATTAGTTATCAAATTTAGACGAATACAAAAATAACTTGTTCCTCGTCATTTAAAGTTTGTCGAATAAAAAAATATCTTTTTATTCGTTATTATTGACACGATAAGTAAAAGAATATATTTTTATTCGGTTTTTTTCTGCGGAGAATAGCGAATGGTTTTTCAATCTTTTATTCATAAGAATAAGAATATTGCCAACCCTGGTTAGAATACAGTCCTATTGTTGAACCACTCACTAGCTTTCCTTAAAACACATTCTGTGGAAAAACAACTTGAGTTCAATAAATGTGAGGTTAAGTAAGTTTTTTTGTATTAGTTTCATTATTTCACATCAATCATGGTCATGAGCGAAACTTGGACACAAAATGTAACATTTTTCTTTTTGGATTGGAAATAAATATGCACTGCTCCAAAAAATTAACGACACAGTAAATTCACCGCTCCGTAACTTCTATGTTTTAAAATATATCACAGTGAAATTTGGGCAGAGGAAGCTCCTATGTTTCATCAAGACGCTCCCTTACTGGGACTTCCGGCACCCATCGCGTTGGGATACCCTTGAAGTAAAGAGAAATGCAATTTTCGAGAAAACCTAAAAAAAGTATCACACTTCAAAATGTCGGGGAGAACTAGTCTCACGTATACAGACTCAATAATGTGTACTCCAGTAGTCGAGATTAAAAAACATTTCTGAAGAACTTGAAAATTTGACTCGATATTATTTGACAGTAAATTCTCGTTAAAAATACTTTTTAACGATTTTTGTACGAATATGAGTCATTTTGTTATTCTAAGTTATAAGGAAGGATGAAGCAATAATAATAAAAACTCCCTTCTGAAACCGAGTGGATTTCGCTAGTTTCCATATGGGTTCTACAAAGATTTTGAATCAGAGTGTTTTTCCCTGAGTAACCTTGAAGCGAATATCGTCAAACTGAGGGAACTGTACGGTGCATGACAACACATTTTATGACTAAAACTCTTTCTTTAAATAATACATCGCGTATTATCAATTGAAGGTGTGAAACTTACGACGCACCAAGAGAATGTCTTGAGTGGGTTATTAATGTGTAATGATGAATTGTCTTCCAAGCTAAAGCGAGCAGATTGTGTAAACTTGCGCAGACAGCTAATCGGGTTACCCTTCGCATCCATACATAAATTATCACCGCATTGTTCTGAACAGTTCTTGGAACTTCCGAATGAGTTCCATGACCTACCTTATAGAATGGTGCGGTGGGAAAGGACAGCTGTTCCGTGAACCAGCGTGTTCCTAGTATTTATTTTTATTCTACGAAAGAAATATAATACATCTACATTTAATGAAAAATAATTAGCGTAATATAATAAATGGTTGATAATGATACAAAAGCAGTTTTCTACTCAAGTATGTAATATTTTACAAGTACTTGCATCATGATAAAAGTACAGGTGTGTAATAGTTTTCCTTGCTAGTATTATTTGATTGTATTTTCAATTTTTATTTCATGGTGATGGAATAAAAGTAAACTAATAGAACAGGAACACGAATTTAATTCAATTTTGGAAAGAAGAAATCTCAAATCTGGTCAATAAATTCACATGTGAATCTAAGATGCACTTCACAGAGTAAATATATCCCGTGCCTTTTCACATATTGCTTTGGATTATGCTGGACCATTCTCCGTGAAGGCCAGCTTGCTTCGCTCAAAGAGCACATTAAAATGCTATGTAGCAATCTTTGTCTGTCTTGTTACAAAAATGGTTCATTTTGAGATAGTAACTTCTCTCACCACCACAGATATTTTACTGACATTCACTAGATTAATTGCAAGACGAGGTTGTCCTGAAGTAATATATAGTGATAACCAGACTGCCTTTCATGGGAGTAAGAATTATATGAGGGACTTAGAAGCGTTTCTATTAAATGAACAAACTCAAGATGACATCCAGAACTTTCTTTCCATAAGAAATGTCACATGGAATTTCCATATTCCCAAAGCCCCTTTTCGAAATGCACTGGCAGAATGCAGTGTAAAAGCTTTGAAATACTACCTTCGTAGAAACTTAGGTAGTCAAATTATTAATTTCATGCACTTCAGCACAATTATCACATCAGCAGAAGCATTCTTGAACTCGAGGCCGTTGTGTTCAAATTCTGCTGACCCAAATGACATAAATATTTTAACTCCCTGTCACTTATATACAGGATATGGGTTATACCATTATGCCTTTGAAAGTAACTTTTCTCATCCTCTCGACAATTCTTCTCACTTTCAATCGCTAAACAAAATCCTCCACGTTGTTTGGAACAAGTGGAAAAAACATTATCTTCTATCACTTCAACGACGAACAAAATGGAAGGTACTAGAAACACCTTTACAAATTGGTGACCTAGTATATTTAACTGATAACACATCTCCTTTGCACTGGGAATTAGCTAGAATCATTAACGTTTTTCCTGATGCAAATAATGTAATTAGATCAGTGGAGATCAAAACCTCTCGTGGTGCATTTAAAAGAGCAGTACAATCTTTATGCCCACTCCCTTCAAATACACATACAGAACGCAGCCCGAAATGAAACCTCAGGGTACATATGGTGTATTCATAATCTTTTTATCTACTTTTCAATTCCATCACCTCATCACATTATTTTCACTACCTCTATTACTCTTCATACTTACACTACCAAAGATGCACAAGATATTTCAACTCGACATATTATAATGATAATTTGAGTTACAAAGATAATCAAATTATGTGGCCATAAAATCCATTCAATGGTAATGGTAAAATTAACTGATACATGTTTCCCATTATATTTTATGTTCATGTATTTTGTTCACTGTTTCAGTTTTCAGAAGCCTACCAAATTTTGAGTAAGCAAACGTTACTCCTGAAACATTATTTAAGCCCTTCGGGTGTAAGGGCTCAGAATGTATAGATTTTTTCACAGGAAATTATCAGCACATGTCTGTTCTATGTACATATAATTGAGATAATGGCTCAGAAAATTAGTCATTTACCATCAGTAGCATTGTTAATTATGTATCATACTGCCAATTTACTGGTGAACAAGTAATTGAGAAGAGTTTGAGTATTGACATTGAATTGTAATGTCTATTGCTCCCTTATATTTTTTTCTATGTTACTTAATCTTATCTATCCTTTGTACCTAATTGATGTTTGTTATTCAATTACTCTATCATATATGTCTAAGAAAGACATAATGAGAGTTGTCTCTCATCATTCTTTTTTTTTCCTTTAAATCAACAAGTGTTATGATTTGTACTCAAAGATGTAGTACTATTTATGTAAATCTCATGTTGTATGTAATCACAGTAGTCAACATCCTGCTATGGACTGGGTTATATAGAAATNAGATCAATCTCTACCTTTATGTGTCGGTACAATTTCGGCACTTTTTAGAGTATTAGGCCATATTGTTTCTTTAATTGACAAATTGATTATGTATTTTAAAGTGTTACAGTATGGAGGGTGTTCAGACATTTTTTTATAAGCTCTCATTAAACAAGTGAGTCGTCACTCCTAATCGACTTAGCAGAATGTCACATCGATTCATCGAATGAAATTGGCAACAGCGCACTAGTTTCAAACTATATAAGCCACATGGCCTCTTCACTTCTCGGCTCTACTTCTAAACGAGATACAGTTCTAGTACACGAATACTATGATTACTACTATTAAGAGGCGAGATCAGAAGTTTAGCCTCTTATCAGTTCGAACTCTTTACTGTCGGCGCCAAACCGACATATATTTTTCTTGTTGAACTCTTCACAATAAGGATTACTACGTTCGAACACATCGCATCGCTACTTCTTCACGTCGCCAAGCCGACATTTTCTCGCAAGATCGAGCTTATAATTGCACCTCAGAAGATACGTGCAACCAGAGGTTTACTACTCATCAACCTCTTCTCTGTCAATACGTCACCCATCCGGATCAACCCTACAACAGCTTCAACCAACTGGTTTCCAGGATCATCATATCATCATGTCAGATCTAGGAAATCAGTATTGCATTATTATTTCTCATCATGTCATTAAATCATTTTAACGTTGTTAACTATTAACTTTCATCTCTCCCCCTCACCCACCATCATTTTGCATTTTTACAATCATTTCATTCTTGTGCAGGTAAGATTGAACTTGTCTGTGCAAGAGACAAAGCGAGTTTTTCAAGTTTTATACTGACAGTTATCATCAGTACACGTACCAACTCATCTCTTTTTATTTTGGTCAGTAATGTGTGAAATTTACAGGAAAGCAGAAGAAATTAAAAGGAATATGACGTGTCTCACGAGCAAGACTACGAGATACAGTCTTTACGTGTGAGAGAAATTATCGACAATGCGGGTCCTCTGCAATTATTGTATCGATTTTCATTCGAAAAGTTTCATAATGAACAAATGAAATTGTTTAATTGAATTTGCTTTGTTTATGTCAGTCAAGATAGACTCTCAAAAAATCGGGACTCCATATGATTTTAGACTCAAAGACACGCAATAATTCTTTTTTCAGATATTTCTTGTTGAATTTTGCGATGGTCAAAATACTTGCTGTTGCTCAAGACGGGAAAAAGAAAGGTTCATAAAACAATATAATGTACAACCGCTTTTAAAAGACGATTGGTCATTGAGATCACAAGCACGCCCCCCTGCACGCAAGAGAATTGGATTGAAGACATGGATTTATTTAAGGAAATTTGGTACATTTAGCACAAAATGGAACTCATAAACGATTTCATGAAACTCGCAAATTCAGTTGACACAAAATTCATAATCAATGTGCTCATATTTCGTGATTTCCTTCAAGAACAATCAATCAACGTAAAATGTTATTCTCAAGTATTGTCGAACTTCCAAACATGAAGCTTGAAAATTTTTGGTGGTGCTAATCTCCTCTGTTTCCACAGACTTGTAGAGAATTCCGCAAGGCTATTACACGTATTGCAGTTTTCATCAACAGTTCTCTTCCAATAATGTCCTCTACTCGCATATCAAATTGAAGTACCGAGCACAGCTAGACATCGAAAGTGATATGAGAAGTGCAGAACACAAACAAAAAAATACAGAATCTTTCCTGAAACAAATGTTATCAGTCCTATCACTGATGGCAAAAACACTCATGTAAAGGAAAACCACGTTTTATGATTCAACGAGAAAACAGCATTTCCAAAACAAATAATACTAATTTGTATAAAATAAAGTTATATTTGTTTCATAACATGCACAATACATTTTTAATTATTGTAACCTAAATGGGAAACAACTTCAATAAAATATTGTGGGGTGACGTGACCTTCAACAAGTCTCCCAGAGGCAGTATATGTCCTAAAAGATTGAGAACCCTCACTTAATTTAGAGAGTAGAAAGTAACTAAAGACTTTTTTTTTTTCATTTTCATTGTATGCAACTCCCAGTTTTTCGACCGTTCTGTCATTACCTGGAATTGTCGCTGCTTTTTCTTGCTCAATTGATTAAATCTCTATTCTTGAATTGTCACTCTCGTTTTCCTCTTTCGTCCTGTTTCCGGTTGTTTTCCTTCTCCTCATTAGATATGTTTCCAAATCGCTGTGTCTCTCATCGTCGTTTTTTCCCGCGCACCCACCTTGTTGTTCATTCGGCTGCTTTTCCTATTCTTGTGGGGGGACCTGCGTAGCCGCTGTTCCCACCTCTGTGAGAGCTCATTCACTATGTAGACTTGTATGCCTTTCGATTGTCATAATAGTCATTACTTTTCCTTATCTCTAGTAACTATAGACAATGTGAAATGATCCAAGTAACGCAACGCTGTATTGTTTCAATGATCAATCCCCTCTCCACCAACTGCATTCCATTGCAGGATAAGCATGCCGCAAGCAACATTACTAATTGATACGCAATGCATGGAATGACCTACGCGACATAATACATTTGCGCTGCAGGCAATTGCATGCCTGCGGATCGCACATATTTTATTACGAGCAATAGTTGGTTGTGAGGGGAGGGAAAAAAAACATTACGAAATTACATATCCTACGAAAAGCATTTTAAGCTGTTCATTGATTATAGTATACACACCATATTGACTATCTCCTTTGACATCAATAAAAATGGAACATGGAATAATATACTCGATCAACCTAAAAAGTTTGTCTTGAGATTTTCACATCTCAGGTACTTCATTGAAAAATATACTTTGGTCCAGAGAATTTTAAATTTAAACTATAACATTCACGCAATGAAAACTATCAAGCGTCAGAATACTGATTTTTCTTATCTTATTACGAAAGTTAAATTACGTTCACAACAAATATTTACTTCAGCAGCTGTTCAGAAAGGAATCAATGAAATAGTCCATCAGTTTTTCGTAATCCTTTTTTCATAGTTCAGGGCGACCCGTGGCGTAGTGCCTAGCATACTCGCCCTCTATCTCTGTCCGATTTAAGTAGAACAGTACAAGCGGTGTTCACGGCAGGTCTTCTCGGGGTTCTCCCGCCTCCCCTGCCTATCATTCCACCACAACATTCGCCATTCATTCATCACCCGCCTTGGGGATTCGGCACCTTGGTAATTTCCCCGCCACATCAAAGGAGGAGACAGGAAAGAAGAAAACTTTGAAACATGAAAGAAATCCTATAAATAAACCCTCCAAACTCAATAAGAAAACGGGATATCTGGTTTTCTTCATATCTAAGTAAATGACAACGGTAAATTCGTCATGGATTTCTAACTCGTTTAATCCACGTATTCTAATGGCAAACAGTAATATCTGTCTTCGATGAAATGTTAGAATTCTGATAGAGCAGTACATTGAGTTTGGGTGTATATTGCACAACTATGTCTATTCATTACTGTCAATAATACAAAAAAAGTTTATAATTGCAATATTTTACATTTCTCGCAGTTTTCCCCCTGAACACCATGCAAACTTCCAAAATTTTAAGACCTTACTTCAGTATTAGAAAAATGGGATCACAGAAACTGTCTACATTCCTGGTATGAGAATTCTCTGGACCAAATAAATAAACTTTATTGTAAAATAAAAGTTCGACAATGATAAAATATTAAAATAAAATTTTGTTCCTTATAAAAATATTTTCAAAACAGCATTCTTATTTTCGGTTTGAACTGCGTTATATGAGCTGTCTTCATTGACCCTAAAAATGGAATATTAAAATAAAATATACATAGTAAGGTTGAATATACGAAATATTTATATCTTTTTTAAATAAAATGTTGGAAACATGAAGAACCAAAGTACACCTTTTTTGCAAAGTGACAGGATGCCTCACTAGTTTTCCCTCGCTAAAACTCCACAAAAAGAAGATTAATGAACAAACTTTTCTCGTCAGAGCATGTCTAGTACACTATTGTTATTTTAATAAACAGTTCATTTCTGTTTAATTAGCTTCTCATTATTAAACTTCGCACGAAATTAACTCAGCCGAACTGATTCACTGTCAGAATGATATCGAAATTACTTCTCTAAAACAACGCGTCATACAGATATCTTCAAAATAGATTTTGTGCCTCTACACAACTAAGTTGTGTAATTAAAGAAGCAAATAACCAGAGTCTTAAAGCCAGAGTATTAAAGAGCAAATAACACACAATAGCTCCAGAAGAATACTTAATAATCAAGTTAATGATTATATTAATTTCTGTTAACGATGATTTGCAGTGTAACTACACAGAAAACGGCATTTTAGTCCAAACCTGAATACATATTAAGTCTTGTTTTTACCTTCTTATTTACATCATAGAACGTTGAAAATTGTTCATGGATTATTTTGAAACTTTTTGTGTAAAGGTCATCTGAACGTCCAGTGTAATTCTTTTAAACCTAGCACTTTTAAATTTATTATTGAATGACACCTTGACAGGAGTCTCTTTCTTCTATCCTATTTGATGGTCTGAAAAGTTTGCATTTTATCACGCTGTATTAATACAAATCCTGTAACAGTCATTTTGTGGTTCTTTGTTAATGTATATTTATTTATTTATTCATTCGCAGACTATTTTTTTTATCCTGAAAATTTATTCTACAATTTTAATTAAATATTCATTGATAGAGTTAAATTATTTGTCATTTGATTCTCATATGTAACAAAGAAAAATATTATTAGTAATATTTAAATTACTAACTGAAGTAGTGATGAAAGGAAACAAAGACTACCCGAACTAGTGATGTTACTCACAAAATATGGTATTTAAATCTCCAATTTTACTCTTATTTCTCCCGTTATGTTTCATTTTATCAGATTATCGCTATTGAACATTTGTGGTTCATTGTGATGTTGTTATAAAATAATTGAAATCTACGCTTAAAATGATGAAAAATGACACCAAACACGACCTTACTGAAATCAAATGCTCATTTCACTATTAGTCCAGTAATTAGTTGACGAATAGAAGCATGTCAAAAAAAATAATTTTTTTTCCCTTTCAACATTATTTTAGTTTTTCACCTATACCTTTAAAACAACGCATTTTTAGAACAAAATATTCTTGAAGAGAAAAAAATGTACATTGAATTTCTAACAAATTACATTCTGTACCGTTCTGTCTTCAGACGAACGGAAAATGCTCAAGAGCGTGATTAAATTGACAAAATTCTACAATGGATTTCATTGAATTTAACTTCAGAATTACAAACTTTTAGAAAATGTCTTCATACGAAAATGAACTACATTAAACGTCCTGCAAAACGCGTTATCCTGGATATCTTTTTCCTCACAATCTGTTTATCCTATTCTGTGTGTGGAAGTTTTGTACATATCTATGTTGAAGAATCAGTACGTATTATTTAATTGTATCAAATAGGGAAGTTCTAATTGTTTGATATGATGAACCAAAATTTTCGTCCTCGACCGAAGTACCAGAAATAAACAAATAAACAAACAAACAAACAAACAGAAAAATTTCACAATTCTCAGTTTGCATGGATTTTAACTTTGAGGCAATGGGTTTTAGAAATAAAATGCTATGTCATTTTTTTCAATTCTGTGAATTTACAAGAGCTAAATACCGGAACTCGAACCATATTTGGACCACAGACACTACGCAAGGAAAAAAGTACTCGTTGACTCTACTACATAGATGTGCATTGAGGTCCAACGCGCACATGCGGATAAACAGATCGTCAGAAAAAAATACTCTCAAAAATACACTTTGTTGGACGTTAAATTAATTTCATTTTCGTATAAGAACACTTTCTCTAAAAGAAAATAGTTCTCAAGTTATAAACAAAATACGGGAAAGATACGTTCTTTGATCCATTGTACAGTCGCGCTCTTAAGCCTTATCCGTTCGTCTGACGACTAAATTATACACAAGAAAATTTGTTGGAAATTTAATATTACATTATTTAAGTACAGTGGTGTTTCGTTCTAAAAATGTATTATCAAGTTATAAGCGGAAAACTGAAGAAAAAGCATTTTAGACAATCTTATTAATTTATTTCTGTTTGAGTTTATTGTTAAAATCAGAGCCTGCAGCTTCGTTCTTCCCCCTCATTTCTTGTTTTCCTGGTAATTTTTTAAATTAAAAATTATCGAGCTGCTGCTAAAAAGAATAAATTTTATTTGAACATGAATAAAATCTTTATAATATTAGAGAAACATCTGATATATTTTATACAAAATAGCTGACAACAATAAAATTTAACACATACTAGAATGTTTTCTCTCTCAGAAACATACAGTGACTGGATTTGGAAACTTAAATCCATTATTCAGAGAATTACTTGAGAATTCTAGAATTCAAAGTTTCCAAACATCAGTGGTGTGGAATTTTTTTATACAATTTGTTCTTATATATTCTTATAACATCCTTATATTATATATTTTTTGTTCCAATATTTCTTAATTTTATGTGTCGACTTCCGAAAACATGTGAGCAATGGCTCTCTTGTAGTCAAAACCCGCACATACATTACTAACAACATAAATTCAACAATATATGAGGAATTCATGAGAAAACACCCTAATTATGAAGATAAAAGAACTTTCATGGTTGAAAAAAATATTTTGACGAAAAATCGAAGTTAAATCTAAACTTTCTTATCGGCTAACCCTTTTATTTTTGACATTGAGAAGAATAACCAAACCTGCTGTTACAAAGATGTCTTATTGTTTCATTCGTATCATAAACTGCATAAAAAGCACATTTCATGATTTAGAGGTAAATAAATATTGTGTCAGAAATAAAACCGGAGCCAAAAAGTTTTCCAATGCCTAAGTGTTTGGTTCTAAAACCCGTAGTGCCGAACGTAGGTGCACTGTCTAGAACCAACGTATTTACTCTAGTACGATACTCAAAATAGTTTTCCTTTCAATCATATGTTTCATGAAAGCATCAAGAAAATTATATTTGAGATTCTACGCACATTTTTCTCGGAATCAGAGATTCTCAAAACTGATATATTCGTCAAAATTTCGCGACCGTTTATTTTTCACGGTTACATTACTTCTTATATACTATGTTAACAGAAGCTTAAAACTCAGTAATGTCATAAATAAGTCGTGTTTGTGTTCATTTTTATTGGAATTATGTGTAGAATTCAAAAAATTTAAGATAATGGGAATAAAAATAAAAATGTTTAATTGATAGCACATTAAATAACTCTCCAGTAAGTGACTCATGATATCCATTAGCGGCAGGTAGGTGGGTTGGCAGGAGGGTGGGCGGCGGGCGGCAAGCCATTAGAGCAGATAGAATCTGTCGAGTTTGATGGTACCCAAAATTTTTAATCCCTCGCCCGACTTTCTGACCATCAGTAACTGTCGAGTTTAAGAACTCCAAAAAAAAACAAAAAAACAAGGAAAATCTGGATTTGTTCAGCAAATTAACGCGGAAATTTATGTTGACATCGTCTTTATTTAGATGCATGAAATCTTAAAATACAACACATGAAATCTATTGTATATAATTATAACATTATGGATTAATATTTTATTTATTCTTCCAATATTCATGATTGGAGCAATTTGAGACGAAGGATTCTACGTAATAGAAATATGGATATCACCTGAGAATGACTACGTCTTGATGCAAATATGAATGCTTTGAAACCGTTAACAATGCAGTAAAGATTTGAAGCCAATAGCAATAGTATTTTCCTTGCTTCAGAATAATATTGAAATATAATTCTACGAATTCTGTAGTCCCAACCTGGACCGGGTTTTTCTCCAGTTTTCCTTCGGGTAGAGGCGGATTTTTTAAAGATGTTCTCTAGATTCGTGTCTAGGGCGGCGTATATTGAAACAATAAATCTTGAATTTTGTAGTATTTTAATACTTACGATTTGTAAACACTATTTTCCGAATAATATATAGTTCGATAATAATTCCACTTGTGAAATAAATTTTTCCTGTTAAATTACAAATTTATTGCTGCTGAAATTTTTCAATGCGCCTCTGCATTTGGGCCCTTGATTGGAATTGATGGGATGGTTTCTAGCTTGCTTTCGGAGAGTAAATTAGTTTATTATCCTCCACGTGATTATACGCAGTTTGTACTACTTTTTCGACAATTATTTATTTACTTGAAGGTGATGACCCTCTTTGAATCGGAGTCTCACAATGTGAGTATATTACTCTCGTCTAATAATAATATGGGATTAATCTTTCCTTTGAGCTTGGATTCCAAGTCCGTATGTGCTGTGTTGTGTGATTGGAGGATGCTCTATCACATATCACGCTTTTTGACGGTCCTTTATCGCAGCTGCTCCTCCTGCTCCAATTACTTGTCTCTCTTCGCGGAGCAGAGCACAGCACACCCTCGCAACCTCTGCCCATCCATCCCTTCCTGGATGAGGACGGCGCAGAGGCAGATCCCGTCTCACCCTTACTTTCCGTCTCTTTGACCTCAATGACCTTTTGCTCTCCCCTTCATCCACAGCGGTGACATCGAGAGCAGGGGTGTCCGTAAAAGAACCCAGAAGCACATCATCAATATTATTTCATTTATTCAATTAAAAAATAACATATTATACAATTAAAAAGCTTTTAATTAATTTTATAAGAGATTCCTAAGTTTTCAGGAAGTATTTTCTTAAAACAAAAAAAAACAAAAATACATTTTACACATTTTGGGCAGAAATTAATAGTTTCAATGTTGCACCCACTTAACTAACTATAGTGCCAATCACTAAAGCCTCAATACGAGAACAGACAAAAGTCTATTTCTCATCAAATATTTCTTTTTAAATTATTCTTTTAAATACTCGTATTAAAGACGTAAATTTGTCTTGTATTTTGTCACGTCACGTCATTGCTCTAGTACTTTCAAAATAACTAATTAAATTTCAAAACTTCGTATTTTCCCGCATGCTAGTATTGTGTCTTATTATTAATATTACTTTAGTTTTATCTGAACTCAACCTTGACTCGGTTATGTACATTAAATCCTTAGCCCCATCCTGCTCCTGGCACTTCTCCGGTTTTCCTTCAGGTAGAGGCGTATTCTTTTTGTTTACAGGTTCTCTAGGGTCTTGCTTAGGGACGGAGATCTATTGTAATAATTACTCTCGAATTTAGTGGTATTTTAATAGTTACGATTTACAAAGAATACTTTCCGAATAATCTATAGTCAATAATTTTATGTACTTGTAAAATAACGTTTTTGTCTTTTATCAAATATGAATTTGTTGAAACTATAACATGTAGATAACTTCTTTTATTCTTATCTCAGGAGTGTGCTGAAATGTTAAATCCGCCTCTGCCCTTGAGCCTTTGATCGGAATTGATGGGATGGTCCCTTGTAACGCATTTTATACAATTAATCTATTTATAACAATAAAATAAATTTGTACGTGGTATTCCATCGATACACAGTCGCTAAAGTCCCTGCGAGTGTGAAAGGCTTGAAAGAGTAAGAAGTCAAAGAAAATTATTGAATTATGCTACGAAGTGGAAAAATTGCTGGTGAATGGTGAGTGAAGGGATGCCATCAAAGGAACTGGATGAACTATATACGACACCTTGAAGATGTTTTAAAATATATCATTCAAAGTTTCTTTATTTTCCAAAACATAAGATTATTTTGGAGTTGATTTGGTTTTCTAGACATTTTTGTATTGCAAGAAAATGGCAATGTCGTGACTCCTCTCTTAATCAGGTGATACGTCGATAGAGCTACTGAAGTCGCCGGAGAACATAATATATCGATAGTTTGGCAACTGTCGAGAGATCAAGGTCTGATGGTGGACTGGGATCAGCGGCAGGGCAGAGGCGACAGCTGGCTCCCGGGAAAGAGCATGACTGGCGGTCGGATTGTCGCAAGTCGCCAGAGAGGGAGTAGGAGAGTTTACAGGCTTGACTTCAACAGAAGCCTCTCGAGAAGGGGCTAGTTGTGGAAAGCAGAGATGATGATCGTACCCGCTCAGCAGACTTGGCGACTGTTCATTTCTTTGTCGATGTGATTAATAATTCACATGAGCATCCATTATGCCGGAACCAAGAGACGTTAGCTGCGTCAGCGAGGTCGATAATCCACGTGGTTCCTTGTTTATTATCATTCTGTGACATATAATATTCATAAAATATATGTGATTAATGTATTATTGTTGGCATCAGTGACTTCGAAATAAGAAATTTCAATACTCACTGATATATACACGTCATGAAAGAACCTTAATCACCTTTACGACTCTCTCAGAAGACAATTCTCAATATTTGAGCTCCACACAATCATAAACCTGGGTACGTGAACCTTGTCAGTGGCTAAATAGCACGTAGAGCCCTATCGGAGAGTTAGCAACCCATCCTTTTCGTTACGAGATATTCAATCTATTTGTGTCAAGAACTTAATTTACATAATTTCCTGCAAATATAGAAATAAGATTTCTATTATGTATCGAAAACTGCGCAAGAGTTTGTTTTTCTTGGCAGTTTCATTGTTTTGCTATAATGCATTACTTTCCCACAAGAAAAGACCGTGGCTACGTGGATTTCGGTATTTTCTCCATATAACGTAAAATTCTACAAGAAAAAATATATTTTTTCTTGTAGAATATATAGAAATTTAAAAATTGATCGACAGAGAAAACAATACATAGCGTCAAAATTTCATGACGACAGTTTAAATGTTATTCACATATATTTTTTTTATAATTTACACTCATATCTATATAAAATAGCACTGGATTTTTCCAAGACTAATTTTCTTTTACTATCTATCTATAAATTGTATCTATAAAATCTATCAATAAATTGTAAGATAAAAATAATTTTACTTACTGGTTTCTTCAGTATTAACCTAACCCACATACCATTCATAAATATTGTTATACAACCAATAATTAATAAATATTTATTCACTCATTCGGCAAGTACTTACGATCACTGACCGATGAAATTAATTGATATTTACTTTTCCGAACATTTCGCGCGACAAGATTTTTGAAGACATATAATTCGACGTAAAATATTAAATAATTTTCAGCGATAAAGATAGAAAGTACGTTTATTTTTATTAGGATATACCAACGAGAAATAAGTATGGAAGAATTAGAATTTGGCATTGCATTACCTTAATACAAACCTACATTTATTTTATTCGGTTTAATATATGGTGTAAATAAAAAGAGATTTTTATTTATTTTTTTATTCTGATATCAGTTTCAGACGAAATATCTCATTGCATTGGAGATAGTAGAAAATTACATCAGTGAAATAATTCATATCGTCTCTTACGTTATTCAATGTAGAAGATTCGAGAACTAAATCAGAATTCGTATATTTTCACAGACGTTCACTCGCATTGTTACTATGATTAATTTCACTGGTCTTGAAAATATTATATTTGTAATCAGTAGGTTGCATAAATAGCATAGAATAAAGATTAACTTGCTAGGGAAATGATGAACTGAGAAGCGTATAGCCTAATCAAATGACTTTTGGAAGCGTTCATTAAACATTTTAAATACGTAATATATTCCTCCAACATGGATTTGACCATTTAACGAGGATTACTCTCCATTTTATCCCAGGTAAGGTAAGTCGAGGCAGCCGAGTCACTCTGCTTGCAGCTTCGAGATCACGAAGACGACGTCCACTGACAATAAACTGATTGTACATAAAGAGGACCTAATCTCCGTAGAGATCTCTAACCGTTGGCCGCAAGCGCGCTGACTCAGCCGTCTCAACTTCGTTTCGCCTCGGGTACAACCGCTAACCAGAATTTTATCACTAGTAGGGACATTGATCGTGGAACCATGAGTCCATGGGACCTGTGAGTTACGAAACCACTGAATCAGTTGAACGGAAGAGGTTTCCATTTAGCCAAGTAAGAATCTATAGTAATATCAAATCAAGAATTTAGAATTCACTTGCTATGTTTCATAAATTACGTAACTTACTCCGGGAATTGGAGGTTACAGAAATCGTTACACTGCGTCACGTGTTACTCTTGGTGTTACGTTCACTAATTTTTATAGGAAGCTTATAATCTCTACGTGTGTGACTAATCTATGTAGCCAACCACTCCACGAGAACACAGAGAGCAATGAGGAACGAACAGTTAAGTCGGTGTATCACAATTTGTATGTACATTATTCGGAAAGTAGAAATAAAGAATTTTTCGGATCTGGATTGTGCTAGCGTAACGTAATTATTGGAGGCATGAGGTATCGGTGCGTATCTACTTCAGGTGCGCAATAGAGGGAGGAAGGGTGTAAGGTATTAGTTAGTTTTGTGATACATAATTTATGGACGACTCCTTACGGTGAACGCATTCAAAATAACTATGTGCACAAGAAATAAAAGAATGATTCATGAACGCTTCCAAAAGTAATTGGGCTAGAAGAAATGTTTCCCCAATTTATTATAACCTGAGTAATCTTTGTTTGATGATATTTTTGGCATAAATTTATTACCCTTAATATAACATCTTCAATACAAGTAAAATCAATGCCATTAACAGGGTGTGTGAACTACCATGAATAGATTTGACTGCCGATTTGAATCACCTGCTAGTTGAAAATAGTAAAAGAGACGATAAAAATTATTTCACAGACGTAATTTTCCACAATCCTCAATACGCTGAGATATGTATTGTCTCGTACTGGCATCGCAAAATCAAAAGTCTGATCAAAGTTTCTTCTATCCAAAACAGTCGGATTTCACACAAGTGGACAAAGACGTTCTAGGAGAAACTCAGAAAAATACATGTTAATCACATGTAAATTATCTTTATTAATATATTTTATTTTCTTCTCAATGTATTTTTACATTTACATACTTGAAAGATTATTGGCCACAATCATGAATTGAGAAAAGAATTCTTGTGGTTAGGTCTGAAAATATATTTAAGAAAATCAAGGAAATATGTTTATCTTGCAATTTAGTCATAATAATGCTGGGTGTAGAGCGCCATTTTGCGTCCTATGTGTTTCTATCTTCATAGAGATGGTTTATTTGATATGAGGCTGGATAATTTTGTTTCTATTGAGTCCTAAGGATGACTAAAATAAATAGTCGAAAAGTTGGCATTGCGAAAAATTAAAAAAAAAATTTTCTCACCTAAGTCCAAGAAACTTATTTCTACATTTCTATTTAACCATGAGTTTTATTATTCTGGTATTCTACGCCACGTGTGTCCCCCAGCTGGAGTGAGTTTAGCCCTGAAGGAGTGCGAGCGGAGCAATTTGGCGAGCGGGCGAAGGGCATGAAG
>NNCF01126098.1:551989-573403 GCA_002313205.1 Laupala kohalensis | reverse complement strand
ATAATTTATTGTCAAAAGAGCTTTTACAAACTGCTTATGACCACGTTGAGGACAATAAAGTAATTTATGCGACGAATATACAATAAACTAATAAACACAGTGCGTTTCCGTTCATGTTTTGTTTTCTTACGTTGAATTTCTCGAGGCAATGTAAGATGACTTTGAGAATAGCTGCTTACAGACGGAGTCAAGAAAGTTCGCAGTTTACATTACTTCCCTTATCAATAAATTGTGTTACAAATTTGGTTGTATTAATCAGAAACTAATATTTAAAAAACTTACTTGTAAAGTAATTTAAGTACGAATATAAGGTGAATTAGCTTTTTGAATGATTTGTCTAAAATTATCCGGCAAAACTAACTAAAAAGGGGTCTACATGACAAACACGGTGCGCTCGAGTGTTTTGTGTCCTTGGGTGTTTGTAAGTAAAATAGCACTGATAAAAATTGGTAAATCAACGTTGAAAAATAAATTCTAAAAGAAGAAGTTCTCTCTTTTAGTATTTTTGAACGCTCTTTTCTTTCTAATTTTTCAAAATATTTATTTTCTCGTGCTTTATAATTTTACCAAAAATGTTGAAAATATAATTATTTCTAAAGACAAGGAAAAACTCTTTAACAGAAGGTGATGTACTTGATACAAACACGCGAAGGTCCGCTAAACGTCCAACGAATACTGTTTATATTTGATATCACTCCATGACTCATCAAGGACAGTGCTGCTGGAAGTTCCCTCGATAAAACAAGTACAAGGAAAAACACTTAAAATAAAAATATTAAAAGCGGTTTGTTTCGAAACACACTTAATCTATTAATGTGACGTAAATACAACTCATTTGTATGGAGTAATCTATTTTTCTTCTTTAGACATTTAACAGCTTATTTTACAATTTGTGTAGTTACGTTTTGAAATTATAAAAAAATCTGAGTTTTGACAGTAGATGAGAGTTGTATCAACAATTTTATTATGGATATTAGATGTTTAAAATAAATTAAATAAAAATAATAATAAATGTTTAAATCAAATGCATAGAGTAATTAAAAAAATTCTTAGCGTATTGTACATAATTTCACAGGATCTGAATTAGTTAATGTAATATGAATAACATTATTCACTAAATTTTAAAAAAATATTTCACGCATTTTGGAACGGTATTTTAATTTTTGAAATTTAATATACTCTATCATTTATTTTAAATTTGAATTTCCATTTTTTTATCACGGAAAAGATAAATGACTATACCGCACCGTCACCGAAAGAGTGGATCGAAAGTTNATTTGAATTTCCATTTTTTATCACGGAAAAGATAAATGACTATGCCGCACCGTCACCGAAAGAGTGGATGGGTTGTATCGTGAATTATCGAAGAAGAACCAACCACGCAATGAACAGGGCATGGAGACTATTCTGGTTCCTGGTATACTCAAAATTGCTTTGACTAAACAACGATACAGAGTTCATATGCAACGCAGGAGACATCAGAACTTGTCCCTTGTATGGAACGAAAAGGAGGATGAAAATAAGGGAAAACAGGAACCCCGAATACACCAAATATTGAAGAACAAAATAAAACACGAAGGTTTCAAAGAATTAGTTTGTGAAATAGCGACAATTCAGCAGACAACAGAAAATATCAATATAGGAGTAGATGTTTATTCTTATCGTGTAATTCTGTAATTGAAAATAATTTCTATACGTTCTCTTAGTTCTCGGTATGATTTTATCCGTAAAGGAATATTACAACGCGAATAGATCGCTGTAATAGAACAAAGTACATAGAATTAATAAAAGAAAATTAAAAGAAAAACGCGCAGAGAAAAATCATCAAAGAACTTTACCAAAGGAAATGCTATTTTTACTGTAACTATTTCTAGCACCACAGACATAATTGGAGTCGCCTCAAGCCACGACTTCGTATCCAACGCACGGCAGCAGAGAAGTTGTATAATTACTTTCTAAACGGTGAAGGCGCCACCGCAACCCATCACAGTTCTTCGCAACTTGAAACCACAACTGACGTGGTTCTGTGGAACGAGGGTAGGAGAATTTGGATAAAAGATGAAGTATTTGTTCTCAGCTTAAGTAATGTCTGATAGCGCGTGATGAGGCAATTAATGCGTGGAGAGAAATTTACGTCCAATAAATCACTGGGAAATCATATCCATAACTGAACCGAAAGCAAAAGCGAACCCAAATTAAATTTCGATTTAAGCTTCTAAACATTTCTACGATCGTTTTTCGTGAATTATGCAATGCTTTAAATAGAGTATTCAATATAAATTTGTCATTGAAAGAAGTAACATCTTTAAATATCTTCATGATAAATAGTAAAGCATTCAGCATTGTTATTATTTAGTTCTTCACTTTGTCTAATTAATTAAATACTCCATTCAGATTTTTAAGTACATAAAAACCTTTCGGAACCGATTTCGAAATGAAATGAAATCGTGAGCGAGAACCATGACCGAAGTTGACCAGGTACTTTACTCGAAACCTTTGCCAGAACTAAAATACTTCATATACCAAAATTGCAACTAAAACGTCAGTATTCATTTCATTTTGATATAATCCTTCTTAACTACAACAGTAGTGTTTTGTACCAATATTCAATAAAAATAAAGACAAATATGTGCTGGTGGTGATGAGTACGGATGTGATTATAATAGTAGAGTATTAGGGAATTGTAGCAGATAATCCTGAAATCTCACTACTCATATTTCCAAACGTTTTTGATACTTCGAGTTATGTCCAACAGAAACTCACTAAATAAAATGATTTTTTTGTAATTTCACGCAAATGTCACTCTCGGAATCATGCTGACCTCCTGTGAACCATATTTTACCCACGATATCAAACAACAAAATATTTACAAACAATATATTTCATTTTATCACTTTTACATATGGTAATCAAAATTTGCGCGAGATTTAGCGAGATTAAATGCCTTACGCTATCACATATCATCCCTGTCCTCATTACGTTTCAAGAAGGTTAAGCGGTTCGCCTAAAAATTAGTGCACTCGAGAATTTCCGCTGGAGATGTGATGACCAAACAGATTATGAGTAGAAATAAATCAGGATTTCAAGAATTCATGTCATACTTGGCGGAAACGCACTAAACTGTAAAAACATTAGTCAACTAACGTTGGATCGTTTGGTCTATTTAAATCCATTTACTTGTATATTCTTGTTCATGTTGTTTGTCTTCCATTTGTTCTTTATAATATATTTTTTCCTTGTTCCTCTAATTGTTGCTTTTGTAGCTCCTGAAGAACATAGTACTTTCCAAATAGGGAATAGTATTTGAGTTCCACTTGTATGAAGAAACTTTTGTGATTCATGTTTTTGGCAATTTACCTTAGTCGATACAAACCAAAATGAAAATTTTCAGTTACAGCATTGATGGCATTGAATTAATTTCTATTCCAACATAATCTCAGTACGATATCTTCGTACTGACATTTGCATCTTGGAATGGATTGTTTGATATCTGAAAGTTTATCTTATTCTTATGCCCTATTATCTTCATACTATGAGAATGGAGTAAAGTAATCAACCAAGAGTGGAGACGATAGTGCTAATCTAATGTATTCCCTGATATCTCACAAAAAAGTAATGCTACCTAATCAGGAAATTTCTCAGTTTGGACTAAATATTATTTCGGGTTTGCCATATAAGCCAGCTTCAACAATATGTTTTAACAGAGAAATAACAACACCAATAAAACAACAACAATAATAATAATAATTGAAAAACAAATTTTAAAGAAATTTGAGAGGAAATTGGAATTCAGTAACTAGCCTAAATACAATAACAATAGGCGAATAAAAACAATAATAAATACAAATAATATGCCNAATAGTGAATATCTGTCTCTTATACACATCTAGATGTGTATAAGAGACAGATATATATATATATAATATTCCTTTAATACTATATATTCCAAGAGATGTAATATAGAATGTATTTACGCAGCAAAACGAATACAAAATAGTGTAGTTACTTAGGAATATTAGAATATTTCATATTACGAAGAAACGATCAAGAAAAGAAGAATGTATTTTGTATTTTACTGTCAACCAAAACAGTTTATTAATTCTTATCTTCATAAGTTTAATCCTGCGTCCAAAACTTATTATAATGCCATTTATTTTCCATTTTGAGAATGGAAATATCGACTTCCCAAATTAACAAACAAAAAGTTTTAATTACTTAGGTATACTGAAAGGAGAATCGTGATACGGGATGAAGTTTAATTAAATACTTTTAGATTCAAAAACCGGTTTATTAGAAATTCTTTTATTTTCATGTAAATTTCTATGTTAGAGAAGAATAAAGTTTTAAAGCGAGTTATTCGACACAACTGCGAGGACGGACCAGTTATTTTTTCCTTTGTCTGTGCTTTATTCATAACGCGGACAAAACGAGTTTCACAAAAACGTTCTATGCATTAAACGAAAACAGAGTATGTTAATTTGCAAAGAACTGTAAATGAACATCTTAACGCCATGTTCACATATAATTTTTACTCTGTATTCAAGAATTCCACGTGTCAAACAGGACGTGTGAAGCATTCAACAAACCGGCGCATGGATATGATAAAAATAACCCAGGGCTGGATGATGTCATGCAAAACGTGACGAAACAGTTGCGACTTGTCACAACGCCACAATTCTTCATTTGCAGATCACGGAGGCGACTGTCTGTCTCAGTTGCCGCGGCGACAATTAATAACTTCTTCCTCGCTGCCATGGAGACACATAGAAAACCCACGCACTGCTCTTTCATACGCAGCACATTAGAAGCTTCATTTATTAATGTTATCAAAGTACTTACGATTCTAACTAAAAGTTGTTTTTATGTTTGGTGTTCAACCACTATGAGACAAAATAAGTAGACTTAAAAATAAAAAAGATTAAGATATATTTGAGAAATGGCTCGATAAAAGTTACCAATTATATTTCTTAATTTGAAAAATAAACAAACAATTCAAACTATCCCTGAACAGGCCCCAAAGGTGCCCAAGGGGTTTGCGGAGGGAAGAGCTTCGCAATTACTTGACCCCAGGATAAACCCTGTTACTCATTTTACAGCAGGCTGAGTAGGCCCGAGAGTCAGGTGTGATGTAAAATCCTCCCCCCACTGGGGAACGAACTCCGACCATCCAGGCAGCAACTCAGCGCTCTACCTACTGACCACGCTGACTTCAAACAAAAAATTATAAATAATTTATAAATAAATAAACAAACAATTATAAATAAATATTTTTGTATTTATTAAAATTTCTTGTAAATTGACAATAGAGAACTGAAACATTACATGAACTACTTAAGGAACTACTTCAATCATCAAGTCATCTATCCAATCATGTTTGTGGAAATCACCTTTTACTACAAGGTAAATGACTCATTTGCGCAATCCAATCCAATAGAAGAACGGTTAATGGTTACTATGGGGTATTCAGATCATTTAGCGTTCCCTGACACCTTTGACATCGGTCATATAGTATTATTTTTCTATCAAACTTTCAGCGACTGCTTTATGAAAATCGTCCAAGCACTCAGAGATCTTTGATAAAGAAGTTGAAAGGTACAACACAGCCCTTATACTCGCTGTAGTTCTCTCAATAGTTTTCAGTTTTGTCACACTTATTTTACGGGTGTTCTTGGAATTGTTTCAAAAACCATCGGATATTTAATTATTCCATTTCCAATAACTGAAAATCTAAAAAATATTTAATAAAGAGTAATTTGAAAATGTTTATACATTACGCAAAATTCTCCGGCCAATATCCATTATCTTACACAAGTAAACAGGTTACAGGACTCTATGAAAATGTAATCAGAACTATGAATAGTGCTTACCCTTGCATTAGTCAACACAGGTGGTGGTGCTAAAGCCATGGTCATACAACGTGAATCAATTCAGGATGTTCATTCTTGATAACATTGTGTTGGAGATGTAATTAAATATTATGTAATTGATGAATTCAATTCCTTTTCAGTTCAAGATAATACAAACTCTCAATAGATAAAATAAAATGAAACTCTGAATGTGTTGAGTTCCTCTCGCTTTTATTCGAAAAATAATTGGTTACAGACGGGAAATATAAATATAAAACAGTGGAATACAAATGACATCGATCACAATGTACGAAGTTAATGAGTAAAATGTAATTGGTACTCAATAAAGCACTTAAGAGAGTCAAGAGCACAGAAATAGCATAATAAATCACAAGTAAATAGTTCGCCCTCTGAACCAACTGTATCAATACAACTGCTGAAGCTCATTACGTCAGGATGTTATTGGAAAGTGATATTGGATCGTCTACGCCGATAAATACAATAATGAGCAGGATTTAACACAGGAATAATGGGCTGTGAGTCATACACCATCACGAGAAATTGGATTCAAGTATCTTTCTTAAAAAACGAAAAGGAAAAGAGGTGGAAGAACGGTTTGCATCTTTGAGAAAAAATAACATACCAACCGAGTTGACGTTGCACAAAATCAAACAAAATTGGGAAAGAATGCTGTAAATTGAGTATTTAAAATCGTCTTAAAATATGCGAAATGTAAAAACAATCAGCTAATTATAAATTACTCCCCACTTTAAGATATTTTAGACTTAACACAAAAAAAATCAGTGAACCACTTCATAGACATTTCTGTAATGACATAACTTATATTTAATATCTTCCTAGATAATATCAAGAATGCTGCGGTGTTTTGAGTTACTTGGTTCGATGGAAAACTAAAAGATTTGGAAATATCAGAAAGAGAGTAGGATTTGAGAGAATACACGTAGTGTTTGGATGTAAAAGAGCTAATCATAACTTTAGTACTTTTTCGTAATCAATATCATCACGTAATGCTTCCAAATTTGAGAAGCGATTTTACTCTCAAATGACAATACAAATTCTCAACGTGTATTTCTTGAATTGTGTGCACCTTCACAAGACCGTTCTCCACCCGTCTCATCAATGCAACCAGCACTGATGAAGGCCGCCACGCGGTCGAAAAAAAACTTAATAAATCAACTGGACAGTATGACTACATATTATTTATACTACTAAAACCGAACCTCGTTACAATTTCATTAATACATAACAATATAAAGTTTACAATCATTATATTCCTCAAAATAGTATTGAAGATAACGCAACTCTCACATGCAACTGAGAGGCGTTGCATAAACGTTTTGCGCTCATTTCCAAGAGATAAATGAATAGAAACCTCTCTTTGATCAAATACTTTTGCCTCGAGCAATTATGATCAAAGTATTAAACAATTTTTTTTTTTAGTTTTAGAGCTCGCCAACAGCTAGTACAAAAGAGCTCTCTATTAAACAATAAGCAATAGAATATAAATGCAGAAAGAAAGTGCATTTTAAAAAAGCAATCACGCAATTCACGCGAGCACTCAAATAGTTTTCATAATTGGCATTATCCCAATTACAACTTGAATGGAAATGACTCTCGAGGGAATATTTATGTGAGTCCATGAAATTCTCTTTATAAACTTCATTTTGCATCATATAAAATAATTATTGGGAAGTGGTCCAGAATTAAACACAATTTATACGGTTACTTTGGACTTCTCAATAATAATCACCTAATATGACAAACATGGTTTAAAATGTGCTCTCACAAACATATATTTAGCTTGGCTTAATATATGATTTTTGCATTTTATTAGATTTTTAGGTTAAACTAGCATTAGGAAGAATGTATTTTTGATATCAACAAGGAGTAACTGAAAACGTTTGAGGATTGAATATACAGACTGTGAAAGGATTTACTTCAGAATATTACTTTACAGTCGTAAAAAGAGGTGGTAAATTTAATCTGAAATTTTAACTCCGTTAACTCTTAATACGTTATTCATTTCGTAATTTAGTTAAAGATTTATGCCCACTTTCACCAAGTACCTTTACTACCTTAAACGAGATTCGTATCATATTAAATCGTATCAAATCCACAGGATATCGCAAATTTGTTTAATTCTTACTTCTCACAGTAGGTAAAATAACGCACTCAATATCTCCAAATCAATGTCCTCCAATTATATCCACCCACGTACCCAATTTTATGTTCACTTCTGAAACTAACGCCAGTGAAGTCATGAGAACCATAAGCTCATTAAAAAACAAACTTTCAACAGACAGATGATATACCCAAATTCATTGTTAAATTTTCGTCCCACGTTATATTTAGTCCCCTCATAAATATTTTTAATAGATCTTTATCGGAAGGTGTGTTCCCTAACATATTTAAGAGAGCTGAAGTGGAACCTTTACACAAGAAAGGAAACAAACTTATTATTGGAAATTATCGACCAAGATCTACCCTCTTTCTCAAAACTCATAGAAAAATTGTTCTATAAGCGTCTTCTAGACTTTTTATCAAAAAATAACATTCTCTCTGACGATCAACACGGTTTTAGGAAATCCTTTTCCACAACAAGCGCCACATTTTCTTTCTCAAATGATGTGTCTTTCTTGATTTATCCGTAGCATTCGATGTCAGCGATAACGAAATCCTCGTTTCCAAATTGCATACTTTAGGTATTCGTGGACTTCCATATCAATGGTTAACTTGTTATTTAAAAGATATATAACATCGAAATATCCTATACTTAAAGAAAGTACTTCAGCATTGTCTTTCAGAAAAAAGCCACTTACTTGCGGAGTTCCCCAAGGTTCAAATCTCGACCCTATACACTTTTCATTGAATGTGAACGACATGTCACCCTCCACGTCAGATTGCAAAATGGGTCTTTTTGCTAGTGACACTCTTATACTATGTAAACACACCTACGTTCAAAAAGATTTGTCTAACCTCTCGGCTTGGTTCCATGCAAATCGTCTCATTGCAAACACCGACAAAACCGTGTCTATTACATTTCACAATAGTGTCACAAAATCTTTAACCCAGTATTTCTTTAAACGGAACCAAACTAAAAACAGTTACGAATACAAAATTCTTTGGTCTCCATATTCAAGACAACCTCAAATGGAACTGTAACGTTGACAATCTTAATTCCCAATTAATCAAACTGTGTTACGCATTTCGAATCTTAGTTAACGTAGTTAGTCCACGTATATCACGTTGCGTATATTTTTCAAACGTTTACTCCCTTTTACGCTACGGCATTATCTTCTGGGGCAGTTCCCGTCAATGCATTTAACTTTCATAATTCAGAAGAGGATAGTTCGGATAATTTGTAAATTTAATCCCCGAAACTGTCTCGTTCACGAACACAATACTCGCAATAGCAATAATATTCATCGCACTAGAGTGTCAACCACTCTTTGCCAAAAAGGACCATATCATTCGGGAATCGTTCTATATAATTCCCTGCCCAAGAATATAAAAATATTATGAAATTGAATCACTTCAAATCCGCGGTTGAAAGGTACCTTCTGCACCAGTACAATGTAAAAGAATTTATTGATTTTAATAAAAGTTAAATCCGTCGTGTACTTTATCACGCCATTGCTGTAGTACTTTAAAATAACTTATAACAATTTCAAAAACTATTTCCTTGCATGTTTGTGTTGTGTCCTATGATTCATATTAATTTAGATTTATGTTTACTCAACTTTGGCACGGTTGTGTTCATTAATTCTGTAACCCCATTCTTGCCTGGGTTTTTCTCCCGTTTTCCTTCGAGTAGAGGTGGATTTCTTATACAGGTTCCCTAGGGTTTTGTCTATGGGCGCGAATATTGATGCAATAAATTGTGAATTTAGTGTTATTTCATTTCTTATGATTTATTAGCACTACATTCAGAATAATCTATAGTTCGATAATTATTCGTACTTGTGAAATAATATTTTTGTGTTAAATTACAAACATGTTGATATTCTATTAATATTATAACACATAGCTAACTTTTTATCTTATCTAGGAATTTTTGCTGAAATTTTTCAATCCGCCTCTGTCTTAAGGCCCTTGATCGGAATTGATGGGATGGTCCCTTGCTTGCTTCCGGAGAGTAAATTAGTTTTTTATCCTCCACGTGGTCATAAGCTTTTTTGACAATAAATTTCNTTCAATCCGCCTCTGTCTTAAGGCCCTTGATCGGAATTGATGGGATGGTCCCTTGCTTGCTTCCGGAGAGTAAATTAGTTTTTTATCCACTACGTGGTCATAAGCAGTTAGGACTGCTTTTTTGACAATAAATTTATTATTATTTATATTATTATTAGATTTTCTGTGCAGGTAATCATGATTATCGAAATGGGTGTTCACCAACTATTTTAATCACGATTTACGAGAAAATCGCGATTTACGCTTAAACGTTTGCGATCCTTCGTTTACCTGCGCTGTTCGCGATTTTCTTCAGTTCTGAAAGCAATATGACGTCTATTTTGCTCGTTCCCTCGTGGCTCGAATTATAGTGTATGTTCAGTGGCACGAAGAAGTTCCGCTGTTGTCTCTGGTGCCTATTGGTGGCTCCGTGAACTTAACCAGAATGGATTTTTTGTTCTCAACCGATTTTGGGCTTAAATGAAAGGTCTAACTTTGCTCAGTTTTGCTCAGGCGATTTTATTCTTTGCTCATCCTCATTTTTTAAACATTTACCAATGAAGTTTTTAAAAAAAATTTCGACATTTCGGTTAAGAGTAAATCCTGTTAATTTTGATCTCGGAATAATGAAACTATTTTTTATCGATGTGTTTTGACCTCCCCGACTTTGCTCACCCATTACTTTCGAGGGCAATATCTTAATTTTGCAGTAAAATTAAAAAAACAGAAACATCGTTTATTACACATGCACGTCGTCATTTATTACATGTCGAACAAGGTATTGGCGCGTAATTTAAATTCTGCCACGGTACCAACAACATAAACACGCTCAAATACTCCGTCAGTACAATAGGTACTAGAGAGGTAAATGGTTCATGACGTCATATACATCACAAGCAACATTAACTGCTTTTTATCTTTCTATGTTCAGATTTATTTATTCTTTTTAAATTGTATATTGTATTTTTTTTAGATTTCTCTTGTTGTTTATTGCTGTAGAACACTGATGAAGGGAATAGCTCCTCGAAAATGTCTGTTTTGTAGTAAACATAAAATTGTGGGTGATAATTTTATTTTATTTACTTCAGGTAGTATAGAGTAGGCAGAATTAAATTACTAAAATATCTGAAATTGTCGTAAATAAACAGAGTAACATGTATTTATTGTGATTTCAACTTGAAAAACGTACCTCACCGGTCATTTAAATGAAATAATTGCGATTATAATTGATGGTGAAATACATTGCGTCATATGGAGGAAACATTTATTTACAAAATAAGACCACCTTTTAAATCACGAAAGTGATGGAAGTTTACTTTGATTTGCAGTAAATTTTCCTTTGTGGTATTTTTCACATCACTTTTGTCAAATGGGTCACCGGACATCTGAGAAAGACATTTAACTTTTTCCTTTGAGGTGAGATGAGGCATAGATCACGAAACCGTTTCGCTCGGTCTCCATTGGTTTTGCATGCTTTCGTGCATTTCAAGCGAGTTTCTGAATATAGTTTGTACTATATTATTAACTAATAGATAGAAATTAAATCATGTTTTCTCATCATTATTATTAATATTATGGTATTTTCTAACAATTAGAATCGACATAAATAAAACAATTATACATCTCAGGGATTTGACTAACTTGGAGTGCTGTTCCCATCTTAATATGGATTAGAATTTCGACAAGATATCGTTAGCAACCACGAATATGAAACACACAACAGATCATTACAACATAGGTAGGTTAGGCCGGGTAAAACTAAAAATATTATCTTTTTAGTATTTCTTGTTCATTGAATTTGAAAATGGCAGAGAATATATTCCTCATGCCAGATCACCTTGCATAATGTGTCTTTTCCCTTCATTAACATGAGCATATGATAATTTTCATCTGAGAGGGACGTTTACCCGGCATAATATATTTTCCAGTGAAAGCAGTTAAATGTTACTAAAATGTTTTCTTGCATGTAATAAACAGTTAAGTAATGTTGCAAAAAACACGCAACGTAAATTCAAGATCTTCAATTGAANGGAAAATGAAAGATACCCTAGCCCTAATAGCGTCGGGATCGAAAAGAACAAGAGGTGACCAAGGGAGGTCAGAAAAGAGAAAGGAAGGAGCATGGCACAAGTAAGTGGAAGTAATGCCAGACTCAGCTCGGGGCCCCGTGTTCGCCAAACACGTACTTACTAGATGTAAGTCCCCTGGGGGGGGGGGAATCTTGGTATGGCCATGACGCATATCACCCTATCTGAGCAAACCTTTTTCCACGTTTTTTTTTTCACCCGATGTGCGCTTGAGGACACTTGATTTCCACTTTCCTATGAGTAGCGTGGGAATTACTGACCGTACTGAGGCTTTGAGCCCTAGGCATTCATCGATGCAAAAACATTTGATGTCAGAGCATTTACTGACATTTCGAGGGGAAGGACGAGTTCCCACGGTGATTTCAGCTTTCGCACATCTTTCTTTCTTCTTTTTAAGAGGTTGTAAAATTAAGTGTTTAAATCATAATTAGTCATTTTGTTCTCCACAACTCATGAAGGTTTCTCGTTGTTCGTCATAGAGATAACAAAATATAAAATGCTGTCATCAAAACGCGAACCCAGAGTCTTAGGACTTAAGAAGGAACATCTGCTTCGTGCTGCTGACGAATCAGATCCTCATTCCAGTCGATGAAATTTGGCACGGTATGAGACATTCATTCGTTCCGGTAGTGGGGAATGATCCGGAAGCGTATGTGCTAGTTGGGCAGAGCATTCACTTTTTTACTATCGCTCTCCTTCCCTCCTCAGTCACTTGGAGCATAAAATGGAGTAGCGTAGCGGAGCAGCGTCGTTGCCGCTTGATAGCGCCGCTCCATTTATGTGCGCTGCCGTTCGTTTGTTCACGGGAGAAGGGCACAGTGGAGCGGCGGTGCGGTGGCTTCGATTAACAATTCATCTTAACGCAAGTGGAATCGGCGGCCGCTGGAAAACAGCCGCTCTCCAATTGGCCGAGGGGGAGGGATAAATTTCAGAGCGTGGGAGTATAAGTGAATATGGTTGGGTTGGATCGTAAAGAGATTACTGGGGGATTGAAAGGATTTCGAGGGTTGGTGTAAGGATTGTAAGAAGGAGAAATGCAAAATTAATGTGTCAAATTTATCACGTATGGAATCTTTTCATGCTTCGCCTCCCAAATGGATAAGAAATGCTGAAGTGGTCCACGTAACGCAAAAGAAAATACGAGAAACGGTAATATTTTGCGATGTATAAGTTTTCCCAACGTAGAACATGCTTTCTTTCACATTCAAACGAAATCACTCTGTGTTGAGATACCATTATTGTAAGAACATCTCAAAAGCTTTTAGCAGTCACAAATTAAATTGTAAAACTCATTAATTTATTTCAATATTTCTTTATACTTCCAAAGACCATGAAATTTGGAAATAAATATTTACAAATTGATGCTTGCAAGAAACGCATTAAAATCTAGTCCGTACCTAGTCTTGTTCCTCGAGGTAGGAAGTAGTAAAACACTATTTCATGTTTTTGTGAAGTATACCTTAGGACACCTTTTTCAGGTATATTATTTTTAGTTTAATTAAAAAAAGAAGAAATGTTACTAGTCAATAAGTAAAATTTAGACTCGCTTTGCTATGTATAAATATATTTAGTCTATTTTATTACGAGAAATATTAAACCTTTCTGGAACTGGATTTGTTTCCGAAATACATTATTAGTCCCTCTCTTAATAGTCGGCAAGATGTATAATATTTAAAAAAGATCGACTCCTTAAAAATAATTTCTTGACCCCAAAGTTTTCAAAAATACCACGTAAAGACGAGTATTTTTAAATTTTGGAATTTTTTAAGAGAGTTAAACATGGCAATATGGATAAAGGAATCTATTACTAACAACCCGGAAAAAACTGTTGTGCGTACAGAAAACGTTTATTAAGCATTTAAGCCCTTGGGGTTGGGTTTTTATTTATTTCAGTAAAGTGGATTTGTTAACGAAATACAATGCTAGTCCATTTCTCAAGCGTCACGAGATGTTTCAAATACAAAAAGACCGACTTTAAAAACATATTCTTGTTCCAGAAATTTTCAAAAATACCTTATGGGATCTAGTTTTTTAAATATTTATAAAATTAGGAAACTCTGTCGTGTCAATTTGGACTTATGGAATCGATTGCAAAAGAACGCATATCGTCAGTATGTATAGAAAACGTTTGATTGAGCATTTAAATTGATTAAGAAAATTGAATACTAGACCATTTTTCAATAATCATCGAGATGTTTCAAATGCAAAAAGACCGAGTTTGTAAAACAATTTCTTGACCAGAAATTTTTTCAAAATACCCGGAAATCATTACTTTTTAGTTTTATCAGAATGTATAGGTGGATATGATTGTAACGAACCGATAGCCAAAACCGCAAGTCAGTGTGATATATAAAACAAATTTTATTGAATGTTTTTTAATTGTGAACTTCGTATGGTTTGTTGATGGAGAGTCTCCACTAGATAGCGCGGAAAGTTGGTTTTGGGGGTGACAAAATGTACGTATTTTTTGCGGAACTCATTGACAGATGTTAAAGAAAATGTACCAGATTGGTGGGTCGTATTACATAGAGCTTAACAGTTCCACTAAATAATGCATTTGTGTCGATTACAAACTATTGAATTAAGTTTACGTAGTGGTGCTATGCTAACTGGCAGCTATAGTAACTACTTATCTCGTTGGTTTTCAATGGTGGGTTATAATAGTATAAAGACTAAGAATTAGACACTTCAAATTGTATCATCTTTAAGACGTCATTTGTTCTGAAATTTAACGTTGCAGCATCAATAGGATATTGGTGAAAATGCATATGAAACTAATGAACTGAACTAGTACACATAGTAGAATGGTAATGTTGCCAAAAATATAGATCTGATTGTTAAACAAATAGCGTGAAACATCACAAAGTGGGACATAGGAAGATCACGATTGCACTAAAGAAGTGTATATTCCATGGTAATTAATTTTGCTTTGTCTAAATGGGAATCAGACTATTAAAGAGAATACTTCATTTAAATTATCAAATATGAAGTAGGCGTACCGACTCATTCTCTATTGCCAGCTTCCAACTCTTTATCTTTTCTAACATGCATAAATTATAAAGCACATTACAATTTTTTAACTACTTAAATCAAAATTTTTTAACAATCATTAGTAGTAGTTAATTGAAATTCACAACTTACCATCTCCCGTAAAACAGCATTCGGTCAAAGCTTTTGACGTACATAAACATACCTGAAAAGAAACAGAAAATAGCCATAAACATCAACATAACCAAATTGCCATACTTTTTATAAATTATTTCATTTTACTCTTCACACCACAAACTGAAATCACTATTATTTTTCAAGTCCAAATCTCCCAAAACGTAAGGAAATAGCATTAAATTCATAGCATATTTTAAGCTTTGAATGAGTTCGAGAAACGACAGGAAAAATGACTTCTGATATTTTTCAAGGACCGAAGAAAGTATTAAGCGAAAAGGGATCCATGAAAACAAGGGACCATCTCAATTTCGGATTTCGAGACATCTGTTGATTTTTCGGAAGAGTATTGGAGTGTTGGTTGAATTCATGAACTAAATATTTCCTAGCAATATCAGAATATCCTTTCCGTTTATAATTTGTTTTCAAATATTTCTCCTAAAGGTAGTACTAGCGTAGGTAGAATTAAATCACTAAAATATCTTGAGTCACCATAAATAAGCAGTATTTATTGTGATATCAACTTGAAAAACATACCTCCCGGTCATTTAAATGAGATAACTGCAACGATAATTGATGTTGAAATACGTTTCGTGATATGAAAAAAAACAGTTAATTAGCAAATAAGACCAACTTTTAAATCACGAAAGTTATAGAAAATTACTTTGATTTGTAGTAAATTTCCCGTAGTATTTTTCACATCACTTTTATCTATATGTCACAGGACATCTGAGAAAGATATTTCACTTCTTCCGAGGTGAGATGCATCAATCACGAAATCGTCACGGTCGTTCGCCATGTTTTTACATGCTCTTGTGCATTACACACGAGTCAAGCGACTTCGTCAGTATTAATTTAACTATTTTATTAACTGATAGATAGGAGTTAAATCATGTTGCTTCATCATTATTACCCATATAGTTGAGTTTTATAACAATTACAATAAAAATAAAGAAAACAATTATATATCCCTGTGATTTTACTAACTTGCAATGCTCGTTCCACCTTAATACATTTGAATATGCGAACTTTGGGAAAAAATCTACGCCCATTAATGGGGGTATAATAATAAAACGTCTTTATTTTGGCGAGGTTCAGACCATACGGGTTGCTCTTCCGTCTAACACTTTTTAACTAATTTAAAACATTTACATTTTAAAATTCAAGATGAGAATTGGGAGGATCTTATTCAAATTTCTCTGCGAAGCAAAACTAGGGACCAAAACCTTCAGCGATTGAATAAAACCCAGCAAAACTCCAATCTGGATGGCGGTTTAGTACCGAACATGGAATAAAATGTATGTCATATAATACACATTAAGTAAATTACAAAAGTGTTCACCAGTGAAAGGATGGAATGTGTTATTAATTATTTTACGAGTAAAAAGATGATATACCTTAAACTTCTGGTTTGTTAATCATCAGACACAACACTGTAGGCCTTATGGAACGCCAGAAAAAAGGGAAGAGCCAGATGTATGGTTGAATATATATCAGGTCAAAGTATGTAGGTTAATAATTTACCATAAGTTTTTTTTTTAATTATGGAATTTAACACCTTTCTCTCCCCAAGGTACTGTATATATGTGTCTTCGCACTAAAGGAGATTCAAAAAGAAATTTCTTTTCATTATGACAGCGAATGAAGTGATACTCAATGTATCAATTATGGGGAACACAATCGATTTTATTGATTTTTTACTTATCTTATGACTTACAAGCTGAGTTACTGCAATTCAACTCACATAAGGTTTTGTATTTTTGTGCAATTCATCATTGATATCTTTTTAAAGTATATTCACTAGACTGTTCATAAAAGAACGCTGACTGTTCAAGTTGTCGACATAAAATTAGTCACAAGTGGTTTGTCTTTCGAAGCGATATCCAATGAAATGTCAATACTATTATTCGTTTATATTGGATTTGTCTTCATCATATTCATAGTAACTAGTATTCCACATTGATATTCATAAATAAACAAACATATTTCAAATGTACCATGAAGAAAGAGTATATAATTGCGCAAACACATTTAGCGTTACTAACAAAATTCGAAACATTGCATAGCAACACCTATAGGCACGAATCTGAATGTGAAATAACTTATCAAGAAATTCAAATTGATATATTCTCTCTAACGAGAATAATAAATACTTCAAACTACTTAAAAATGGAAATTTTGTAATCACAGATTAAAACAGAAGCGAATCAACGGCGTAATAAAATAACACCAAAATCAGAACTTCAACATAGAAAGAGGCTGGCCAATTATTTTATTCCACAAACTATGACCGAAAAATATATGAATAAAAGATCAGTGAATTAAAGATTTACGTTGAATTTTAACGCGACACAAGACACATTACTAGAACTCCGAACATTTTAATCGCTGTGTGTATGCAGGAACACAATATGAAAAGCAGGAATATAATAACAGTTAGCAATATGTTTTTCGAGATCTAACAATCCAAAAGCATTGTTAATTTTTTCTGGGTCCTAAAGATTTTACTTTTATCCTGTACAAAATTCGAAATATCTGTCTTGTAGAGTAGATAGCGCGATTCAAGTCGCAAGTCCTGCTTTTCCATGATTTGAGTGAATGAATTAGGAGGGAGTAAGGTTGGGTTGCAAGCCAATGTATGGAACCTAGAGAACATTGGTCTAGAGAAGGTGAGGGAAACCCCTGTTGAAAACCTTAACCAGTTCGGCCGAGCGGGTGACGAACACGCTATCATGGAGTGTGGTAAGTGGTGAAACGGATTCGCAATCAACTCATACCGCTATCCGTAGCAATATTACGATTTTTGGTATATTGTATCAATGCAGGACAGGTGTGAAATAATCATATCCGATACGGAACTATTTGCATCAGAAGAATGTGAACCCCACGCAGAAGATCGCTGCAATCCTCAGTGATGAGTCACGGTCTCCTAGAGCAGCTCTGGCGCCTGTATGAGTCACGACCGTCAATACTCGAGTGCTTGACGACAAATAGGAGCGCCATTCGTCTCTTTCATGGTGCTGCATCACTCTGATGGCATTTTCAAAATGGATCACTCTTCAGCACCCTTTCGCGCAGACTGCTGTCAGCTCGATGTGTCGCAGGAATTCCTAATTTTGATTCTCTGCTGAAATGTCTCTTCTGTATGATTGTATTAATCAGTGAACTAATTAGACATTTAAAATGGAAGGTGTAGTACGCGCAGAATCCATGTCCGTTTTCATGATGGAGCATCCAGAAATAAACGTGTTTTTTACTAAAATTAATAGGCCATTTTTGCCAATTGTTAATAAATTGCATATCTTTTTTAACAGTTTTACTGAACACGCGTCATTTAAAAAAATGATTTATCCGGACACTTCAATACCATATGAAATAATTTATCGCCTGAAAAACGTACAATCTGCGTACGTCCACACGGAGGAAAATTTGGTACTTTCATATCAAGGAACAAGCACACGATAATCCCAAGCATATAACAAGCACGAGTTGGGTAGAATATGTGTGTTTTAAGCAAATTACGATTCGTCAATAAAAATGTGAAAAATGAGGATATTATCTGATCAGTATTGTGAATAATGTAAAGTGAATACATTTTATGGGAAGTGTTCAACTAATAGGTCAATAATACAAAAAAATGACAAAATCCTAGACACTAATATTCAATGGGACTTGTCAGCCACTTTTTATCGTTTTTCCGATGCTAAACAATCAAATTCTCTCCTAATCCAAATCAAATATTGTAAAGATTAGAGTGCGATGTACCACAAATTTTCGAAATTTTATTCCACCATTTTTTAAAATCTACACATCCTGGTAAATGATTTACGAATATGGCTTGAAAATACCAAGAGCGGTAAAAATAAATAGATATCACGTTGTCTTCACAAACAAGTATGTGTTCGTCCAAACGTTCTCTTTTTAATCTTTTATGTGTGTGGGGTGTTGGTTTTGCTCTTGTGTTTCGCACTATCATTACAAAAATAAGAAATAAAATAAAAAATATAAACAAAATTAAAGAAGGTAGCACGGGATAACAAGAAAACATATTACATAAATAAAATTACACGAATCCCAGCACAGTTTATCGTGCGAATTTCATAAAATGTTAAATTTATTTACATATTCTATGAGAGGTATATACTACATTGGTTTTGAATCTAAACCCAAAATTCCATAAACGATAAATCTCGCTTGAATATTAAGCCCACTTACACGAATGCAAATAGAAAATATAGGGTAACACTTCGCCGACTTTCATTCGGTCGGGGACACCACACCACTAGACGAATATTGCAAATATCCGAGAAAAACTCTCCATTCCGCTGTTGAAGCACGTATCCGACGCTTTTGATCATGCACGCTTAAACGTGTACGCGCTGGGGAATGCGCAAAAACCATCCTCGCTCCTGATTTCTACTGACTTCCGAGGAGAGAGCACCCGTTTCCGTTGCCATAGCGACGCGGAATATAAATGATGGCTGCGCTTTATCTTGAGTCTCGTGGAGAATACAAAATAAACCCGAGAGAGATGCATATGTGGAAAGAGAAAGATAACATAACACGAGATAAAGAGTTTTGGGTAAATTTTTAGAATAATGAAAATAATCTATCAGAATGTAAAAATATCGAATACGGTATTTAAAATAGAATTCAACAAAATAAATGATTTTATTTCAAATATAGAAATTTTGATTTTTCTTCAATTTAATTTATTTCTCAAATTAAAAAAAATGAACCCACACATGATTCATCAACAGTCTTTGTTTCAGGATAATGTACGGGCATCATTTGAAACAATTTTTTGTAACATTTTCGCAAAACAAATTCTCAAAACGTAAGATTTGAGAGCAGGAAATTAAATCAAAGGAATAAATTAAGTAAAAATATCCGCCAAAATAATATATCTTATAATTTCTAACAATCAAGCGATCCATTCGTTCTATATGGGCGTGAGAAAAGATGACATCAGTATTCTATTAATTCTAACATTTAATATCTTATCACGCTGTGCATTTTTTGTTATAGAAGGAGGTGTTTTCGCTTACATGACTACCTTTGAAGCTCAAAAACAGATAGTTATGTCAATTTTGTCAAGTATTGTCTCTAAAATGAATTTTATTTTGTTTGTATTAACGGACATAGATGGGAACCTTTTATTGAACAGTGTTTTAGAAATTTATAATACAACATTTAGTAATCATTTACTTTCTCATTTTCTCTTTAATATTTAATTCTATTCATACTTTCCGTGTAATTATAATTTTTGAGCAGGATCCAGTACTAGAAATTTCAAGCCTTTTGTGAAACACATTTTTGATTTTAAATCCAGAAACTTTCAACATATATTTTAATCGGCAAAATAAAATGTGAAAATTGAATAAAAAACATTTTTATTACAACTGGAAAAAACATGTACAAAATATCAACTTTATTAGTTCGTTATATGTACATTTTAATATTCATTTGTACGTCATTATATTATTTAATCCACTCACTTCCCTCCCACACCCCCATTGTGACTTCGCCCCAGCATATGTGTTGGTGGGCTTCACAGCCAGACCCCCCATTTTAGGCTACTTGTGTGTGCATCTCCCGGACATCGACAACTGCGTGTCATCATTCACAATCCAATGTTTCCTTGAAGGTCTATCTGAGTGATTTCCTGTTTTCATCGTGCTTTAGTATATGCTTTAGTGTATTAATAAAACTTTCTACATATCTGAATCAAGGGACACACGGTGAGACAATTTCTTTTACTATGGCCGTATTAAATACTCCAGAAGCTAAGTGAGATGCTCATTATTTCAGTGTATGATGATTTACATTTTTGCAATGAATATAACAGTTCTTTGCTGAAATTAAATTTGACATTCGAGCAAAATATTTGCTTCTTATTAATAGTGAAAAGTTTTCTATAACGTTCCAACAAGGGGTACGTAAAAAGTGGGGGAAATGGAAAGCAATAGGAAACAATGACATGTTTTCTTTCAACATAGTAATCGTCTCATTTATATCGATCGTTTGCAAAAATATAATAACAATTGGGCCACTAAGAGACAGAAACAATTGAGTTGAAAACAATATACTTCCTGAAAGAATACATAATGTCCCAGAAGAAAACAGTC